>PVJD01000646.1:0-386024 GCA_004026545.1 Mormoops blainvillei
TCGCTCTGTTTATATTTCCGAACTCAGACAAGAATTCTTGTTTGGGGAAACCCCTCTGCCCCTACCCACTCTTCAGACTGCTCAGACATCCCTGTGCATTCCGTGGGTGCCCTGCACGTGGAGGGGCCTAGCCCGGCAACTTATAAATCCCTGATTTCACAAATTTCCTAGAATGCAGAGACTATGCCTGTTAATTTTTCCTGTGGCATTTCACAGCCCTGAACCATAATGGGTATTCTATTAAAACTATTTTAATACAAATAGATTTTTTAAATGCACTTTTTAATCTCTCTAATAAAGATGGGAGTAGAGAGCAAGTTTGGGTTTGAGGAAAATAATTATGCTCACCTATGGAATCATAGAATCTTTGTAATTATGCAAGGAAGGGAGAATCTAAGAGCGAAGGGCCTAATTGTGAAGGTGATCGAATTAAAGCTCAGAAAATAAAATGAACTAGACTTAAACCTGATCCTGCTGTGTAGTATTGTTTTTTTCACTGCCTTAAGCTGTGTTTCATTCATTCAGTAAATTATTCAATCATTGATTCATTTAATGAATCAATGATTCATTGATTTATTTATTCATATATTCAATTGTTGTAGTGCATGCTTGATTAATTATTTGGTAATTCTTATAACATAGTGACTAAGAGCATCAGTATTAGTATGCACCTCATAGAGACCTTATAGGTCTCTGAAGGCATTAGATACTTTTCATATAAGCTAAGCTTCTAGAATGTCAGGAATTATATAAATAAGAGACACTCTTGTTTAGTTACTTAATACTTAAGAACAGCCATTGTCATTCATAAATTTCACACATTTTGCCATTCCTTCCATTTATTTTCCTTCTAGGTATAAAAATTTAAGCACCTAGAAGACTCACAAAACAGAGGGATAGGACCTAAAGGGAGACATTTTCAGCTAAATTAGTTCAAATTTTCTGTGTGCTCTAGGTGCAGAATGATATAATCAATGGGAAAGAATGTTAGTAAAAAATCTCATTCAGCCTCTTTCTCTACAAAAACCTATGAATATAATAAAGGATGTCTTCACAGCTGAAAATCAGCAGGTATTATAAACACTTACAGAGTGGGTTAAGAAAATGTTTCTCTTTTATGGGAACAGCAGCTTAAAAGACCTAATGGTGCAAATTATAATAAGTAGTGGTAAATGTTTCATCACAAAACTGACCCACAGGTTTAGCAGGTGTTCATCAACTGTAGATTTTACTCTTTATAGTTATTTACACCCTTGAGATAAAAAAGAAAGGCAACATTAAACATTTTGCTGGAGAGTCTCATGGAGTTATGAAAAATAACATGAAAGCTGTAGTAAAATATTTTAATTTCTCAGGCTTGAATACTGAAAGTTAAGTCATACTTTCAAATCACAAGATGTTATTAAGAAAATGTCAATTTTAGGTAAGGTGTTTAAAAGCTCTGGCATTCTATAATTTTAGAAACCATAATAATGAATATTTGACCAGGCAACGGGTATCTTGAAAGCAACTAATGACTCAGTTCTTGTTTTATCCTACTTATTTAGGATTTATAACACAAATTCTTCCAAAACAGAACATAAAGTACTGAGTTAAAAGTAATCATGCATAATGTAGGCAAAAAATATTTTTTTAAAAACCAGTAATGCATACACTGGGTTAAAAAATAACATAACATACAGATGTTAATAGAGAAAATCCTCATTCTCATCCCTGTCCCTCCCACTTCACTGCTCATAAGTAATTTTATTAATTTCTGTGTTTCAAAAAAAATGACCACACATAATCATAAATTTTTCCCATTTGTTCATAAAAGTTAGCATAACATATACTTTATCTGTATCTTCCTGTTTCTTGTTTGTTTGCTTTAGAATTAGCATATAAATACATAAAATTGCCCACGTACTATTATATTGACTTACCAGTTTCATATGCCCTGACTTATCTTGAAAATCTATCACATTAACATATGGAGAATTTTATTTTTCTTTCCTCTATGTTTTTAAAAGTTGCAGAATATTGCATTGCATGGATAGTTCGTACTTGACTTCATCAGGTCCATATCAATGAATATTGGGTTGTTATCAATCCTTTAGAATTATGATAAAGATAAATTCATAAATTCTCAAAAGTATTTTTATTATATACAATAATACCTTCAGAGTATTCTTAGAAGTGGAATTATTGGATCAATGTGTAAACGTATTTATAATTTTGATGGAAATAGTTAAGGTTATTTTTTTAAGTTTCCCTATTAATTACTAACCTTAGGTTTTGTGTTTTTTTTTTAAAAGATTTTATTTATTTATTTTTAGAGAGGGGGAAGGGAGAGAAAAAGAGCAGAGAAACATCAATGCATGGTTACCTCTCAAGTGCCCCCCTACTGGGGACCTGGCCTGCAGCCCAGGCATGAGCCCTGGCTGGGAATCTAACCTGTGACCTTTTGGTTCACAGACAGGTACTCAACCCATTGAGCCACAACCGCCAAGGCCAACCTTGGGTTTTAAACTGAAGCTGTAGCAGGGTCTTAGAACGCCCTCTGAGCTGTGCCTCCACCTCTGGTACATACCTTCCAGAGGGTGCAGAGAGTCTCTAGATAGCACTTTGTTTGGCCCGATATGTTGTGAGAGCATTTTCTTGAAAAGTAGTTAAAATTATTGACAATATTTTCTTTATCACATATCCTGTTCAAAATGAAACTTTTCTAAACTACTAAAATATTTTCATCAGGGAATAATTCACAAGAAACTGAGTTTTCTGCCCATACAGGCCACACAGGCACTCAAGCATGAACAAAAATTGCCTAAATTAGGTGTTTGGGGACCTGTTTCTAGTAGATGAAGGAAATTAGAAATTAGAGTGTGTTTGTTTACATATAAAATGGTACATAAAAGCCCATTAAAAATGTTTATATTGTCAATTTTGAAATAAAACTATTTTTCCCAGGATAATTATGAATTCCTTTTAAAAATCACAAATTCTGACTAAATGGGGTTCACATTAGTAACTTCTATTCAAGAAGCAAATGGTATACTACCTGTATGTACTATTCCCAGATTAACTCCTGAAGTATGTCTACAACTGATACATTTTACTCTATAAGATTCCAAGGGACCATTTATTATTTATAATGGGGACTTTTTTCATGTAATAATGGGTGACTACTTCATTTATTTTTATTCCCTATAATCTTCCACACAAGAAATTGCTACAAACATGTTTGTAAATAAAACATGCAATAATTTACAAAATGTTAAATTATAATTCTAGAAAATAATTATGAATTCTATACTCCAAGGACTCAGAAAAACTTCTTAGGCTTCTTCAGTCTTGTTGCTCTAAGATGTTTCAGTAGCAATTCAGGAGGCTGATATGTACATTCCGAGTATCCATGTTCTAAGCAGTAGGATGGAAGATGAATTGAAGAGCAAAAAATTAAAACTTATGCCCTGTGTCTCTTAAGAAAATCTACCACCTTGTAATTTCTACCTTCCTCTCGCTGGCCAGATTCAATCTTTTGGCCAAAAAGGAGTCTGGGAAAGGCAGTTTTGTTGTAGAGCCATTATTTACAAAAATGAATATCCATATGGCTGACTAGAAGAGGGAAATTGGTATTGGGATAGCAAGCAGTTGTTTCCCTATGTTCTTAAACAGTTCTTGAGAAACTATTACATATATATAGTAATATATTTGGGCCCCGTTTAATCCAAGAAGATAGTATTTCAAAGTGATTATATAACCCTAAACAAAACATGTATGTATTCCAAAATAAGGCATAGTAGGGCTAGCAGTCTCTGAAGTTCTGGGAAAAGAGGGAAGGAAGAAAAACAATAAAAAGATAGAAACTTACTATAGCACCAAAAATAGCATGTTAGGCCAATCAAATTCTTTGTGTCTGGGAACACTTTCCATTCAAGGAAATGCTTCACTGAGTGACAGATGTGGCAAGCTTAAGCATATTTTCTTATTTGTTTCCTACCCCTGTGAAGTAACAAGGAGAGCTTGTCGTTGTCATATGAGTTTTTGAGTATTTAGGTTCTGCTCTTGGTCTCCAAATTTTCAGACTACAATGTCCACAAAAATAAAAATGTCGGGCCTTCCTGTGGTACAATGCATACAAGGAAATGAAATGCTCACAATGAAAACCATATAGGATTCAGTGATAGCCTCAACAGAGCTACATGGCAAAAATTATTACATTGTAATGTGTGTATGTGCATGTTTATGTGTGTGTGTTTGCAGAGAGGATGGTTGTTTTTGTTCATTAACTTCGCATGGTCAAAGAAGTATGCGGTGTAAACGGGGGGAATTCTATCTCAACTCAGTAAAGATGAATCCCTGATAAGTAGTATTAACTGCACCAGAATCTGTGCATAACAACCAATTCTTCAGTTAGGTACCTAAGAACAAGGTTTTATTACTCATCTATTCAAGGATGCATTGAATAGTTGTGCTTAGCACTAGGTATACAGTGGTGATCAAAACAACTGTAATACCTGCCCAAATAAAAGTGTCATCTATTTTGTTGAACAAAAGATAATTTACCTACTCCTTCCCCTTTATTGCATTGAAAATATTAGCAAGTATCTGTACTACATAAACCGTTTTTAGTTTGAAGAAAATAAACCACCATAGAATCTATGTATCTTACCCATGAAGGAATTGTACATATGCATAAGGTGCAGTAATTATATAGAAAAGAGAAACTCTTTGGACATGTTTTACTAAAAATATAAGGGGAAAAGTTTAGAAACTCTATTGATGATATCACTAGAATGTATAAAAAATATAGAAAGAAGTAAAGAGAGAATGGATTGAAAATTCTAATGTGGGAAACGTTGGTTGAGTTCAGAAAAGTATGAATACAACTCAAAGTGCATGTAGTGCATAAATATCAATTGGAAATTATAGGAAATAATTAACACTGAAAAATGGAGCAATATATGTATATAATAAAATTATGATATTTTACAAAAATAGTGGTGAAGGAAATATTTATGAAAATTATAAGACACAATATATACAGAAAGGAGAGAGAGAAGACAGTCACATAAGACTTACATGTGACTAAATGAATTGCAGTTTGAAGAAAACTTTAGCATCTATAATAGACCAGAATGCTTATTGTATTTTAGGAAAAATTAGAAAAAGGGACAAAATCATCATTATTTTCAAGCAGCATTACTTGATCCATAGAAAACCAGTAGAAACCAATGGAAAAATGCTTAGAATTATTGAATTTAATGAAGTGGCTGGTAATAAGATAAAAACAAATATACATTTAAAAAACAACAAAAATCTTTCTTATATACAAGCAATGGTTGAATGATGAAAATATCAAGTCCGCTCACAATAGAAAAGAATAAATAGACATCATCAAATGGCTATAAATCTGTGTTCTAAGAAGAAAATTACAAAACACTAGTGAATTTTCTACAAGAATATTTCAAAGAATGGAAAGATATTTCTGACTACATGAAACTATGGTCATAAAACGCCCTTCAAGATTGGACTATGTAGATAGATATCGAAGTCAGTTTAGAGCCCATGCCAGTTTGCTGTGATCCCTTCATTTTTGAATAGGTTGTATTTGCAAACAGATTAAGTCTTCTAATCTCATCCACCTTGGCCTAATTTTTTACCCATTTTTCTGCTACTGCAAGTTTTATGATCAAGTCTACAGGAGTGAAGGTATCTGAGAAGTGACAAAATATAATGCTAGGACTGAAGATATATTTTTTAACTTAGAAAGCCTCTTATTATCCTCCTACCTTGAAAATAACTTTTAGTAAATACAAAATAGTGCAGTAAGTATCAAGAGCCTAAATGAAAATTAGGAATCATGGCTCATTACAACTAACTTCATTATTTTTAACATTTTACACAGACTCTTTAAACCTTATCTCTTCTATAAAATGAGTATAATTTTATGTGTTGAAATTAACACCTAGAATTTTTACTATCAAGTGTCACAATTATAGTACTCATTTTTTTTTGTTTTGTTTTGTTTTTTGGTAAAACAGATCTATATAACAGAAATATTTGCATTCACTCTTCTTGTTTTCTTACTACTAATTCTATGATATTTTCGAATTTTTCAGAGATAAAGCTCTCAATCAGGGGTGTCCAACCCACAGTCCATGGGCCACATGTGGCTCAGGATGGCTATGAATGCAGCGTAACACAGAACAGTAAATTTACTTAAGACCCTTTTTTTTGCTCATCAGTTTTCATTAGCATTTGTGTATTTAATGTGTGGTCCAAGACAACTCTTTTTCTTCCAATGTGGCTGAAGATGCCAAAAGGCAAGTCTGAAAAAAAATGTAGACATGGAAAGTCAAATGTCACCTGAATTCATCAGCATTGGTTGAGAACACATTTGTTCTTTGAAACAATTATATATATATATAATTGTGTACTTAAACACCTCATTTTAATATATAAGTTTCAGAAACTCAAGGCTCAGGAAAAAGGCCAGAATTGAGATCTAAATTTAGGATCATATGAGAAGCTGCTGAACTGGATAAAATAATTAAGAGGTGGAACGCAGACAAAGAAATGTAGAGCACTGAATATAGTGTCAGAACCCTGATAAGAGCAGAAAGTCAGCAGTGAAAGCCATGTGAAAGAAGGAACCCCGGGGGGGTGGGGGAAGAGCCACATGAAAAGTGATATTTTGCAACTCAAGAGAAGAAAGTATTTAAATGAGAAACTTATCGTCTGTGTCTAATATAGAAGAGGGTTTGAGTAAGGTGAGTTGTAGAATTGACTGTTGGCTATTTTAAGAGACTATGAGATCTAGAACAAAAAAAAGGGGGAGGCAGAAACACCTCTAGCATTATAGTAAGAAGTAATACAGAGTATGTGGTGCAAGTATCCATGTCTTGTTGGAATTCATGATAAGAAAAAGGTGTCATCTCACCTGACACTTACACTTTCTATAAAATATAGAAAGCACCATTACCTGTGATTTAAGAGAGCAGAAAATGACAGAGAATTAAGAATAAGCGATTATGCAAATTATAGTCATAAATTGTTGGAAAATAAAATTTTAAGGAAAGAGCAGTAATATTTTCTAGTATTGTAGATCATGTGCTATTTGTGGTCATAACAGCAAGTGATTTCAGTCAAAACTTCTGCATATTTTTCTACCACAGTGTTTGTTTCCACTGAAATGAGATACTTGGATTTAACCAGAGTTAGAATTTTGTCAGGTGAGAAAGGAAGAGGAGAGATAAAGAAAGAGTCATCGATGTTTGCAAAAGAAAGGACATAGTACAGCGCCATAGAGGTCGAAATTGGTTCAGAGGGAATTGAGGATATAGGACTGTAATGTCTACTGTAAACATCACTGTCTTTTTATTTGTCAAAGCGAAATAGTAAGGCAGTGAAAAAAGAGATAGGGATGATGACCAAAAATGGCATGTTTCAAAAAGAGACTGACATAGAGTTACAGGGAATAATATGGAGAGTAGTTTGGTGGTTAACTGAAAAGATCAAGAAAATGAGTTATGTTAAATGGACCTTCAATAGAACTCAGTGTTCAAATCACCATGGATGTTGATCCTAATAGTCAGGCAGTAAAACGGAAATGTCAGTGATCTGTCCAGGTGTAGGACTCTTTAGTGAAGAATGGAGAAGGGATGGATGGTCTGGAGATGCCAGGAGTCAAAAAAAGAAGTGACTTATTTATATGAGCTAAGGAACTCTCTCTTAAATTTCTGCCTCATCTTGAAAAATGTGGGTTTCAAATTTTCAGAAAAATAAAACAGAATGCCTACACCAATACCTATTATTACTTACAATTTGATGATATATTTTAACAAACTGTATAGAATTTCCAGATGAATAAAAGTAAGCATTTAACTTTTTTTTTTAAAATCTAAGGGTAAGTAAACATTGGCATTGTCAGGAATTCAGAATCTTACTTTCTTGATGTCTTGTTAACTGATTATTATGAAAGCATTACTCACTAAAGAGCTCCCTCTATATACAAGTATTTGCATCTCTCTGTCTTAGCACGGAACATTAAAATATGTCTTTGTTGGTTAACAAGGTTGCAGTGCCTGCAATGGCCATGGTTCTGAGCATGAGTTTATTTTTATAGGAGCATCATAATGAATCTGAATAGATATAATTTCAAAACTGTTATCCTCAAAGTATGTGCTGTACAGATTTAAAAGACATAGAACAACTTACTGTTATTTGTGTGATCCCTTAGAAGATTGAGCACTCCTGTTAATCTTTCAAACACTTTGTCTCTGGAAATGGAGGTTTTGTGAAGATAAAAAGTCCTCTAACAATCTGTGCAAACAACCTAAATTTCTAGTGTATTATATTAAAATGTACCCATCACAGCACATAACGGTGAATAGTTGTTTTCAGCTTATAATCTTATGACATATTGTTTTGAAGCAACTTATCATAGCATTATATTTTAATATAACAAAATAACTTTAATTTTAATTCTGACAGATGACAATGTTACTACTATTACATGTATCAGAAGTTCCAGTCCAGATATGGTGGAAGAAAGTGGGAAAATACAGGAGAGATTGGCAAACACATTTTCTGTTAAAGTATACAAACAGCCTTCAGTTTGGTTTCCTTGAAAAAATCTCTCTAAAGTGATTTCGGTGCATTCGATTTTGGTACATTTTTTTTAGTTCTAGGTATTCTCTTTAGATTCATCGCCAGATCAAGACCATCATTGTTACTGAATTTCTTGGCAAGTTTCTTTTTCATTGTAATGAGTTCAAAACCCTGGTTTATTAAAAAATTTCTCTTGATTGAGTTTCCTTCTCATTATGTAAAGTTGAACTGAATGAACCCCTGAAATCTTTTACCTGGAGACTAATCTTCTCCTTTTTGACTAATCAATTTGATGTGCATAAAATAAGAGCTTTCCAAAAATAATTGTTTTTTTCATTAAAAATAAAAATTAAGTTACTTTACTATTGACTGACTTCTTAATCACACCTACATATAGATCCCTACAATATGTCAAGCATTATTTTAAACACTTCACAAATATGTAAATGTGTTCTTGTGGTTACTTTAAACTAAGAAAAATAAATAATATTATCCATTAATAGCTTATATTAATAGCTGTGATGCAGGTTAGAGAAAAATTTCATGAGTATCTTTGAATATAATTTCAAAATAATTGTCTTCATTAAGAAAAACAGTGAAAATTGGAGTGGGGGGATAACAGGGGAAAGAAGGGGAAAGGTCAAGTCAAAGGACCCATGGTCAAAGACAAGGGGAGGAGGATTGACTGTGGGATGAATGGCAGGGGAGAGGAATCGGGGGAAAGGGAGACAACAGTAAGTGAATAAAAAATTTAAGAAAAAAGAAAAAAACAGCAAAAACCAGGCAAATTAGGATATTATTGTGTCCTAAAATATAACAATGGCTCTTTATTCAATTAATAAAGATGCTTCAGAAACAGAATGGGGTGATTACTTCAGTTTCTGAATGTAAAAGTACTACTCAGAAAAGGAATAATTAGGTGCTACAAACCTCCTTTTAACTTTGCTATAGTTCTTTTGATCATTTGCATGCTGAGGTGTATCTAAATATATATTAGACTCTAATCAAATATTTACCTTTTGCCAATTTTATAAATCATATATCTCTAAAAGAAGATATAACTTCATCCAAAGGAGTAAGTCTCCATTACCTGAAACAGGTAAATTTAGGATGAATAAAATACTCATGAAAATCTTAAGAAGTACTAAAAATCTCAAAACACCAAACCACATTAAAAGTGTGTATAAATTAAGGGTAGATAAGCACTGATTTTTCTTTCTGGAATAAGATTTCACATGTCCTTATGTAAAGTCTCAAGAGGCCTGCCTATGTGAGTAACAGTGCTATATTGATTAGGTTCTTGCCCTTCTCCGTACCCAATCCCTCCCTCTACCCTCAGCAATTCAATCTCCTAAAACCAAACAAATAAACGAAGGTAAAGCTCTTCCCACTGCCTCTGTGCTCTCCATCCAAAACTAAGACAGCTGCTTATGCACAGCATTCACTGATTCCTCATTTCTTGATTTCTTAGAGTGCACTGAATTTATTTTCAAATTCTTTGATTTATCACATTCTACTTTCAGTAGGTCTTCATTATTTACAGCTTCCATATTTGCCAATTTGCCAACTTGCTAATATTTATTTGTAACCCTGAAATTAACCCCCCTGATGCTTTTGTGGTTATTTGCAAACATGGGTAGAGTGGTGAAATTTTTGAGTAGCCAGATGTTCACATTCCCAGCTGCTGTCATTGTACAAGGCAATGTTTTGCCTCACTTTGACTCTAGGAATAAAAACAAGTGACCTTCAGTTTTATTCAGTGCCATGATTTTCACATTTTTCGCTTTTTGTTGATGATTCTGCTGCTTGAAATGTCCCCCAAGCACAGTGCAGAAGTGCTCTCTGGAAGAGCCATAAGTCTAAGACTTTCCAAGAAAATATATGTTTTAAGTAAGCTTATTTTAGGTATGAGTCACATTGCTGTTAGCTATGAAGTCAATGAGTCAGCAATACTTGTATTAAATAATGTATCTTTAAACAGAAATACATCTAAAACAAAGTTATATATGGACTGATTGATGAAAATGTGATTAGAGACTCACAGAAATCTCACTAACCCTGTATTTCCCCTAGGAATGTTTCAGGATTTGCTAATTCAGTATTCTTCATGACTTTAAGGAATATAATTACCACAAGTAATGAGAATTAGCTGTATATTGTTTTATGTACCATTATTAATAAATTATTATTTTCTTTATTTTCTTTTGAATTATTTTAAAATTATTTGTTTTCACATTTTTCCTCACTTTTATCATTTTAGTGTATTTGTTGCTTAATTACTATAATTTACTCTCATGATGGAACATATTTATTTTTATTTTTGAATTTTTATCTATTTAAATTTATTTAAGCAATGCAATACTGACAAAATTTTAGATTGTCTATTGTTTACAGGTAGGAAAAAAATTCTGCTGATTTCCATGGGGTGCCAGGCTTCCCTGTGGGTGGTGTTGGGGGTGAACCCTGCTCAAAGTCAGGGTCCAGCTATATACACATATGCTTTATGAAATCAAGGAACAGAGTATAGACCCTAAAGGGGCCTATAATTAAAAATTATAATACTGTAAAATTTATAATACAAAAATCACCAAAGGTGAAGAGTAACCTGCCTTGGTCTTAATACCTTTATAGTGTAACAGACCAGGAATTCAAATAGCAATATTGATATTAACTTAAACCAATACCAACTCAATTCTTTGTCAAGGAACATTCCTACATGGCCTAAAATGTGATGTTTATGAAGTTAAATTGAAAGAATGACAAATGGAGGAAAGAAGGAGAAGGGTCAAGTCAAGGAACATGTATAAAAGACCCATGGACAAAGACAATGGTGGGGGGAAGGTTGACTGTGGGATGGGGGAGGGGAGGGCAGGGGAGAGTAATGGGGGGAAAATGGGGACTACTATAATTGAACAACAATAAAAAATTATTTTTAAAAAAGAAAGAATGATTACTTTCACATTTCAGAAAATTCAATAGTGAGACCTTCCCAGTGCGATGTAATAAAACAACAAGAGTTAAATCACTAGGTTGGGTAGATTTATCAGGCACCATCTGTGAAGCCCTTCAGATCCCCTTGGGGCCTCCTGTTTCTTGTCACCACCACCACTGCCATACCAACCGAAGGAGGACATTGCTCAGTGTCAGCAAGGTTTACATAACAATGGATCATTAAAGCCTTTCACCTGCCACCCCAGGCTTTCCTGTTGATGCTGTCAAAGAAAAATCAGAGCCTGATAGTAAAGTGGTAAAAATATATTTAACTCAGGAACTGTTACAATAAGAGAAAAGAGATCTCAGTATTGAACTGGGCTTAGTGCTGAAAACATATAGCCAAGGAACAAGGCGATGGAGGTGGGGAAATTAGTGGATGGAAAATTACTCAGGGGAAACTAAGTGGGGTTTCTGGGAAAACCAAATTGACAGGCTTCTTGTTGAATGCAGGTCAGGGTGATCAGATATAACTTGGGGAATGTGGGGATGAGGAATTTGATTAGATATTGCTAGTGATCAGTTATCAAGGATGATCAAATGTTTAAAGTGGGGAATTCTCCTTAAACAGACAGGTCCCAGACAAAAATTGAGACCGTTTCAAATAACATTCTACCAACTTTTTGTGTATGTTCGGTTGTCTTGATTGGGTCATATTTCCATTACAAAGCCAAACACTTTTGTAAGTTTCAATCACGTTTTCATTCTTTGAGTCAAAAAGAGTATTCCCTTCACTTGAACACCTATGATCTAAGAGTAGGTGAATGGTGTTTCCCAGAGGGACACTGAAGTTTGTTAGAAAGTGGATGCTATAGAGTCAGCCTTTACCTTCTACACAGGACACATGCTATTCTGTTATAAAATACTACAAGAGGTAGAAAAGGAACTTCCCTATATCAAACAACTTCTTACTGCAAAAACATCTAAAGGCAGAGTTGCATTTTGTGAAGCACAGAGAATATTCTCCAAGGTGAATCAAAATGAGGACAGGCCATAGTTATTGTGTGCATGACTGAATGAGAACATGGTGCCCAGTAGACTGGCCTATTAAAGAACTAGGAAGAGAGAGAAAAATCTGCCAATAGTCAAGAGAGGTGATGGACATAGCAGTTGAAACACTAATTAGAAACAATGTCACCAAAGTGAACTGAGTTTTCATAGTTCCCATTGGCTCAGTGATTTCTTTTTAAAAAGGTCAATAAATTTAAATTCTGTTATTTAGAAGGTAAATGCTATTCAGTTAGTGGATTTAGGCACAAACTGCTTAGTGACACAATCTACAATATTAATATTACCAGATTTAATTCATCAATCCAGTTGGATGAAGTTTAGCCGAGGCTTACCTTTTATCTTTTTATTTTATGTTTATTCTTATTAATTTACATTTCAAATTTTCTTCCATCTTTTCTTCATTACAGGGCTTGGATTTCAGATCCCCACAATCATAAGAAATGTATTTTCTCTCTTTCTATTACTTTTCTCATTTGTAAAATGAGACCAGCAACATCTGTTTTATAGGATTGCTTGGATAAAAGAAAGTGCTTGGGTGGCAAAGCAACTACTAGATCTCAGCTTGATTATTTACTAGCTATATGATTTTGGACAAATTGTTCTCAAATGTTGAGCTTTTTTCAACTGTAAAATAGTATCATAAATGATCTATTCTGTAAATTATTATGAGAATTAAATAGATTGATGTCTGTAAAATGTTTAGAAGAATGCCTAGCATAATAGGTATCATATTCTTTGAAAATGATCATACACATTTGCTTTCATTCATCATAAATTATATAAATTGGAAAACTGAATTAATGAAACTTAATTTTTAATATATTAATTAATTAGAGAAATTCATTATAATACAGTTTTAGTTACCTAGACACTATAGACAATGCTAGAGTACAATTTTTCTATTGCGTATCACTTTAGATCAAGGAGAAAAAACTGGCAAAATAATTTTATTTAGACTGAAGGCAAGTCTTTATCAAGACATCACTTAGCATTGTGAAAAGAGTATACCCTTATAATACAAAAATATTATATTTATTGTGGATAGTTGCATATGGAAAAATGTAGTAATGATTGGCAACTTTCAGTTCACTAGAAGTGTGATTTCTCTTTAAGTATGAGTATCCAATGCTGCTATAGATTCCATTGACAAATAGCTTCTGAGGTATGGATCACGTGATAAACCTCATGTAGCTATTATGGTGGAGTCCATTCAAAAAACTGTTGGAGGTCCGGTTCAATAACTGTTTTTAATCTTTTTTTTTATCCCGGAATATTATGATGTAAGTTCCTTCTATCCAAATTTAAATGTTACACCTTCAAAGAGAGAAAACTCAAGGATGAGGGCAAATAACCATGTTTAACAAAGAAACAGAATTTAAAACTAATTCTTAAGGATTGATGTCAAAGCAAGCTTTCATATTTGAACTTTTCAGAGATCTGAGCTACACTAGAAGGTAAATGGAATATTTAGACACTTTAGAGGAACAGCAGCTGTGTTAATCAGAAGATGCTACTTAAAGTCCTTTTTCTTCCCATGCTTTGCTGAATTTCTAAACATATCTCACATGGCATAGCTCTAGAGACTTAAACCTGTTTCTCTGTGACATGCGACTAAAAAAAAGAAAAGCATTTATTTTTTCTTTAAACAGAACTGCTTATGGAGTGGGAAGCTCTCACAGGTTTTTTTTTTCTTTTTATTTATTTTTTAATCTTCTTTTCTTTGTTTACATACAGCTCTAATCTGCCAGGAGACTTATAAGCTTCCCACAGGCTACAAGCATAGAGAGATAATAAAAGCAGATTTATGCTGAACACCATTATTTTTGAGAACATTATATGTTGAGTACTGTAATTTTAAAGAAAATCCATGAGAAGCTCCTTTTCTATTGTTAACATATTTAATTTTTCCTGTTGAATTTTGTTTTAAGATCCAATGACAATAGACAACTATAAAATAACTTTCAAATATAAAATAAATATAATAATCTTATCTATTAAAATAATTAGTCATGTCCGAAAATGTTACCAGGTTCAGCGAGAAACCACCCTCTACCTAGAAGGACAACAGTTAATTACTAGTGATAACTTTAGACCCCATCTGCCTGGAGAAGCACCAAAAGAACCTCTACAATAAATTTTACTAACTAGTCATTTTCTACTATTAGTTTTTCATATATTTGCCTTTCCATAATTTGCTTACAGTTTTTATAGTAAGATCTACATATACTGAAGTTCTCACCAAAATTTTGTTATTCATTTTTCCCTACATATCACCTATGTATACATTTAAGTATACACTTTAATAAACTTGTTTTTCTCCTGTTAATCTGTTTTGTTTTGTTTGTTTTTTTGTTATAGAGGGGTCCCAGCTCAGAAATGAAAACTATGTTAAACAAGTCTTCAGTGTTGTGTCAGTATAACTAAATTGTTTCCCCAAAATTACCGTAAGCCCTGCTCTGCCTTCCAATTCTAGATATGGGTTAAAGGAAAAACTTTCTCAATATAAACTATGAAAAATAAGAAATATCCCCACGATTACATGCTAAAATTGATATTACCTCTGAGATTCCAAAAGATGAAGTGAAATATTTGTTACCATCTGGTATGGGAATCTTTTTAGTACGTATTTTCATATTTTAGTTTATCCTTTACTGATTTATACTTGCATAGAAGCATTCGTTAAACATATTAATGAGCACCTCCTGTCTGCTAGGTGTGATGTTTTTAGTATAGACAGTAAATAATAAGTCTTTATACAGTACTTGTTATGTAACAATAGTTTTACATATATGATAAATTTCTAAGTCCTGAAGAATAACATTGTTTAGAAAAGGAACAGAAAGCTACTGTGATTTAACATAGAACAGACAAGACATTGTCATTTAAAATAGATATCTGTGGAAGAAAGTGTTTGGAATAAAAAACAGGTGAGATTAGCTTTCTTTTGGAAGCTGATTTGAGGAAGATTACTTGGTGAAGATTTTAGGGACAAGGGCCAACAAGGAAAATGAGCGCATTCTCGGGCTCAAAGCAGAGAAATAACATGGTGTGTTTGAAAAACATAATGTAGTTTCATGTATTTGTTGCATAGAATGTGAGGAGGTTATAGGAAGAAGAGAAATTTTGGGACCCTATGTAAGTAATTCAGGCTTTACCAAAACAGAAGTGACAAAGTTTAACCATTGAGTAATTATATAGGAAGATGACATATTCAAACTGGCATTGAGAAAGATCAATCTGTCAGCAATATAGTTAATTTAGGCAAAAGCAGGTGCAGAAAATCTAAGTCAGCTTGCTGTCACTGGAAATCAGGCTCTTCCACAGGATCGCGAGGAAAGCATTCCGGGAACCCACACACAAGGGAGGTTATGAGTAGCAAGATGGTTTAATGGGTGGAAATCCGTGCCTGGGTTTTCAACACTTCATCTCCCTCCGTTCTACCATAAAAAAAGTTCAACGTTGTCCTAAGCAAGGCCAAAGCAAAAGCCAGGGTCCAGAGCGGCTACTTCACATCAGAGCCTAATGTTGTATATGTGAGCTCACTTAAAATGCAAGGACTCTGGGGATGCACTCACAGACGGAGAGCAGGATGACAGCCAATGGCAGAGAGGTTGGGGGTGGAAGGATTGAGCAAAAAGGAAAAAGGGCTCTTGGACATGGACAACAGTATGGTGATTGCCAGGGGCGAGGGGGTGTTAGGGGAATAAAGAGTAAAGGAAACAATATAATAAAAGTTAAATAAAATACAAAAAATAAAATAAAATAGAGCTTATCAAACAAATAAATATATACATACATACAAGGATGCCATCAAAGATTGGGATATTTCGATTTTGAAAGTGTAAGATATGAGCTGAAGCCAAATTTCACATAAGTAGAGAATGATCTGTAAAAGAGGAATACATTTTTTGAAATGCATATTTGTGATTTTCTTTTAAATATTTTTTTCTACATTACCTTCTATCAAACTAAAGACCTTCGTTGCCTTAGAGATGATTAGTAATCTGAAGATAAAGGAGAAAAAGAAAGAACAGTTGGTGTTCAAACATAAGATTACATAAAGAGTTGAAATTCACCCACCTTAATCAAAGAGAAGCAAAAGCCAGAAGAAGGACGGCAACAAGACAAATACCAAACCACACTATGGCTGGCATCTTCCAATTAGCTTTGTGATCGTGTTTGTCTTTAATTTGCCAACCTTATGGAATTAATTTTATTAGACATATTGAAGCTCTTTACATCTTCCTGATTAATACCCTTGAAATATTTATTTATTAGCCAAAGCAATATCATTATTTTGTTTATATTTACAGTAAATTAGGATTCAAAATTTGAATGATAATATTAGGCCATCAAAATAAAAATAAAATCTTATAACAGAATTTAGATTTTAAAATGGACTGAAGTGGAAAAATCACTGAACTATAAGTTAAAAAAACATTGATTTTTGTCTTGGCTGTGGTGAGTTCTAGAAAATCTCTAGGCCTAAATATTCTCATCCATAATTAAATGAGAGATAAGAAATCCGAAGCCTGTGAATAAACTGATTGCTTATAATACAAATTAAATGATTTAAAACACCTACACAAATATAGTCAACTGATCTCGGACAAAGGAACAAAGGAAATACAATGGAGAAGAGAGAGTTTTAACAAGTGTTGTTAGGACAGTGGATAATACCTATTTAAAAAATGAATCTAGATACAGATCAAAAGCCCCTCACGAAAAAATTAACTCAAAATGGGTCATAGGTCTTCATATAAAACACAAAGCTTTAGAGCTCCTAGAAGATAACGGGAAAATATCTAGGTGAGTGTGGGTTTGGCCACAAATTTTAGATACAATATCAAAGTCATGACACATGAAAGAAATAAATGATAAGTTAGAATCTATTAAAATAAAACTCTTCTGTGAAAGACATGGATAATAGAATGAGAAAATACGTCACAGGCTGAGGGAAAATATTTGCAAAAGTTGCATTTGATAAAGGATTGTTATTAAAAACTTATAAAGAATACTTAAAACTCAACAGTAAGAAAACAAACAGCTTGGTTAAAAAAAGACACAGATCTGAACAAATATCTCAGCAAATAAGGTTTACAGGTGGCAAATAAGCATATGAAAAATGTTCCACATCATATGCAATCGGGTAAATGCAACTTAAAAAGATGAGATACCACTATACATTTATTAGAATGGCCAAAACTCCAAACACTGACAACTCCAGATTCTGGAGAGAGCATGAAACAAGAACTTCAATTCGTTGCTGGTGGGAACGCAAAATGGTACAGTAACTTCAGGGGACAGTTGGTGGCTCCTTGCAGAAGCAAACATAGTCTTATCACAAAATTCAAAAATTGTACTCTTTGGCATTTACCCAATGAAGTTGAAATTTTATGGCCACACAATAACCTACACAAGGATGTTTATAACAGTTTCATTCTTAATTGCAAAAACGTGGAAGCAATCCAGGTGTTCTTTGGTGGATAAACAGATAAATTGCAGTGCAATCATACTATGGAATATTATTCAGTAATAAAAAAATAAGCTATCTAGCCATTAAGACAAGGAGGAAACTTAAAATCTTAATAATGTATATTACTAAACGAAGGAAATCAATCTGAATTCCTTTTAAATTTCAGAGTCAAGCCCTTTTTCTTTTATTGTTCCAGGAAAAAAGAATGAAGTAGATATAACAATCTAAACAACTTGAACTGTCCCATAAAATTGTTCTGTTCTGGGAGGCTCAACCCCTCACTTTCATCATGTACTTTATTCTAGGACAATAGTTTCTAATATTTTATAATTTTGTAATCATTTCAATTTAAAAAAACCTGAATATATACCACCAATACATGCATACTGTTTATTTATAAATAGTAGACATGTCCTATCAAAATAACTGTTATATATAATGAAAGATACAAAAGGAAATAATTTTAAAGCTAATATTAAGTTATAGGCAAAGAAGACATTATTAATCAAAAAATCTTAAATAATAAGTGAAATATAAAAATATATGCAAGTTTATACATGCATCAATGCATTGCCGACTTCTCAGTTGAAAGCCAATGGTCTAGGAAAGTGAAATAAGGATGATATCAATCAAACCTAGAAACAGTAACTATTTAACTCAATAAACACAGATTTATGCATTACTTCTATATTACAAGGCAACATGTGCAACATTCTGAGGGTAATAATCAAAACTTTTCTTCAAAAGCCTACATCTAGAGGGCAATTAAGTCACTTACAAAAATATCTACTGTGTGAAAATTCGAATCAAATATGCTGTGGAGACATGAGTCCCAGCCTGAGAAGGAATCTACATTCCCTCCTTCTGGCGCCCCAGGTGGTCATAAGAATATTGCCCTTTCATTGACGGCAAGTTTGCAAACTACAGAAAAGGCAAAAGGTTCCTTTAGGAGAGTAGGCTGCGCTGACAGCAGTCACTGCCATTTCAAAATTAGGAAAGAAACAGAAGGGTGGGACAAGTTGCTGAGGAAAATATTTCTCTAGACTGTCTTCTCAAGCCTGTGCTAGGAGCCAGGACAGGGACTGGATGAAACGCAAGGGAAGCACGCCAGCATCCCTGCCAGCGTCCTCTTCACGGGCTGCGCCTTAGAGCACCGAGCGTGCGCCTAACTCATTCTCAGAGGCCTTGGGGGTCTTGGAAACTTACACATTTCTGACTTACAGATAGATCTACAGTCTTATTTTATGAACATGGACATTTAAAATTTTATACATTTTTAACATGTATTATATTCTCTGACAGAGGGATTTTGACATGCTGGCAGGGCCCCTGATGAAAGCTGTGAATTGCCAGATGGATGGATACTTAACATCTTGACTGTCAGGTTATCTTTACTATCTAAACAAAATTTAGCATTGAAAAAGGGAACAAGATGCTTCTGGTTCCTAACTGATCTGAAAAAAAATTGTGAAATCAAATTGTGAAATATTTGTATAGGTCAGAAAAGGTCTGAATAAGTAAAAATATTGCCTGTGGGAGATTTCAATTACCTAAATATTGACTAACAACTATGCAGAAAATGTAACAGTATATCTCTTAGAAAAAACTCCGTTTGTTCATGATTCAATTTGATGAGCAACTGTCCCGGCAGGATAGAAAGAACCAGCTTGCTATGTGTCATAAGCTTCTCAACAAGGAATTATTGGTAAATACGTATGAAACCAGGGTCTTTGATTGCATAATAATAAATAATAAAAATAATAATAAAATTAACAAAAAAAGAAACCAGTCCCAGACTTTCAGATTACGAATGCCGTTTCATTTTCTCTAGTTCTTATATAATCTCTCCTGACCAGGAATGGCTGCTTTCAACTAAGCTTCTCAGTCAATTATCCCTATGTTTTCTAACTTCATGTGAGGTATATAAAGTACATTAGAAAGAGGGAGAGAGAGAGAAAACAGAGAAAGAGATTTCAAGTCAAAATAGTTAAGTATGAAGTCTGTTGAATTTAAAATAAAGTTTGTGCTACTAAAATAATTTTCTTTAGGCAGAGATTGATCTTGATGCTATCAGGCATCTCTTCTGTTCCCTTTTTCATCTTTTCGCCAGGGATAAGCTCTAGTTTTTCAAGTTTAGAAATCTCACAAGAAAAACAAACTCAAAGAGACACAGACAACATTATGCTGGTTAGCAGAGGGAAGGCAATGGGGGCATGGCAAAGGATACAGGGAGTCATATGGTGACAGAAAATGATTTGATTTTGATTGGCAGGCACACAATGCAAATATACACATCATGTATCACAGAAATGTACTCTTGAAACTTATACAATCTTATTAATCAATGTCACCCAATACATTTATTTAAAAAATAAGTCTCATTAGAAAGTAAATCCATGAATTTATTCACTTTATTTTGTGAAATACTCATTTTTGTAAAGAACCACTACTCCTGAAGGATATTTATAGTCTATTTAGTCAACAAAGCACTAAGGCAAAGAGGGAAAACTGTTGAAATAGAAATTAGAAATTAAAAGCAGAGAGGAATTTAGACTAGTAACAACAAATGAAAGAAAGGAGACAGTAGCTGGAACAGAGGCTGATTTGGAGCCAAGCTGCTAAGCAGGTGTCCAGGGCACCAACAAAGAAGAGTAGGTACACTGATGGGAGTGGCATGCAACCTCTCTTATGATAAGAATGGTGCAAAATAAAGGTACACTGAGAGGCCATTATTCACTTATCAGATTTATAAATATCCCAAGTTTGGCAACAAACTGCTGGCAAGGTCGCTAGGAAGTCAGTGACCTCAATACATTACTGGGGGGAGTATAAAGTAGCACAATCCCTGTAAGTCAGAAATTTAGCGATATCTGTCAAAATTTCAAACACACACTTTTGATCAAACAATTCTCCCTCTGGGAATTTAATCTACATGTATGGTTACACATATGCAAAATGACATAAATAAAAGTTTATTTGTTACAGCATTGCTTGCAATAGGCAAAGAATAAACCACCAAAATTCCATTAAAAGGAGAAAACATAAATAAATGAGGACACATCCATGTAATGTGTAATATGTAGATAACAGGTAATGAGGCCCTGATATGGAAAGTCCTTCAAGATTAAAAAATAATAATAATGTTCAGAACAATGTGTATAATGTGTCACCTTTTGTGTTAAAATAGAGAAAATAGAATCTATACCTGTTTTTACCTGAATATACATAAAGAAATTCTGAAAAAAGAACATAAAAATGTAAGAACAATGACTTAAACAGAGAGGAGGAAGGAACAGACAAAGGAGAAAGCAGGGAGTGAGGGAAACATTTCACTGTGCCCCATTTTATACTTACAGACATAATACCTTTTGGAAAATTAAATAAATAAAGCTTTTATGTTATCGGAATGAAATTGGAAGTGTGGAGTCATTTATCTTTTGCATCTGCACAAAGTATGAATTGAAATGTTCAAAAGGTACAATTCATTGTATTAGACAGTGTTGAGTCAGAATAGGCTAGGTTATACTGCAGCATCAAATAACCCCCAAATCTCAGTGTTTTACAAAACAAGTTTCTCAACTACTTCATTTCCTTTTCATTTTGCCTACATTCCAGGTCAATGTTAATGGAACCGCTCCTATCCGGGAGTCTCATGCCAGGAGAAAAGTGTAAGATGTGAACATAAGCTCTTACAGCTTTCTTAAAATTTATATACATTATTTATTACTAGAAGCTTTTTATTGACTAATGCAAGTCTCATGAACCCTCCCAAATTCAACAAGATAAGAGGTATAATCTTCTCACAGAGGCAGAGTGTGTTCTGAGTCAAATCGTCAAGCCTAAGTTTAGGGAAAAAGGAGTCATCCTACTCCCCCGGCTAGGAAACATTTTTTAAAATAATACCTTTTACCAAATATACTTTATTATTACTGACCTTCAGCCCTGGCTGCTGTGACTCAGTGGACTGAGTACCAGCCTGCAAACCAAAGGGTTGCTAGTTCCACTCCCAGTCAGAGCACAAGGCTGGGTTGCAACCAGGTCCCCAGTAGGGGGCGTGAGAGAGGCAACTACATATTGATGTTTCTTTCTGTCCCTCCATTCCCTTCTCTCTAAAAATAAATAAATAAAATCTTTTTTTAAAAAAAGATCTCCATAGTCTCTCTGTCCCCATTCAATGAATGCTGAACCAACCCCAACATTAATTCTAATGTAAATTCTAACCTTGTAAAATTAATATAAGCTTTAAGGAATCTACCCAGAGTTTCTAATACATATCTCACTGCTCTTTTTCAAGAACAGCCCATTAAATTGTTAAAATTGCCAGGAAATAGCTTACTCTGAGGGTTTGTCAGTCCTATTTTTAAAGTCAGGTTTTAATGTTTCCAATAGCTCACGTCAAATGTTTAAGCTCTGCCCTGTACTGAAGCACAGTTAGGAATGTGAGGCATTAAACAACGTGGGGCTGATGTAAAATAATATTTTTAATTACAGATAAGAATAGATTTCTTAACCAAGTGAATGAATAAAAGGAACTTGCATTTTAATAATCATTCTCAAACACAGAATCATTTTCCCATACTGAAATAGCTGATGGCATATTATCCATAAAATAGACTTTAATTAAAATTATAAATTCTTTTACTTAATTTCCTTTAGTCCCTCTTTAGTTATTCTCAGCCACTTTATACCTTATTCAGAAAAGAAGGGCATTACACCTGCTTTAATTGAATATCACTTGAATTCTGTATCTTTCTACAAAATAATACTATCTATGAAATCTGTTAATCAGGTAATATCTATGTGGATTTATTGCCAATAAAAAAACATAAACCATTTTTAGCTCTCATTAAAACTTCCTTTGGGGACTAAAAAAACCCTAAACAAAAAGAACATTTTTCATTTTAAATGATCACCTAAGAAATAGATAGTACTGATCATAATTTGAATTTCATTTTAATGATACTTCTAAATTGTCTATGCTAATGTGATTAAAACTGAGAAGTGAATGAAATTGCCTGATTGAGGTAAAATAAAGTAGGGAAAATGGTCAGAGCTTAGGCTTCAAAGTAAGATCTGAGAAGAAATATTGAATAATGAAAAAAAGCAGCCTGTTTGAAATAAAGGGATTATGATGGTAAGTGTTGAAAGGCAGCTTTGGAAAAGTACATGAGGACAAATCATGGAAGACTAGCTAAGGGTCTTTGTGGAAATGAGAAGACAGGACAGGATTTTCAATAGGAGACTGAGTCAAAATGTAGAGGGAATAAAGCAAATGGAGCAAAGCATATTGGAAGAGCGTGACTGGAAGGAGAGAAATCATTGCCTCTATGTGCAATAATTAAAGATGATAGAGATCTAAATTAGAAACACTGTGGTGATTGTGCGGGGGGTTAGGGGAGTATAAGGTGACAAAATGGTAATGGAAAATAGAATAAAATTGTTTTTAAAAAATGTCTATGAAAAGATGCAAGGAAAAGATTTGAAGTAATGAAAAATATTAACAGAATTTGAATAAATTAACATAAGAGAGAAAAAGGAGAAATGAATCTAAAGTGACTGATTTCAAGACCACGAAAAGTAGAGCTGCGTGACTGGGAGAATCAGAATCTATAGGAAAAGGAAGATGAAAGATCAGGCTTGCAGATTAGAGTGAGAAAGGTGTGCATGTATGATATGTTCAAGTGTAGAGATTTGAAAACGTATGTTTTTTAATATTGAAATAAGTGATTAGATTACACAAATTAAATGTCAAATAGATACTTCAAATGCAAAATTCAAGTTTAAGAAACAAGACAGGGAAAAACTCACCCTTCTTTCCTTTCCTTTCCTTTCCTTTCCTTTCCTTTCCTTTCCTTTCCTTTCCTTTCCTTTCCTTTCCTTTCCTTTCCTTTCCTTTTTCCCTCTCCTCCTCTTGTCCCCCCTTCCTTTATATCTCCATCTCCATCTGCATCTCCAACCCTATCTCTATCCATTTCTACCTCCGTCTCTCTCTGATCATCCTGTCTGTTCTGTTTGTACTTACGAATAATGACACGCTGTTCTTACCGGGTGCGTATTCTATAAATTGTTGTTCCCACCTTCTATCTCCCTTGAAGTGTGTGTGTGTTTGAGTGCATACATGCAAAAAAAAGGCTGTAAGGCTATTGGTCACAAAAATGTTAGATTTGTAATGTTTTAATTAATTCCTGTGTTATTAATATAAAATGATCTTGTTTATTCCTAATAATAGTTTCTGCTCTGAAATCTATTTTGTCTGATATTAATATAACCACTTCTACTTTTTGAAAAATTTAGTGTTAGCATGATTTATTTTTTTTTTTTGGTATATTTTATTGAGTATGCTATTACAGTTGTCCAATTTTTTTCCCCTATATCCTTTCCACCCTGCAACCCATCCCATCATCCCCACGCCTCTTAGTCCATGTCCACGGGCTGCACACACCAGTTCTTTGGCTTCTAATTTCCCACACTACTCCCAGCCTCCCCCTGACCACTTTGTTTTTTGTTTGTTTTTGTCAACATTTTCTCACTACCACTTTCCCCAAACCCACCCACCCTCAATCCTTCCCCTATTTGGCTTTGTCGATGGGTCCTTCATGCATGTTCCTTGATGACCCTTCCCCTCCCTTTCCCCTGACGTCACCCTCCCTCCTCCCCTCTGCTTACTGTCAGTTTGTTTTTTATTTCAGTGTTGCTGGTTATATTTTACTTGCCTGTTTATTTTTCTGTATGACTAAAGAAAACATCAGCAAAATGAAAAGGGGGTCAACTATATGGGAAAATATATTTGCTAATGATACTTTGGACAAGGGTTTGATCTCCAAAATATATAAAGAACTCACACAAATCCACTCTAGGAAGACAAACGATTCAATTAAAAAATGGGCAAAGGACCTGAACAGACACATCTCCAAGGAAGACGTACACGGGGCCCAGAAGAATAAGAAAGGATGCTCAGCATCACTAGCCATCAGAGAGATGCAAATTAAAACCACAATGAGATACCACTTCACACCAGTCAAAATGGCCATCATAAACAAATCAACAAAGAACAAGTGCTGGAGAGGATGTGGAGAAAAGGGAACCCTCGCACACTGTGGGTGGGAATGCAGACTGATGCAGCCACTGTGGGAAACACTTTGGAATTTCCTAAAAAGAAGTAAAAATGGGACTGCCTTTTGACCCAGCCATCCCACTGCTGGGATTATACCCTAAGAATCCCGAAATACCAATTCAAAAGAACGTATGCAGCACAATGTTCATAGCAGCACAATTTACGATAGCCAAGAATTGGAAGCAACCTAAGTGACCAACAGTCAATGTGTGGATCAGAAAACTGTGGTACATTTACACAATGGAATACTATGCAGCAGAAAGAAGGAAAGAACTATTATCCTTCCCAAGAGCATGGATGGAACTGGAGAGCATTATGCTATGTGAAATAAGCTAGGCATTGAAAGACAGACACCATATGATCTCAGCTATAAGTGGAATCTAATCAACAAAATAAACAAGCAAGCAAAATATAACCAGAAACATTGATTTATCTTTTCCATTCCCTTCCTTTTTACCCATTAGTGTCTTTATTTTTTATGTGAATTTTATTTTAATGAAGCATATAATTGGGTCTTAATTTTTTTATTAGGTCTGACCATCTCTGCCTTTTAACTGGCATGTTTTGTCCACTTACTTTTAATGTGATTATTGATATTTTGAAATTGTTAGGTTTAAATCTACCACTTTGATTTTTTTCTATTTGTCTCATCTGTTCATTGTTCTCTTCCTTCAACTTTCATTTGGATTATATTTTTATGATTTCATTTACTCTTTTTTGATGGAATATTAGCTATAACTTTTTGTTATTGATAATTTACTGTTTTTTAAGGGCTTAGAATACACCCTCTTATCATAACTCTTTTTGTTATTGATAATTTACTGTTTTTTTAAGGGCTTAGAATACACCCTCTTATCATAGTGTGTCTTCTATGTATACTAGGTCCCTATAATCAATATCTAATTTTTTTAATAATATACTGTAATTTCTCTTCTTCCAATGATTATACTATTTTTTTACATATTATAAACCACAGACTGTACTGTAATTACCTGTTTTTAAATAGTTAATTATCTTTTAAAGAGCTTTAAAAAAGAAAAAAATCACATGTATTTAATCACATACTATTTCAAATGTCATTCATTATTGTGTAGTTCAAGATTTCCCTCTGTTATCATATTTCTTTTGCCTTAGGTATTTTTAAGATTTCTAGTAATGAACATCTCTTGAAAATTAATTCTTTGGACTCTCATATGTGTGAAAATCTCTTTATTTCACCTTTATTTTTTTAAAGAATGTTTTCTCTGGGTACAGAATTATTGTTTGATTTCTTAGCTTGTTTTTAATTCCTTAACAATATTTCCCTACCTTCTGGCCTGCATTTTTAATCATTTTGTCATACATACCTTTGTTCCTCTGTATTTTAATATTTTCTTCTGGCTGTTCTTAAATTTTTTTTCTTTGTCATTGGTTTTGAGCAATTTTATAAGAATGTGTTTTTGCGTATTTTTTGTTGTTTTTTTTTTGTTTTCATGTTTCTTTTGTTTAAAGTCTCTTGACCTTGAATACATCCATTTATCATTTTCCTCAAATATGTAAATTTTGGGGACATTATTTCAATATAGCCTTTTTAAATATATCCCCTCCCCTTCTTGGGGACTCTATTTGCATGTAGATTAGACTGTTGAACTTGTCCCACAACTTACTGAACCTCTGTTCAGTTTTTCAAGTCTTGTTCTTTCTGTGTCATTTTTAATAGTTTCCATTGTTATGTTGTCAATTAGCTTAATTTTTATAATATCTAATTTTCTTTTAATCCCATCCATTGGGTTTTTTCTTAGACACTGTAGTTTTTATTTCTAGCAATGAGATATGGCTCTTTTAAAAATGTATTGTCCATGTCTCTAATTAATGTGCTTGACAATTTTTACAGTTTTGTGAATGTGTGGAATACAATTATAATAACTATATCATACTTCTATGATAATGCTAGCTTTTGTTTCAGTTATAAGCTGTTTTTTATTTATTTTTCATTATACTTATTTCCATGTTTAGTAACTTAAAAACGGTTTTATTTTTGTTATGATATTACTAACATACAACATTGTATGAGTTTCGGGTGCACAATATTATGATTTGCTATTCATAAACAATAGAAAATGATCACCATAATCATACTAATTAACATCCATCACATTACATAATTACTCCAAATTTTTTCTTGTGATGAAAATTTGAAGAGTTACTCTCTTAGCAGCTTTTAATTATGCAATATAGTATTATTAACAATAGCCATTATTACTGTACATTACATCCTTATGACATTTATTTTATAATCAAAAGTTTGTATCTTTGGCCCTCTTAACCCAGTTTTTCTAACTCCTAACCCCAGCCTTTGGCAACCACCAGTCTGTTCTCTTATAAGCTGGGTTTTTTTGTTTGTTTTGTGTGTTTTTTTAGATTCCACATGTAAATGAGATCATTGAGTATTTGCATTTCTCTGTCTGATTTATTTTATTAGCACGATGCCTTTGTGGTCCTTCCTTGTTGTCACAAATGACAAGATTATATATTTTTTTTATGGCTGACTAAATTCCTCTGGTAGTTTCTCACACATATGTGCTGAGAAATACTCTGCTTAATATTACAGAAGGAGGTACCACAGATTCCCAGAACTCTCTCTGTTCAGCTCTAAACTTATAAATACTCTTCCCTGCAAACTGTCACTGCTCTTGTCTCCCAGAATTGTCAATTCTGCTCCTTAATCCAAGCACCCACTGGCCCCTTCTTGGTCTTCCCCGTCCCGAACCAGGGCCTGGAAGCTCTCTCATAAAAGTACGCCTTTGCAGTTGCTGAGCGCATTGTTCGTTTCTTACCTATGAGAGTAAAATGGCTGTATTGTTTAATGCCCGGTGTCCTAAATAGTTACTTCATACATTATGTATGGTTATTCGGGGTTTTTTTTTCAGGTGAATTTATAACATCTGTATATGATAACTCCATTTTATCCAGAAGTAGATATATCTTTTAGTTTTAATCAATAGAAATTCACAGGAAGAAACAATTAAAAATAAAACGCATATAAGAACACAACAAAGGCCTCGCAACTACATTTCCTGAGTTTAAATACCAGCTCCAACACTGTAAGATCAGGCAATTGCCTTGAATCTCTATAATTTATTTACCTATATGTAAAATAAGGGTAAGAAAATTAACTACCTCACTAAATTAATTAAGAGGGTTAACTCAATTAAAACATAAAAAGTGCTTAGAACATTGTATGTTTAATGGGAAATCTTCAACAAGTACTATATATTATTATTATTAGTTGTAGCAGTAAAAAAAAACTATTTTTATTATTATTACTAAAGGGAGAAAGTACAATAAGTCCTCTTTAGGGACTAGAGATAGAAAATAGAAATGCATCAGTAACCAAGGTTACTGTCCCTTCTCTCCAGCAGTGGATAGATCTCATCTAAGTCTCTCAGTGTCTTCATTCTGACCTCTCCTTGGTAAAGCACCTTTCTCTGCTTTGTCTGGTAATTGTGGCTTAACACTCCTGACCTGAATTGCTGAGTTTCTATGGACTAATGCCAAGAAATTGACTAACATCATTGACTCGGCAGGAGGAATATACCTTGCTGACTAGGTTGGGGGAGAGTTCTTAGAAAAGAAATACTGTGGGCTAGAGAGGGGTTCACTGCAGGGACAAAGTGCTGGTGAGGATACAAGAATGTACATTAGAACCGTTCATATGAGTCAGTGTGTAGGGGTTGAAAGATCTTCAGAGATTTTGGGTTGTTTTTTAGACATCAGATCTCAAAGGTATATGATTTGAGGTTGGTAAAAAGCACAAGGTTTAACGGGGAAATTGGGAATAACCTGGAAGCAAAGACCCCAGAGGTGAAAAACTGCATTCTGTGTACTTAACAAACGCCTCCCTCCTTTTTGTTATTCAGTAAATCTCACTGCAAATGAATAGGTGTCATTGCGGTAAAGCTCTCTTTTTAACGAGCTGTCAAATTTTTCAAGATGAGTGAAATAATTTCATGAGTAATAATTAATGAGTGGCAAAAGTTAGCTATGTTTTTCTTAATTATGGAAAGAGATCAAATTTACTCCCATTCTTTCACTTTAAAAATCTTATTGATTGCTCTTTTCAACAAGAACTGAGCAGTCTTAACGTCTAAAAAAGCAATATTAATGAGGATCAAAGGATGTTAATTTCATTTGTCTCAGTGTATTTGTATTAGGTCTTTTATTTTTTTAAGTCTTTTTGGACAATTTACATCTAAGTACACATTAAAGTATTATGATAATGTTTCTGCAAGGCTAAAATCCTTTAGCAGATCAATTCAAATATCTCTGTCTTGGTAGAATTATTTATGGGAAAGGGTGTTCAGAAAAATGACTGTTAGAGCAAAGAAAAAAGTGCCCAGTTAAAAGTTCCTAGGCTCTTGGCTGACAGCCCTCTTGGTGGATGGGTTACTGCTTTCTCAGAATGAGATCCAGTCTCATTGTTCATAATAAATTACTTACTTAGTTATACCAGATGTGCTATTTTGTCCCCATAAATAATTCACTAGTTTTCTTACCCAAGGAATTTATTCTCTAGACCAAATATTAAATGTTATTTTTTTCTATAGATTCTAGAATAAGGGAGACATTAGTATTCCCAGAAATCTAACTTCTCGTTTAATAAGAGCTCTAATAAATTATCTTTGTCACATGCAGATGAAACAAAATAAAGTACTATGTTCACTGAAATTTAATCTAGTTTCAAATGCAAGATAGGAACTTTTTAAACAAATTAGGGATATAAAAGCAACAAATCCTTAGGTAGTTCAAATAAATTTTTTTGTAGGCAAGGTAGGATAGCATCTTGGAATGGCTTATAGGAAGAGACCTTAAGTATTAGAGGAAACTGAAGGCTTTGTTGTCGTTGTTTATTTATTTATTTTGTTGCTGATTTTTAAAAAGAATCTACAACATCATGGGAACCACAGTAAAGGCCATGGTCGAAGTCAAAGCTTAATTCATACAAACCTGTGTTCACTAGGGTTTTATTGTTACGGAAAAATGAAACAACCAGACACTGAGGGGCTAGGAGCACGATCTTTACTTACGTGCGCGGGCCCAGAGGAGACAAACTCCAAATTCTGAACCCAGAACAATAGCCCCGCATTCCCGTTATGCTGGGCTAAGTGGGGTAAGAGTCTTGGGAGGTGTGGTATAGATTTGGCGCGAAAAGGGTTTACAGAGGTAAAAAAGAAGCATTTACATTATAAGTCAGGGCAATTAGCATTTCATCTCTGGTATCAGGCTTGATTCCCTCTACATTATCACACTACACATTAAAGTATTTAAACAGTTATATTCCTACATTTTACTAATCAAAGACATTTATAGCACAACAATGGTGAAAATACTGTTCGAAATCAACTTACCAGATACAGAAGGGGAAGAGAAAAGCTGTTAGGATTGAGCAAAAATGAAAAAGGATTCATGGACATGGACAACATATGGTAATTACTGGGGGGAAGGAGTATAAGGGGACTAAATGGTAATGGAAAAAATACAATAAAGATTAAATTTTAAAAGATTATAAAAAAAGAAAAGCTATTATGCAAATGATCTTATACGAAGACTTTCAGAGCTACTCTGCGTGAAGGAGAAAACGTGCCACCCAGAGGAAAGAGGCAGGCCCAAACGGATCTGGCTCATCCAATTTCAAATCTAATGGCTTGTTAATGTTCTTTTTCTGTTTGGATATCAATAATCAACTTTTAAATCCTACTTTGTTGAATTTGGGTTTCTAGTCTGTTTCTGCTGTTTTATGATAATATAAGCTCCATGAAGGCAGAGACTTTATATAGTTTTGGTTACTTGAGTCCAGAGGAATATCTGACTCATAGGAGATTTTAAATGAAATATTCGTTACTGAATGTTGTATGAGTTTATATGAGTTGGAAAGTTGCTGAAACAGTCTGCCTGCTATACTTTTGGGAAAAAGCAGGGAGAGAAGAAAAGAGAATTTCCAGCAAGTTCATAAATGTCTTGAGCACAGGAAATCTATATGGTATATCTGTATATCTTCACAACATAGAAACCTACAGGGAAAAAAAAACACAGTAGTTTTAAATGTAGGAGATAACCAATAATTATTATTGATGGCTTTTCTTCCAATAGTTTATTCCCAAAGATGAAATACATAGAGAATTGTGCTTTCATTTTTTGTATGCTTTGAAAGACTAATTCAAGGACTAACTCCCTCATACTGTTTCTTCTTCACAGGTTCCTGAAAGAGGGTAAAACAATCCAGGGGCTCCTACTTTCCCCAGGTGCTTATATAGCTGACAGGCTGGGCATTCCCAGCTTCCACAGGAATAAAGATTACTTCGAGTGTACCCCGTTAGGGTGTAAGTATTATCACCTCTTTCGGCATCACTCTCAGCAAAGATTTTGCAAAAATAAAATGCTTGAAAACCATTTATTGACTGAACAAATGGTAATGCTAATTGTTTGCAAGGTAAGCCTTATTATGATATATGGGGGAGGGGATAAAGAGATGCATTTGTCACTGCTTATAGATAATTTGGTTCTCCGTTATTGATTTTGGATCTCAATTTAAATATGAATAAACTTAAATTTTGAGGCAGTTTGACATAATAGAGACAGATCAGGGATCAGGGATCACTATCCTTCACTACCTGAACACAATGTCTTGAAAATCACTTTTCCCCTTTGTCATTCTTTTTTTCTTGGGAGAAAAGGTTTATCTGGCTGCTACTACTTCACATTGGCTAGAAGCAGGCTGGAATGTCTTTTTTAAGCCTCAGTTATATACCAGTGATGGCATCACCTTCCAAAGATTGAGTTATGTCTCTAACATTTCAGCAACCAATCTTGTGCTTTTTCTCCAGCAGCCAACCAAGTCAGGAAATCAAAGGACTGAGAGAGGTGGGACTCATCTCCCTATTATCTATGCTGATGCTCCAGCAGAATTTTTACTTCCTTTCCCTGCAATTTTAGGCTCTTCGTGTCCAAGGAAGGAAGGCTTCCACTGGGGGAAACCTCAATGCCCTCATTAAAATGAATTTGAGACTGCCACTGGGCTACTTTGCACTCTCGTGCCAGTCAATAAATAAGCAACAACAACAACAACAACAACAACAACAAAAGGGTGATTGTAGCTCAGTTGATTGAGCATTAGCCTGCAAACAACAACAACAACAACAACAACAAAAGGGTGATTGTAGCTCAGTGGATTGAGCATTAGCCTGCAAACCAAAGGGTCACTGGTTCAATTCCCAGTCAGGGCACAAACCTGGGTTGCGGGTCATGTTCCCAGTAGGGGACGCGCGAGAGGCAACCACATATTAATGTTTCTCTCCCTTTCTTTCTCTCCCCCCGCCCCGTTCCCCTCTGTCTAAAAATAAAAAATAAATAAAATCTTTTTTTAAAAATGGGTGATTGGACTGGTGGTGATTGACTTTTTTTTTAACCACATAGAGAATTTGTTTTTTTACACAATAATGATAAGGTGAAACACGAGAATGAACATCACTCACAAACAGATAAAGAGACTTTTCGAGGAAAGGTAGTCAGCACATTTTTGGTTATGAAAGCAAGAATTGTAGAAATTAGCAGAAGTATGCTTTTGCTGTTGTCTTTATTTGAATGTTAAGTGTTGATGAAGGAGACGTACGTAGATTCAAGTTGATAAAGGATGGGCTCTGCTGGATTTATATTGTGCCAACTTAGCTAAACTGAGACTCTATTTGCCAGAATTTCTTTCCCTGTGCTGTTCACTGTTTGTGGGTCACAAGGGGTATCTCACACCAGGTTAGGAAGATTGAAGGGCAGCAGCAAGTGTCTTCTTGTTAACCCAGGTGAGGTTAGTGCAGGCACGAGGAGCTGCTGAAGTTCGCGCAATGTGTCACCATCTGCAGGCTTCCCTTCTTGTTGTGAGGTAGTAGCCAGGCCTGAAGTGACTTCAGATCATAGCAGATTCTCTCCTATAGATTCCCCGACTCCTGACCTGGGTATGTATTAGGTGATGGAGAGTGGTAGCCTTTTCTGTTAAATATTCCATCTTGGAAGTTGGAGACTTGGAGGCAGTGAAACTGGCTGCAATTTGTCCTCATAAATTCCAGTTCAAATGTGGTTTCCTGCCCATTTTCACAGCTTCTAATTTGTTCCTGCTTTTTATACTTCACATCTACTTCAGAAGCAAAGCAGAAAACCACTGAATGACAGAACAAAGGTTTTAAATGTCTTATGATACTGAAGTGACGACTAGATTCCTCCTGCTCCAAGAAGAGCTCCATCAAGCACCACAGGCCCTCTGTTGAAATTTCTTGTGCAAGTGAACCAGACGAAGACAAAGCTTACAAAATGGAAGCCTAGCCTTAATTCAGTTCCAGTTCCTAACTGGATTATCCAACTCTAAATGCAAATGCCTACTAGAAGACAAGGTGAACTATCCATGGAAGAAGATACAATATTCAGATTCTTGGAAATTTTTTGTACACAGTGCAAAGTGTTCAATGAAGAATTACTACATTTATCCAGAAAAGATGATATAAATGGTGTCACAGGTGACCCTGTTATTGAAGTTATAGAACATGAAATTTAAAATAACTGTGACTGCTATTAGGTTCAAAAAATAGGTTACAAGACAGTTTCACCATTAAGCAGAGGTTACTATCTATTTAAAATCCAATTAAAACTATGTAATAGAAAATAACATCATAATTAAAAATTAAGATCCCAGTGAGGGACTCACCAGAAAACTGGGTATAGGAAGAGTAGGTTCAAAAGCAGGATTATAAGACAAAGTGAAGTGTCCAGGTGGAAGTTTGAAGATCTAACAGGATGGGAAATACCAAAAGAAGTATCAGAGACCTTTCAACATGAAATACATTTCTAACGTGTATTTTGGAGTCAAAGAATTACAGGGCAGAAGCAATATTTGAAAGATAATAGCTCTGGGAGAATTTTTCCCAAACCGATTATAGCTATCAAGCCACAGATTAAAAGGATCCTGCTCACAGTCTTGTATGAGATAGATTATGAAAGCAGGGGGACCAATTATTGTCTTTTACTTAAGTCTAGGTGAAAGATTATGCATCTAGGTCAGTTGCAAGAATATGAAGGTAGTGAAAAGTAGGCTGGATCTGGATATATTTCAAAGAACAGGAAGGATTTTGCTGAGAATCAGGGTCATTAGGTGTAGAGAAGAAGATGACTCTGGGCTGAGCAACCAGAAAATCTAAAGTGCATTTACTGAGATGGGGACGAGTACAGGGCAATCAAACTGAAGCTGGTGAGGACGTGAAAACTTTGTTACAAAGTAGTCACAGATAAATGGCACAAACTCTATTAAGAATAGGCAGCAGTAATCAATACCATTAGCCACACAGGATAATGATATTGAATAAAGTTTCAATCATACCCATATTAAGTAAAGTTTCAAGCACCTGTGGTCACAAAAAATAATCAAGTAGGTAGAGGATTCAAAACTCTATTCTAAGGTAATAATCTAGAAGCTCACTAACAGAAAAACCAAAATTCCTTATCTTCTCTAAGCCTACAAGTTTTTAACTGAGTTTGTTTAAAAATGCCATTAATTTTCCCTCTCTTTTAGCTGGACAGATAATCTAACTGGTTGATACTTACTTGCAAATAGAATTCTACATTGAAAATTATTTACCCTCATCATTATTATATTATATTTTTTGCCTTCTGACACTCTCAGTGGGTGAGAAATCTGCTAGTGTTTTAATTGACATTTCTTGGTTAAAAATTTGCTTTCTAAATATTTTGTTTATTCTCTTTATCCTTAATGCTTTGCAATTTTATTAAAATGTATCCATGTTGGATTTTTTTCTCTCTGCTTTAGGGTTGGGAAAATTCTTAAAACATTTTTCTGTTCTTGAAAAACTTTAGTCATTACCTTATTTCAATTATCTATGTTCTCTTAGAAATCCTATTAGCTACATGTTGTGACTTTTTATTCTGGCTACTAAAACCCTTAGACATTTTATAACACTTTTATTTTTAAATGCCACATGATTAAGCAATTTTAAATTCTCTTCATGTCTGTCTTTTCAGTTATCTAATTTATTTACTATGTTTTAATAACTGTATGTTTTTGTTCCTTGATTCTTTACAAATCATTTTTGTTTAAAGTTTTTTTTTTTCAGAGAGATGTTATTTTTGTTGTGTCTTTTGACTCTTACTTACAGGTCTCTGGTTCCTTATATTGCTTTAATTTTTCACTGTGATCTCATCTTCTGTGTGTATATTTTAATTAGTAGAAAAACTATGAGCTGAAGTTCAACAAGAACCTCTTAGGAGTCATTTTGTGACCACACAATTGGAGACGAAAGTAACGAGCAAGCTCATAAAGCCTAGGAATTAGTATAAATGGACATCTCTTCATGGTCCTCAAGATCTAAGCATTTTCAACACTTTTGCTGGGGCTGCTGTTGTTTTTGTTTTATCTTTCCACTCATAATGCTAGTTACAAGAAGTACAATAATAAGAACCCAGCGTAAGTCACATGGCCACCGCTGAGCCAGACGAGCATAAAGTCTTAATTGATATTCCACGTAAGGCTAAATGAAACTGGAGAAGAGGAGTATGATAACCTAAAACAATATTTAAGAAAGGAAACCAAACAAAAAAGGGAATATACAGATTACATATCAAGCGTACTTTAAGTAGTGATGTCATTGTGAACAATGGTAAAAGGAAATAAAAATAGTGTTTATGTCCTCTTAATTCATAGCAGGTAGGATAATCATTGTAACATATTCTTTAGAGGATGATTTTCTTCTCTTGTCATGGAAAACAACAGATATCTATAAACTTCCAAATTAATTTATTACTTAATTGTTCTATTAGAGGTGATGATGCCGTGAATAAAATTCCAGAAGTTCTCATAGAAACCAGGCAGCTAACTTAAAGCTTGTACCAGGTAGGAGGTTGAAGAAAACCTTGTTTTTCTGAGGGGTGGGGTATAAAGATTTGATATAACCAGTACCTAAGAAATGGGGACCCAGTAAAGTCAGCTAGGTGTCAAACCACTGTGATACCCAAGATGAAGGGGCAACTACTTAACTTTTGAGGCTTAAAACACAACTTGTCATCATTTGTGTGTGCATGTGTCTGTGAAAATGAAAGTGGCAGAGATAAACAGAAAGACAGAAAGTAGAAAGCATGTGCATAGGTTTTGATGGTGAGGGGATACTGGGTATATCAATCAGGAAATGAACATTTAGATTTAGATGTATTAAAATTGAAATTTTAATGGTATATTCACAAGAAATCTGACATTTCATAAAGAAATTCTCAAACTTTGCTGTTCAATACAGTATCCACTGGCCACATATGAGTAATAAAATTTAAATTTTGGTTTCTTTCTTGCACTAGTCACGTTGTAAGCGCTCAATAGACGCATGTGGCTATGGGTTACTGTCTTGAACAGTGTAGAGGGTAAATATTTTTGTTATTGCAGAAAGTCCTATTGGATATAAAATTAAGGATAATGTTCAGGAGAAGAAATTTAGAATAAAATAGCATTAGCAGGTAAGTATTCAGAACTTAGAGAGAAAAATAAACAATTAAGAATGCCAGGGGGAACCCCCCCAAAATGGAACTATCTCCTGGAGTGCAGGCCCCGTGTAGTACAGGCTTCCCCCACTAGGTGAGTGCTATAGGAACCCGTCTGTATCAGTGCACCAGCTGGCGTGGTTGTGAGAGGCTGTGTTCAGCTTCAGTGAAATTTTCAAAGACTTTTTTCAGTGTTATTTGCCCATTTCATGATGGGTGATTTACAAGCACACCTGCCCACACCAGGCTGAGTGTTCGGCAGTTTTTGACCAAAATATGACATGACCTCCATGCTCTACCCTCCCTATTCCCTCAGTCTTGCCCAGATCATTTTTTGTTTCCCCAAATGAAAAAAATAATCCTCAGAGGAAAACATTTTACCGATGTGGTGGTAGGGGTGAAACAAAAATCGGCGGAACTCCTAAAAGGCATCAAAATTGAAGAGTTCAAAAACTGTTTTTGCACTGGAAAAAAAAATATCTCAATAGGTGTATTGCATCAAATGCAGAGTACTTTGAAGGAGACTGAAGTTGAAACATGTAAAAATAATACACAATTTTTTATAAATATATTCTGTTTTGGTGGGCTCCTCTCATATAGCAAAAATATAAAAATAAAAACATTTTGAACATCTATTTTTATGAAGTATCAGAAAATATGTTTTGTAAAATTGTTGAAAAGAAACATGTGTATTTGATATTTTTATTACTTAAAAGGCAATACATATTTTCAATATTTTTATTACATATATTTAAAGGTTAGTATAGGTAAAGGAATCAGAAGGAGGAATCAATACATTTCTCAATTTAACTCCAATGAAAATAGACATAGATGCAATATTGAATCAAATTAAATTGTTATTGATAAAAGTTTAATTTAAAAAGTTTTAAATTTTGTGCTTTTATTAAAGATTTAAAGATGGACTCTAAACTCTCCTTTGTTTTAAAACATAATCCTGAGTTTTAACAGACAGAGGAGTCTGTCTATACTTTCATAATCTCACTTTTTATATATCCTTCCCTGCAATGTCAACAGAGATTTGAGAAAAAATCTCTTTGCCTTGGTACTAATCCAGTGATTAAGAGACTATGTCTCAGAGACTACAACAAAGCAGCTAACTTGATTTTTTTTTAATAAGCTGATTCCTAGATCCTGCAACTATATTTTTTGTACCGACTGGTTATAAAAACACCAATGTGCATTAAACAATTTAATTTAAATATGAATATTTTATATTTTGCTAAAAATTTCTTTAAATAGTCTATAGTCTGTAAACTGGTAGTTTTGTTTTTTAAAGCATGTAACTGTGACCCGCGCGTGTGTGCGTGTGTGTGTGTGTGTGTGTGTGTGTGCGCGCGCGCGCGCGCACCCGCGCGGGCGCACGTTCCACTGCTTTAGTTAGGAAGTAAACTTACTGCTAAATCATATTTTAAAAATGGATACATAAAAACTAGGGATTATAAATAGTATAGAAATGAAAACAGTTGTTATTCTGATGCCAAGATGAGAAATAGTTATGCCCAAAACAAAGGTATCTTTGTTTTGTTTTTTAATTCCCTGCTAATCCACCAATATTAAATGGTTCCTCCTGCCTTTTATTTATTTATTTTGGGGGGTTGCCAAGTTGTCATTTAAGTATTTGTTTTTATTGAATTCCTTTGATGTTGATTCTAGCTCTCTTTTGTTTGTAGGGAATGCATCCCGACTTCCTGGTCCTCCTTGAACTCCTTACGTAAAGTTCATCCCAAGTAATTCCATTTGGTAGCCGAGCCTGCTTAAGCCCTGCCCCAGGTGTGGTGCTGTGATTGCCCTCAGACCCAGCTGACTGAAATGATGATGCTTCACGAACTGTCGTAGGCCCCTAAGATAGACTTTCTCAAAATATGCATTCATATTCCACATTTAGTCCAATGAGCCCATTATTGCAACTTCCCATTAGAGTCTTGAGCTACAATAAATAGAATACAAAATACTTTTTCCACTACTCCTTTATTTTTTCATAGAATTAGAAAACTGTATTTTAAACTAGCAAAATATGCATTTAATATAGTCCTCATAATCTGAATAAAAACTAAGACATAAAATACCTTGATAATTTTTTAGTGGATCTACATGTTGTCTTATTTGAACTCTGATTTTCTTTTATGTACAATTAAATTAAATTCACTTTTTTTTTTTTTTGGCTTATTTGTGATAACTGATGGCTCTGGGATCACAGCCTTTAACTTCTGGCATGAGAGAGACAGCTTTCACCACATGGTAGCAGACGTACAACAGAGAGCACAGCTGTTTGTGCGTGTTCTCAACAGACACCTGAATTTCCCTGAGTGGCTTTTTCCATTACAGGAGAGTCACATTGATTTTTGACAACTTCTCTTAAATTTAGGTTGCTGACCCCTGAATCTACACTTAATATCACTTCCAATATACAGGGTCTAGCACAAATAATGCCCCTTTTTATTATAAAATCTTTTATTACAAAATCATAAGCATGTAATTTTATAACATAACAATATCACGCTCAAGCACACCATATGCCATTTTAGGCAAAATGTTCAAATTAAAACTATAAATTATTACACTCATATTATTACCTTACCAACCATACTCAAACAGGCCTTATTTCTGCTGGACCCTGTATTTTTCAAGAATTAAGTTTACTTAATGCATCTCTCCAACAAATTTTTATAGTCAGTATTTGACATATCTTGTACTTTTTAAAAAAGAAAACATGATCCTTCAAGACATTAGCTTTTAATTTATTTTAACCAAACATATATACTCTAAGTGGAAACAGTATTAATTTTTCACTATGTACAAAGTACACATGAGAGTGATAGGGAAAGTCTATTGTAGATGTTTAGAAAAATGACACCTTTTGCTAGCAGAACTGCTTTTTGCTACCTCTCAGGTAACAACAAAATAGTAATAAAATTATGTACCCCCAAACTATTTTTAAAATATTCCCTCCTAACCGATAAAAATGATATGCCTCTTTCACTTTCCCTAAAAATCTCTAATTACAATTACTAAAATAATTTAACTTCCTAGGCTTTCCAAATGGCATGCACCATTTATTAACCAAGTGGCCTTAAACAATCCTTATCAGAGAAATGGGGATAACTCAACCCACAGAACTGTAATTAAGAGGAATAGAAATGACAAGTTGATAAGCCACTTAAAATCGCTGAGGATCTGAAAAGGTACATAATAAATGTCATCTTTCCTTCCTCATCACTAACACTCCCATTTCAGGGCAGATACAACTCGTGCATAAGCTAATAGGAAACATGAAACAGCTGCAGTTTGATTCACACGGCTCATATCAGTTCACCGAAGTTGGACGTCATCTCTAGTTATCAAATATATTGTATAGAGTCTTGAATGGAAGACATAGTGGCTAAACAGTTTTGCAGTCTGGAACAACCTCCTAATATAGAGCTTTCCACAAATAAGAGTAATAAAACATGTTCCCAAAATTAATCAATGGTCTCATACCCAAGGATTTTACATTTAGTCCTGGGAGCTATGAGGAGTTCATTGAAAGGACTCTCTATGAATTTTAAAATAAATTTAGATAACTTAGAAGTACAAATGCTGAGATGGAGTTTGGGCTTGGAGCAGTGCTAAAGGCAGCAGGCTAATGAATAGTCTAGGGAAAAAATAACTAGACCTGAACACAGGCAGTAGGCTTGAACATAGCAGTTGTTAAATCCGAGACATATTGCAGAGTTGAATCAACCAAAAATTTAGTGATTTCTTGAATATAAAGGATATTGTCCATGAGTTTGTGAACCTCTGCTTAGGTCTTCAAGAGTAAACAAATAATATCTTTAAGGACAATAGACCCATTAATTAACAATCATATGGAAAACAAGTTTAGTCTTCTACTGATCGTTAGCAGTTTGCAGTGGTTTCATATAAAAGTTTTTTCCCCAAGCTGTTCCCCTGTTAACAAACTATGGAAACCCATACTGTTCTTAACACCCTCTATGAATGTCTTATAGACACCTAGATATTGGGGTAAACTCTTTTTGTACAGGAGGTATAACACACAGATATTAGGGTACTATTATGACTGGTTATAGAAAAAGAATTATCTAGATCCAAAGGTTGGAGCCCAGAATATGAAGTACAATGAAGAAATATCGAGGCAGAAGAGAAGCAAGAGGATTGGAAATGGTAGCTAAAAATTTTGACAAAGTTACAATTTTTAGTAGGACTATTCTGAATATGGTTACCGCTCTGAGATGTTAGCATCCTAATAAGATGTGGACTCTGACAGTAAAAAAACTGAAGTGCATTTTTTTAAAAAACAATATTAATCTTCCAACTAATTTTGGTGGTAGTTTTTTTTTTGTTTTTTTTTTTGAAGCCTAATGCTACCTATTTGTGTGTCTGGAGGCTTTTTTGGTCCACTTTTCAATGTATTTTCAAGTATTCAATGTATACTTGTTGTTATTATCCACTGAGGTGATGTTAATAAAAACAACCAGTCTAGTGATAGGTTTATCTGATGGTTTTGCTGACATGGATTTAAAAGGGAATTGACTTTGTGGGACGGACTGGATAAACACCACTCATTCCTCTCCCTCTCCCACATGTTAATGTGTTCTTGGATCAACAGCAGAAAGGAAATACGAGCTGCTTCACAGCAATTTTAACATGGATAAATAACAGTGGTTAATAAATAAAAATGAACTGACATTTATTACAGAACCCCACTCTTATTTATGATTTTTGGCTTCAGTTACAAAAGTGCATGATTCACTCCTCCTGGGAAGATGCCGTCTTCTCTAAACTCCTGCTCTTATCTTTCTTTCCCTGGTGTGGGAGGAATTTTCTGTGCTTCAGTTCATTGCAAAATGCACATCTCTCTCCTATTAACATCTGTTTGAGCCTTTCCTTGCCTTGTTGCTTATCAGGGCCGCCTGGTGTATTTGCAAGATGAAGAACCGTGCTTTCCTCTTGCCGTTTACTACTGATGGTGAATTTAGGTTACAACAGCTGTAAGGTGCCAAGAGTCCTAGCAATTTGGCCTTTAAAAAGTTTTAAATGTTGGTTCAACAGGACATGATATACATCAGGACTTCTCAAGATGGGAAATAATCACGACTATACACTCAATCGCCTGTTTATATATTACAAGGTTCATGTACATTTTGTACTTCATAACGTGGACACTTTGGTGGACTGACTAATAGGCTCTGTGCATTGTCTTATAACTTTAAACCACTCTGATGTGGTTCTGGACATGCCAACCTGAAATAGGGCACCTGGGTATAGTGAGTATTTAAAATGAAGAAATTTGAGAAATGATAGGTGTAGTTAGGGTTCTCTGACTTCCCCCTTCTCCCCTGAAGAAGATTATATGATCATCTTGTTAGCGATGCCCTCCCTATACCCAAAGGAAATAAGCATGCTTATCTCTGTAGATAGGCAGTGAGAGGAATCCGAATGAACAGACTTGCTAAGTTTCCCCAACTTTATTAACCCCAGTTTATACTCTTTCATCCAATTCTTTTTTCTCTGTGACTTTCCACTTTTTATCAAACCTAATACAAAAATTCTCAAGTTTAACCATTTCTTCAGGTCTTCATTTCCTTATGAGGTCTCCTGTGTCACATAAAACTTACATTAAATAAATTTGCATGCCAGTTCAGTGAACGGGGCTCCAACCAGAGAACCTAGGAGAGTAATTGAAATAATAGCGTTTTCCTCCCTTGCACTTCATGCTTGGAATCTGGGACAGCTATGACTTTGACCAACAGCCTGAAACAGAGTGACGGCATATGCCATTTCTGAGATGGGGCCTCAAAAGGACTCACGCATTTCCATTTTCTTTACCCAGCCCCTGTCAGTGAAAAGCCCAGGCTGGGCTGCTGGAAGACAGAAGACCACGTGGAGCATAGATGGTAAACCCTCACCAGCGTCATCCCAGGTTTGCAAGCACTGAATAGGTCTGCAAGGTGCCCCCAGACAGATGAATAAGCTAAGCTTGGACCAGAGAGATAATCACCACCTAGCTAACCCATTCTCTCCTAAATAAATGTTTATTGTCACAAACCACTGAGTTCATTTGCTTATGAAAGATAGCTCACAAAAGAACTCGATATTAATAATGAACCTAAACATCACACAAGTCGCAGGGCAGCTTGGGCCTTAAGAAAGTGGACATGACATTTTATTTTAAGTCTTCTGTGTTAATAACTCTCTTGTTAAGATTTAAAATTTCATTTTCCCTCTGTGTGATTTATCCTCAAAATTTTCCATGTAAATATGGGTGTGGGGTATGGAAAGTCCAACACATAATTAGAGTCATTTTGTGACTCTGGGTTCTCTTGCCTCAAACAAATGCCTTGGTCTTTTTTGAAGCATTTGTTTTCTGGTCTCGAGGATTTTGGTGTTACTACTGATGCTCTGCTTTGCCTTCAAAATATTTATTTTGCTGGATTATTTTATAGCTATCAGTTTTTCAACAGATTACTACTAGCTAAACTTAACCCAGTGAATCCCAGAGACACTTTCAAACTTTCTTGTTTATTTTACCTTAATTACACTGAGAAAGCTCCAAATATCATTAGCTATATAATTCATATATGCAAAAGTAAACACTAGAAATATTTGAAAATTTGGATTCAAATTACCCTCATTAAATTATGAAGCTAATATGACTGAGACATGCATATGCCATTATACTTTTGAGTCAACAAAATTTTGCTGAAGAATTGTACATTAGATATTTTGTCGTTATGGAAGTTAAAATTTAAGCACAGGTGTATAATGCTTAGACAAAGGAAATCTAACCCTCTCAAAAGTTAAGGTCCAAATGGTTCTGGGATACTTTATTTCTTATCATATATTCATCCTTAAATTATTTGCAATTTAAAAAATACCACTTGTCTACGGAATGATGAAACTTCACTCTCGTTAGTCTTATAACAGAATGTTGTTTGTATCTGGATTGTTATATGCATGTAGAGGCTCAATAAAGAATGAATAATTTCAGTGAAAGTTTTATCCCATGGGTATGATTAGGTTTAGCTTTGGTTGTAGAAACATCATTATTAATGTAATCTTGGGGCTAAAATCTCTTCTCTCTATACCACAGAGGAGGGATGGGTTAAAGGGACGATTATTATCATGTTTCTAAGTGGTTTGTAATCCACAGGTCAATTCAATTTTCTTTACCATAGTAGTCCATATTATGGTGTGTGCTAATGCCCATCTGATGATTGTTATTGTGCAAAAAGGAAATGGAGGTCTATAAAACCACCATCATGTAATGTAAATACAATACATTGTTTATTGGAGGGAAATTTATAAGAAGAGAAGAAGCAGGGCACACCTGGCACATCTAATGACCCAGGCACGTGATTAAGCTGATAATATTTGAACAGGACATACCATGGAAAATGTTCCAATAAAGGGACTTCACCTCCGGAATCATAGATAGTTACAGCAAAAGAAGATTAAGAAATATATAAGCAATTATGTAATGGTAGAGCTTCCCACAACAGTAAATGGTCCTATGAGATAGAAGCCTTCCTTCCTCAACCTGTACTTCTGTTAACCTAAATAATGAGTGTTGAATTACCTCTGTAATAAACTACAGGATAGGGCAAGACTATTAGTCTCTGGCATCAGCTGGTTTACTGTTTTTGATGATCATGGAATAAAGTTCCCCCTTCATTTTGTAAACACAGCCTTGAATATCTTACATGAAGTTATAAAAGCACATTGTAAGATTTTAGGTGATTGCCACAATGGCAGATAGAATCTGTTATAAAGTATTAAAATTGAGTGAGAAGGATGAGATGGCAGGTAATAAGGAGAAAGGAGTTAAATAATGGGACTGTGACCCATTTCTTTCTTATTACTGGACAGATGCCCCCGGAAAAGAGAAAGGAGTGCTAGTAATCCCGTCTAATCCCCTTGAAAGCTTGCTGAAAATTGAACTTATTATTAAATAGACTAATGCTACTTGCTAGAAATAAGGTACTCATTTATGAAAAATTTTATAGCAGGATGTCCTTGGTTTAGGATTGCTTATGGTAAACAACTCTCAAATTTATAGATTTATGAGGCATAGCTTCCTAGAAAAATATCATGTAAGCTGTTCAATTATCTGGGTCTAAAAATGGTAATGTTTCATAATTTAAATCTCCCGGAAATATGAGGTACTTCACACATGTCGATTAGTTCATCTGTCACTTACAGCTGAACGGTCCACAATAGAAAGGTAAAAAACGGGATCCACTCTCATTTTCAAACCTTTTCCTGCTTAGTCTATATCTTTGATTATTTTTAACTTAAAAATCATTAGTAAACATGATACTGGGTAAGATCTACAATTCATGTGGGTCAATTTTTATAACATGATCCTTTGCCATAGGCTCAATCATGAAATGAAACAAAGTGCTTCTCTCCTAATTTATTTCACAAATAGGAAAGTTTTCTTTCAGGTTGCTTAGATCTTCAGAGAGTGAGTGTTCCTTGATTTCTATTGATCCTATTCTTCCTCTTGCTCCTCAATACTCTCTGTTTAAGGTGTTATATTTTTCTTTTCTTGGGAAAATAAAATTTGTACACTTAGAATCTTAAGTCCTTTTTTCTATCTTGGTGTCTTGTCTATTCAGCAGCCTGAGGTATGCAATGGTTTTATCCTTTAGACAGCCTTCCTCTGTGATCAGGATAAATAAGGTCTGAGCTGTGGGTCTATTGGTTCCCCGTTTGTTGAGAGGAATGGGATGGAGGGGATTCCGTGGTGCCGTGTGTGTACACATAGGCATTCATAAAGGATAAGGGCTTGCATTCTAGGCTGTGGCTGATTTCTTTTCAACAAATTTGAAATCAAACACAGATACTTGCCAAAAGGAAAATTTCTTTCTAAAAAAAGGTGACAAATTTATTTTCAACAAACTTATAAAATATTTTTTTAATAAAATACTTGATTTTATTTTCTAAGAAAACATGGGTCTCCTTTTTACCTTGGGTTTCATAAAAGTTGTTCTTTACAAAAACTAAAATGAAAAGTCACCAAATCCAAAGCACTTGAAGTTGGAGTATTTTAGTTTTCTTCATTCTACTAGGGCATGAGACCTTGGGTAAGGAAAAAGTCTTTCTCTATTCACAGAACTTCAGACACCAAATGTGTGGGTTTTCCACCCCTAACAATTTTCCAACTCTCTGCAGGCACCAACTAAATATTCTACAACGTATGTCAATGCTGATACTAACTACCTGGAGTTAGCACAAACCCCACAGGACTCAGTCCCACAAGACTACCCTCCCGTTCAGATGCTGATCACATGTAGTGATTTCTCAGATTATGAAGACTTCTTTCTGACTTGGTTACAAATCAGGGGTTCCCATGACCCCCACCTCAGGTTTGATAATTTGGTGTAATGGTTCACAGAACTCAGGTAAATGCTTTACTAGCTATTACAGGTTACTATAAAAGATGGCATAATGGGTACAAAGAAAGAGCCAGAAAAAGAGATATATAGAGCAAGGTCTGGAAGGGTCCCTAGCATGGGAGCTTCGGTCTCCTGACAAATGTATATGTTCATTAATACAGAAGTTCTCCAAATCCTGTCATTCATGGTTCTTATGGAGGTTCCATTATGTAGACATAACTGGTTTAATCGTTGGCCATCAGTGATTCACTCAATCTCCAAGGCATCTTCCCTCCCAAGGGGTCAAGAAGGTGGGACAAAAAGTCCCAACCCTTAAACACTTGGTTGTTTTCTCTGACAACCAGCCCCCATACTGAAGTTATTTAGGGACCCATCAAGAGTCACTTCATTAATATAAACTTTAGTGAGGTGGATTGGGGCGTGTTATAAATAATAAAAGATACTTCTTTCCTCCTTATCACTCAGCAAATTATAAAGGTTTTAGACGTTCCATCAGCAGCTAGAGTCAAAGACCAAATATGTATTTCTTACTGTATTACAATATTCTAGTGGGTATGTCACTTAATCTTCTCAGGCTGTTTCCTGATCTTAAAAGTGGAAAGAAGAGTGCTGTCCAGCCTGAGTCGTAGAGTTTTCTGAAGGGTAAGTGGGGCAATGTACAAAAAAGCTCCCTGAAAACTGAACAGTGCTTTCAAACTTTAATGGCTACGGCTACATCCATACAGTCACTATCAACTGCATAATGCCCTACTCCTTTAGAACTGGATATCATTAATTAAAATTTCCAGCTCTGTATACCATGGATATCCAAAGCAGTCCTTAGGATTTTTTCAATAACTGGGGCTGACTAATTTCTTGACCCTTGGGAAGACAGTCCATTTTTTTGCATGTCACAGAATTTTGCCCCCCCCTTTAACCTTTTTACAAGGTTAAAATGTAAACCAAGTCACAGAGAGCATTCATGAGTGTACTAGGCTTTGGTGAATATTTAGTTGGGATGGTCTCCTAAATAGGAATATGTTTAAACTACAGTAATCAAATTACTTAACATTCAGTACCATTCGCCCCTGGCCCTTAAGTGTTCTGTTCTCAGAATACAGTAAAGATGAAACCACGGATTATTTCCCCATATAGTCCTATATTTTGCAGTCTCCCTGGATCTATTATTTTCTCCATCTGCTTTCATGGCCTCCTTTCTCTCCTTAAACATTTCAGAAGCAAAATAAATTGATCTACTCTCATAAAGAATACCTTGCCCATATTGCACAAGACATTTATTAATGTATTTTCTAAACAAATGCATTTCCTTCACAAAAAAACATTACAATAAATGAATGTGTCACACTACTTATTAAGAAAATATTTGTTAAATTTATATATTCAATAACATAAATTAAAAACTACAATCTTTCTGACGGTTTCTAATCCTCACAATAACCCTGTTAGGGAAATTATTATCCTCGTTTCTCTTTTGAGGTCACTGAGTCACAAAGATGAAATTACTTGCCATATATCTGACAACCAGTAAATGGGAGAGAACATTTTAATGCTAAACAGCTTGATCCCTGGTCTTTGCTGCTAATAATTGAAGATTTGCACATAATTTGTTGGACTTTGAATGGATTTTAGAATGAAAATAAAATTTTGATCACAAAGATGAATAAAATATAGTATTTATAGAGAAGATAATTCATTAGATCCATTTCAGAAGTAGATATTTAGTGCATGCTAGAAATATTTCTTAGTGCCTTATTATGCCTATAAATATATTTTTACCACTTGTTTTTGATGGGGAGCCCAGACACGGGATTGAGTACTTGTGCTCTATTTGAAACAGCCATATGAGAATTTTTCATTCAATCCTGGACATTGCTTACCTATAAGAAAGATTGTCCAGTTGTTAAATTTATAATAATTTTAAGGATTATGTTTTTAAAATCTTCCCAAATTTAATACTAGTTTAAAACATAACTAATAAAATTAAAACAAAATTTCCTTTTGTTTTATTTTTAAAGTATTAAGTGATCCTCATGAAGCATAGACAAGTCTGATCTTGAAAATTATGGCGTTTAGGTTTTAAAATGCTTAGCTAAAATTTCATGTTCTTGTGTGTGTGTGTGTGTATGTGTGCTGAGAGTTTATGTAAAATTTTAAAGGGCAAAAAAAGTTAAGATCTTCAGTTGCATAATTGCTTTGATGTTTAATTTGTTCCACTACTTATTTTTTTCCTACTTGATCTAAGCTGCAGACTCAACTAAAATAAGTATAGATCTTCCCTAGTAGATATGTGTACTGGAGTCAATGATGAATTGAAGGACAAATGTATAGATTTTCTCGTTTGCTTCATCTAAAAGTAAAAAGATCAATTGAAACATTTTAACAAAAATCTTCATATACATTTGCTTTTACTGGTCCGAAAGTTTACATGATGTAGAGCTTGACACTTAGTTCACTTGAATTTTAAATTATAGAAATAATGATGCTTATGCAGAAAAATCTATAAGGAAGATTGACTTTCAACCACCGACCACACAATAATGCTATGGAACTGGACCCTGGAGAATATCATTTATGTGGAGGGGCTAGAGAATACATACAGTCAATGACACGTGTATGTTTTACAATGAGTAAGGGTTTACTGCTAACCAGTAAGTTTCCAAAGCAGTAAAAATCGGTGTATGATGAATAGCTCCTGAGGTAAGGGCGTATTTCATAGTCAGAACCCAGAGAAGTGGTATATTCGTTAGCTCACAAAAGGCATTGCAGATATTAACAACCTTAGTACTGCTTTTAATATTTTTCTATAACCTTTGTGATCACAAGTTTTCTTCAAAACATAAAGCTCTTTATATTAATAAAGGGAGAACTTATAGAGAAATATGAGCATCATGCTAAAACTAATGAAATAAACAAATTCTAGGCCTATTAAAGAGAAATGCATGTACCAATCTGTCAGATTTATCTTGTTCTATTTCTAGAGCTTGAAAAAATCAAAGAATTTTCACTGGGAACATTTTTGATGAAATGAAAAAAAATTCTGCATAAATGAAATTGCATAAATTTCATTGGTAGACTTTCTATCATTAACATTTCCAGGCAGCTTGCTTGTTTTATAAGGTATAAATTTAAATTAATACAAATTAGAAGAAAAGGGTATTTTAGATGATCATGGAATAGAAGTTAGCTTCCATTTATAATTGGTCCATGTTCTAATCTCCATTTATTTATATAGATAATGGATAACTAAATCGATATGTAGGTTATATGATATGAGAATAGAAGTTTCTGGTTCACAACACTATTTCAAATATTTATATATTTATATTTGTATGTTGATAAGAGAAACTTCATTTGTTTTACTAGAGCCTTTCAATGTAAATACATTTTGAGAAACTATAAAGATATGACAAGATGGATATAAATTAAGACTATTACTATAAATACTGTTCAGAGTAATTAATTTGCAGAGGGAGAAATTTTAATTTTAGATAAGTGTTCATTTATTTTTGAACACTTGCTTTATGTTTCCAATAGAAGTGTAAGTCACTTTTATGCCTCACTGACTGAAGTACACCTCAACCAGATTTTCCATAAAAGACCAATTAAGCATTATGACACCCTGTAATGAGCAGTGTCCCATCATCTAAAAGATTGTTTAAGCAAATAAACCACATGAAAGAATAGATACACGACTCTGGTTCTTGATCAACACAACTAAAGATCTTAGAAAGTAGGTATTTCACAATCATTTTTCTTGAATAAATGGATATAATTAGACTGAAGTGTTTTGTGGGTAAGCTGAAACAGCGCTGCCACGGAACTCACCAGATTTCGTAAAAATGTTATAGTTCTTTACATGGCATTTGATGTATTCTACCTTTAGAGAAACCAGCTGACATTTTGGAGCAAGACTTTGTCATCTCATGGGAGATTTATTTGTTTGTCAGTTAAAGATTGAACCTTAAGTGTGGAATGGGAATATTAATCCTTGCCACATGTGAGATGGGAAGGTTAAATGACTATCTTACTTAATACAGTATATGGTACTCATATTTCTCATGGATATCAAGTGTTCACTGTTTCTGATATAAAGGTACAGTTAAAGTAATTCAGTATTATCAGTTAATAACCACATGTGTGGTAATATATGGCAGGCATGATTCTGTGATACTTACCAAAGCAAGAAATCTGGCTCAGCCCTGCTCACTCCTGCAGACCTTCAGAAAGCATGATGCATTCACTGTTTTTCGTCGTTCAGTGAAAATATTCACCCCCTCCAGTTTGGGCTACAGGAGTACTGTTCTCTTTTTATGAGACTGTCAAAAGTTACTAAATTGATATGATTCTTCTTTTGGTAAAGAAGGACAGCATATGGCCGAAGATGTCATAATTCTCTCGCAGTACTCTTTTGAGAATAAGATTGTTTCTTTGTTTGTTTGGAGGGCTAGAGGTATGGGGGATTGCATTTGAATTTACTTTGTATTGGGTTTTACTGTGCAGTGTGGTGTAGTGAGGAAAAACAAAACCATTGATTCATTTGCGGTCTGGATTTACACAGGTGACAACTTTTCTTTCATCAGTTTTCTCATTTCTAGGACAGAAATAATACGCCTTATGGTGTTGTCATGAAGATAACAGTGAGATAGTGTAGTCTGTGTACAGTGCTTAAAGGAATACTTGACACTAGTAAACACTTTACAATTATTAATCTTTAATATTTTAAATTTTATTCCAACTTAGGTTTTGTGTGGGATCGTTTCAATGCAATTTTTGTACTATGCAAACATTAAAATGATGACAGAATCATTATTGATAAATTACATATTTTAAAGGGCAGATTTTAAACCTGTATAAAACTTATTTTTATAGAAGGTAATATATACACGCACTTTATATGCCAAAGAAATTCCGGAATTACATTGTCTAGATATTAATGATGATCATATATAAATGGGTAGAATATTTTTAATGTACACTATATTTTAGTATACAAGTGTAACTTTTATGATAATTTTATCATTAAAAACGAGTTAATGGAGAATATGTTAAGCAGCTTTTCCAAAGGAATTACAAGTAAGTGAGTTTTTTATTCAAAGTTCCCCACTGGCAACCACCGGGGATATCAGGCATTAGTTAGAAATAATACTTTTTAAAAACTTGAAATCCCGCAGCAAAATTACCTTCTGTCTTCCCCATTTAGTACATGGTAGATCTACAATATGAAGGCAAAGTGATTTATTATTAGTTCAAAGAGCAACCATTATGATTTGCATTTAAAAACCTTACTTAATAACTTCCTGAATTGCATTAATCTTCATAATTTATTTTAGGTCTTGGGCCAGTGGATTTGTGCTAATATGCAGAAATGAATTAAAAACATTGCACAGATAATAGTCATTATAAGATTGTTTGTTTCTTTTGTCTATACCCCTTTGTAGCTGTTGAGGAGGAATCATGGAAAAATACCTTACAGATAGATGATCCTAAAATATCAATTGAAAGGAGTATATTTTATGATATAAAAGGCAAATGTACTATGAATTGTATCAAATCACATACCCAGTGGTACCTCTTTAATTAAAATACTCTTAAGACGTGTATTAATATCTAGAAACAATTTTATTTTGGGAAAAGAATAGATCTTAGATATCAAATCAGTAGCTGAAAATTACAATGCAGTAGGTGTGCATTTTTGGTTTGTTTGTTTTCTCCTATTAGCATCTTCTCAGGGGACTTCACTGAGTTCTAAGGGATGGTATAGGTATATTTTTACACTTAACTGAACTCCAGACTTACCAGTTTCTGCTAGCTCTTTTTCTTTGCCTTTGGTGACCCCTCTTTAAACTGTAGGAGCCAATTTCCCTCATTGTCACAAACTGTGCTAAGTTTAGAAACAAGTCACTGTCTCTAGATAATGGGGAATTTAGGGGTCACTAGCAAATCGCCCGTTCCTTGTTTTACCACGATGCGGTGCCACCATATTTTGGTCATGTAGAACAGCAAGAGTTTTGATAATAAATACTGTTCTGTAGATGATTTATTTTGAAGATCAGCCAAATAAACTTCATTTAATTACTCAATGCTGGTACTTTAACCCCTATGAATTATGTAATATAACATAATTTTTTAAAGAACAAAATGTTGACCTCTGGTTGCTAATAATTTCAGTATGTACTTCAACAGGAATTTTTTCAAGAATATTCTCTACCAAATTTGTATTTTCTTTAGCCAGTATAATACAGTGCATTGACAAGCACATCAGACCTGGCCACAGGAATAATGTGTGCCTCCTCTTTTTGATCAAAAGGTATAAATGTGAAACATATATAAAAGAATCATCTCCTGTTAACTCTTGTTCTTTCAGACAATTATTAAATAACTCTGAGTATTAGATAAGAATTAACATAACATTATCAGAGAATGGATATAATATTCTCAACTTAGAAAGTATTATCCCCACGTAATTTTTCCCTCACTCTTTCTTGAGAAAGATTAATTATTTAATATGAGTTGGTCATTGTGTCAGACATTGAGAAAGAAAAATAAAAACTATAAGATACCTGAATTATAAGTATTCAAAATCTGGGTAGAGAGTTAAACATTTATAACTTAATTACATTACAATTTGATAGAGACTAAAGTAGAGATGTTAACAGCATATTATGTTAGTACACGTGACCATGCAAAAAACTCTGCTTGTGGGGTTATGAAGCACTTCATAGAAAAAGTGATATTTAAATTCCAGATCATTTTAGCTCCACCGTAGAACATGCTGTGTCTTCCTACTTGCGTTGCTACTGCCCTCATCTTAGACATACATCATCAGGTGTTGACTAGGCTCACATCATAGCCCCCAGCTGCCCTTCCTGCCCCACTCATGCTTCTGCTTCATTTCTCATGAAGCAAAATGACCCTCTTAAAAAGCGTAAGCCGTGTACCGGTCTCCCAAGAGAGCAAAGTAATTTATGTTTCATAAAAGCTCAATATTTGTTGAATGAATGATTGAGCACGAATTTGCCACTGAGCCAATCAGAGGGCATACTAAGCTGATGGCAACACATGTAACAGATGGGACTTGTGAAAGTAGTTCAAATTTAAAACGTTACCACACCATACAACATCAGCATCGACTGGCCCAAACAAGCCTCTGACCCAACCATCATGGCAGTAAATACCAGCTGAATACCAACTTAGTTGAGAGGAATGATGTTTTTATTTGATGAAAACAAGTTATTTTAGCTGGAGTTTAAGTAAATGGTAGGCAATAGAGGAAGATGAATGGAGAAGTCGAATTGTTCCTAAGTTTGGAGATACTTGTAGGAGATTTTAAGAAATCAAGAAACCTGATTAGTAGCCATTTTCCTAACAAATTTTAAAAAATTGCTCTATACCTTCACATGTTCAAAATGCTCCTATCAGAAACACAAACTGGACAAAGTTCTTAGTGGGTACAGTTGGTTATGGCTTGAAAAGTCATGTTTGCTCTGTTTGGATTGACAGTAACAGACACCTTGAACTGGTTTAAGCAAAAAGGAAAACATTTTATAGGGTACAGGGCACTTCATAGAACTCAAGGACGGAGATGCAGCTGGGTTTCTGAACCAATTGAAAATAAAGCACCAGTTCTATCTTTCACATTGTTTCTCCCAGCTAGTCTCCTTCATCTTTCACCTTCAAGTAAACTATTTTCTAGGGTGATAGCATAAAAATAGTACCACCAAACTCTCTTGGGTTTTTATATCATCTCTTCAGGCAGAGTCAGGAGCCCCAGCTTCAAATTTATAATCCTAGAAAATGTCACTGATTGGCTCAGGCACGTAAGCTTCCTGATCCTAGACCAATTATATATTGGAAGTAATGCCAGATGGATCGGAACAGGTATCCTATCTGGCTGGACAGTGTAGAAAGCAGGGTTACATTTTATGAGTCTATAATGTGGAAGTTACAATCATAACCTCCCAGAAATGAGTTGATATAGGTACCTACTATAAGTGGACAGTAAACTTCTAGGTTTTATCACCAACATCTAGGAAAATGTCTTGCATTTAGCAGATGCTCAATTAATCTTTGCTAGATTGATCCAGTTTATGGTTGCCCCCCCACTAAGGAGGGCGCTGGCTGGTATCATGAATATAGTGGGCAGCAATATATTGTAAGGCTTTGTAATGGAAACCTTTTGTTACATTATCTGGTTTCTAATCCTGCATTTTCTTTTTAATAGCTGTGTGATCCTGAGTGAGTAATTCATCTCTCTATGTCATAGTTCTCTCTGCTGTGAAATGGTTATTAAATATTATTAGTACTTCACAGGTCTATCATGAGTAGTACATGAGATGAATCTCATGAAACACAGGCAGGCTGCAAAGTGTCTAATAAATGTCAGCTGGCATTATATTTGCCACTCGGTATTTTAGCAAAAAAAAAAAAAAGAAACCAATATAATTTTGGTTTTTGTTTAAGTTGTATTGGCTCTTATAAATTGCTAATAAAATTGTTGCTTTCACCAAACCATTAAAAGGAACACAGGTAATTTTGATAACACCAAGTCGAATGCTTTGAAGTTATCTTTGAAGATAGGGGATTCAATTTACTGTTTGGGTTTTTTTTAATCCACGAACTAGGAAAGTGCAATTTGAACTTATAAGTGGAGAGACTTGAAATTGATCAGGTACTAATATAATACTTTTTGGTGAGAGGAGTAAGATCTGAGAACAAGTTTTATTTTTTAATGCTGCTGGGTTTTCTTGTTGCCGTTTTGTCGTTGGGCCTTGTTGTGTTTCATCTTCACGCAAATGTTTGTTTGGGGACAGTTTATGTTGAGGTGTACTATATCTTTCCAGAAGTCATTTTCAACTCCTTGCACTTCTTAGTTGAAAATACTCAAAAAGATCAATAGAAGAAACTATAACTTTTACAAGGAAGAGGTTTTTATGATTCATGTCCCTGTTTTCTTTTAGAAGAAACTAATCTCTAAAGCTATTTTGGGATTTCAATTCTCAGTGTACCACAATAAAGAAACTTCAGAAAAGTTGCAAAACCACCTATAGACACTACTTGTCAGGATCACTAACTCAAACGATGTTTTAACTTTTCAATATAGAAATGATACCCCTCTTGCATTGCCACTGTGTTATTACCTTTGTGCCTGATCCAAATTAGGATGAGATATGTATATCTATACTTAAATGTCTCTGTGTAAAATATGTTGGAAATTAGATAAGCCTGGGATCATTGACATTTGTCTGGTTGGCATTGGACATGCAACTTTCTAATTAGTCTGACTAACGCAGCATTTAACAATGCATTACATATGACCAGGATATTAGGGACTTTGTGCCATTAAGAAAGGACAGGTCAAATGACCATCATGCTTTCAGAACCTTAGGCTTTGAATGAAAAAATACAGATGAATTTAAAATAAGTATTTTAACTAACACTTAAATAGCTTCAAACAACTCATTCATTTGTAAAAGTGATGGCACACAATAAAAAAAGAAAACAACCTTTGACACTTTCACTAAATGTCACTCTGTGTATGTGAATGGATCACGTTCCAAAAATCAACTGGAAGTATTCCATAAAAGCTGGGATTTTAAAATGAAATCAGGACCTACAAAATCATTGAAAGGCTGGGGAAATCTGCAGCTAACCTGTGAGTTTGCTGCTAGCTTTCAAGGAAAACAGGACTTTTGTTTTTGGAACATCTCTGCTGACTGCAAACCAGAGCAGGCTGATTCCCAGGAGAATGACCCAAAGTGCTACCAAAGCTCGTGTGTGCTGGAGCCAGGTACTGCCCAATGCTTCTCTTCCTCCTAACCCACCTCACCTGGGTCCTCTCATGATCTCACATAGCAGGAACCTTTCTGGCAAGAAAGTATGAAAAGGTAGTTTCCAAATATCGTCTGCAGAGGAGTGAAGAGAAGATAAGGGAAATGATGCTGGAAACTAACAGACATCTGACAACAAGTTCAAATAAAGTTTTAACAAGTATTAAATAATTCTATTTTTGAAGACCGTATCTGGAAAAAAATGACTATTCTTTTTGCTTGTATCTCCCCCATTTATGCGTGCAATGGCCTTGGTGATTTGTGCCATTTTTGTGATGATATCACTGCCTTTAAGTTTATTGCTTATATGGTTTTATTTCCATATTTCATCTTTATGCTTTCTATGTATTCATCTTTAAAATGCAAAAAATAATGCTAGTTCTTTTAGACTGTGATGAGTATTAATCACATCAATGCTTAGAAATTATCACAAATAATGAGTGATGAATCATTTTCTAACTATTTCTACAAATATTCTTGTGCTATTTTCCCCATTTAGGCATTAGAAATGTCCCAAATAGAAATGCAGAATGTATATGTAAAGTAAGAAACTGATATGTGAGTATTTCTGATTTTAATGTCTATTTGAATGAGAAGAGTAAAGAGTGTTCAAAGAAGAGTAGTGTTCAGTTACAGAAATGTAGATAATGTGATTTAAACCGCTAATACAATGCCCAGATGAGGCCCTGCATCATCCTCTGCACTTCTTCCTATTAACATGAATTGTGTTCTTTATAATCATGCCAGAAAAATTTATGTCATGTTGCTTCCTTGTTAAAATAAAAGTCTTGTAATAGGCAAAGCAGGGATCTATTATCAATGCTGAAGTACACATTTCTATCCTACCATAATAATTGACTGCCAATGGAGGAGATTAACAGCTTGCTATAGAAAACGCAGTTTTGATTTGTCATCAGTCCACTGCTAAATAGACTAAGAAGAAATCAAAGATTAACAGCTCCCCCACATTTGCTGGATGATAATGATCCCTAACTCTGTAGATGATAATGTAGATACAACATAACAGTAGGAAGTAAACATTATAATACAAACTGCATTTTATTCTTAGCATATAAACAGGTAATCAGATTTGAGGTATGTTTAAATGCTCTTAGGATTCCCATAGATACCTGGTAAATAGATTATTAGAATCAGATATTTACCTCTGGAAGTCTCACGATAATTATTATAACATTCATCACCATTAGTTTATTTTATTAATAGTATAAAACTATTGCTTTAGTGTTTCTTCATCTCAATTCTAAATTGAAATCTGGAATTGTCATACATTTTCTGTTTTTACTTGTTTCCTCTAGCCTTTTTCAAAAATGTGATACAAAAGTTTTGTGTGCCTATCCTAAAATATCTAATTGGACTGATGTGGGTCTTTTTTGTTTTGTTCTGTTTTAATGAGATAAATGAGCACATATTTATTAATGACATTATTAGACATATTTGACATTCCTTGAACTAAAATAGACCAAAAAATAATTCAATTATGAAGAATTTATTCAACAGGTATTTACAGAAATTGAACTACATAGTGTTGAAGACTATTAAGTTAGAAAACCTAATTTTTTTTCCTAAAAAAATGTACACATATTCTTGAATTCCTCTAAGTGAAAATTTCCACTTTAGGTGTTTTTAACTCAACTTTTCAAATGAGTCCCTAAATAACAAATTTGACAGCATCAAGGTTCTTTATAAGAAGAAAAAATGGGTAGGGGAAAATTTTATTTGTCTAAAATTTGCTTGTGTGGGTTTGTGGGTGTTGGACATTCTTTTTCTTTTTTTTCCTCCCATTTATAATGGAAACCCTAAGGTTTTGTAAAACTTTCCCTCAAATAGAAATAGCCACAAGGAAAGTTGTAGCATGCTAGTGATATAGGAGAGTAAAATACAATGTAACTGGTAATAAGGTCACAAGTAACAGTTACATGCTGACCTTCCCATGCTAATTGAGTTTATGTCAACCTTGAGTTTAAATACTTTTTCAGGGACTAGAAATTAATTTAAATTATATATACACAATGTATGTATTGTTGGGTTGGTCAAGCTGGTACAAATGATTTTCAATGCTTGATTTTGATATTTTGAGGATCTGAGCTATCTCCTCATGGTATAACTTTGGTTGTTCTCGATTAATGTCTAGATTTGATTGCTATCAACTTCAACTGGTTTCTGTGACTGTGCAGTATCAACCAGCAAGAAATCTCTAGCACAAAACTTTACAAACCACTTTTTTCACATTTGATTGGTCATAGTTCCTTCTCAATACACTGCACAATCATTTTTCTTTTTTAGTTTCAGTTTTGTTTTTACCTTTCATGAAATAATAAAGCAGAATATGCCAAAATTTATATTTTCTTTCATCTTCAATATTAAAATGGCTACACAAAAATTCACCAATTTTGATGTTTTTTGCATGCACCTTTTTTTCTATTGTGACCACTGTCACAAAAGAATCTAACAAAATTGTATTATATGAAATTAAAGGCAAATATGTGTTACTAGAGTCACCATACAGAAAAAAAAATGACAAACTTTTTGGCCAACCCAACATAATATAGTTCTGTCTGCATATTCTTCATATAAATTATTAGATGTTCTCCATTTTAGCATTATTGGTGCAATTGGAAACATTATTAAAACTAATCAATGGGAACCTATAAAATAATCTTCTACATACATGAAGTCAAACTACCTGTTCTTACTTGACTGTTGAATAATAAATTCTGTCTTTCTGTAATAACATGGACTGTTTTATAAATTCTTTAAGAAAATAAAACCTCAAACCCTTGGTTGTTTCACTCATCAAAATTCTAGTTGTAAGCATTCAATTAATGGCAGAATACTTAATGAATTTATTCATATAGTTACCTAAAACTTCATCCTAAGATTGAGCTAGAATGTGAAAAACTTGAACCTCATTGCTTGGTTCCTGATTAATTTTGCTTCCAATGAAATGGAACTTAGAGTTATATCTTTGGCTTACAGTGGCAGATGTTATGATTAAGGACTCAACTCGCAGCCACATCTATTGTTTCCAAGAATATCATACATGCTCTACAAAGACCCAGCAGCAACATATGTCTTAGAACTTAACTCTAGGAAAAATTACTTCTTTCCTAAGTGGTCATTTTAATTTACATTACTGTAAATATCAATAAAAAAATCAATAATATTATTATTTTCTTCATGTACTATGTATTAGGTACTATTTTTGTACTATATATGTAGTAACGCATTTAATTTTCACAGAAAGCCTATGAAATAAGTGCTATTTTTATCTCCTAGATTATGCAGCTTGATGATTAAGTCATATTATACCTTATTTAAAAGTCCTCCAAACAACTTAAAAATATGCATACTATAACAAGATAAAATAAAAGTAGCAGATAAAATGAGGTTAAATTAAAAAATATATCAGTGAGGAAAAGAAGACAAAACCATGGTATGCATCCATGTTCATTTTCAAGAGGTGACCAGAGACTGGCTAGTTAACAAACTCATTTCTCTTTTCTCTTTACTCATGGGGTACACAGCTGACCACATATCTCAGCTGCTTCTGAGGTAAGGACTAGTGTTTGACAGAGAAAATGCGAAGAGAAGTAAGGCATGGCAATTCAAACTCATGCCCTAATGGCCTCCATGCTTACTTTTCATGCTTCACTTCTCCCATTTGTTGGCTATGTCTTCCTGAACACAGCAACCTCAAAAGCTAAGAATTGCAGATGGACAAATGTCTGTAAACACAGGTCCTTGATGGTTGATGTATGAAGTACAGAAACAGGGTGGGGAATGATCATGAAATTTCCCAAAAGATACATCAGTTAGAGTTAAAAGCACAGTTTATTAAAAATGATTCTTGACTGTGGAAGGTTCAAAATTATATAGTCTTACTATTTAGTGAATGAATGTTAGACTTAATTTAGGGAAATTTTAAGAGCATACAGGGATAGAAGTGAAAAGTCAAGATTTCAGGAAATCCTCAGGGGTATTACTTCACTTACCATAACTTTCAACGAGTGTTGAAAATCAGAGAGTTTTTATGTTTCTCCTTGATAGGTCCCTAAATGCAAATACCCTGTGCCTTTATTTTAAGGCAGAACTCTATGCATGTAAAGATCAACTGGAAGAGTGTTTGGGTTATCATTCTTTATTGAAAGTTGAAGAAACTAAAGAGAAGACATTCAACTTGTCATGTGTGTAAGATAAGGGAAACCATGGAAACAAGGCTTTCTTGGAAAAAGAATACAATTCTATGTATGCTGCACATAGAAATGGGTTGTAGAGTGTAGTCTGGAAGTTGTATAGTATATTAATGTTTTGTTTTTAGGGGGTTTTGCGTGTGTATGTGTGTGTTTTTGTTTGTTTTTTTTTTTTTGCTGTGTAAGAAATTACCACAAATTAGACATTTAAAACACCACTCATTCATTAGCTCCCAGTATTGTAGGTCAAAGTTTTGCACAGCTTGGATAGGTTCACTGTTCAGGGTAATACAGAATTGAAATCAGATGTTGAAGGAGCTGAGTTCTTATTCAGAAGCTGCAGGGGAATATATGCTTCTCAGTTTATTAAGGCGGTTGACAGAATTCTTTTCCTTATAGCTACAGGATCAAGGTGCCGATTTTTGCTACCTGCCAGATGCCATCTTCAGCTACACGTTGTCTTCATTCCTTACAGTGTGATCCCCTCCACATGCAAAGCTGGTTTTAAAGTATCTCCCTCTTCATGAACCCATCCAGCATTTGAATCTCTGACCTCTCCATCTCTGATGTGTAATCTCAGATTTAAAGGGCTCATGCTATTGGTCAAGCCCACCAAGACAACCTGCCTATCTTAAGGTAAACTGATTTAAGACCTCAATTTCATCTATAAAATCTTTTCATGGCAAAACCTAGACTAATGTTTAATTAAATAAGGAGGGGAAATTATGGGTATACTGGAGGCCAAGAATTTTGGAGGATATCTTAGAATTCTTCCTACCATATAGCTTCATAATGGTCAAAATAATTAGAAACTGGAAAAAGTAAGAAGTCAGTTTTTTCTAGTGTCAATCTGTGAGGTGTGGAACACATTTGTGATCTACTTTTAGCCATTGTTGGGGATCACTTGCTGTAAATTCTCTAATGTTATCTACTAATCTGATTCTTAGCCGTATTATTTTCTTAAACTTATCTTTTATAACATAAATTTAATCACTATTTACCTTTTGTATTATATTAATACATAAGCAGTATAACATCCTTTGCAGAAAAAAGCTGGAGAATGAATACATTCTAAAAGAAGGCTCTTAGGAAATTAGAAGCCAAAGAACTGATATGTACAGCCCATGGACATGAACTAAGAGGTGTGGGGATGATGGGATGGGGTGCAGGGCAGAGGGGATAGAGGGGGGAAAAATGGGACAACTATAATAGCATACTTAATAAAACATACCAAAAAATAAATAAAATAAAAGAGATCTTTCTATGAGTTCAATTCTTTTCTGAAATTATATTAAAAAGTTGTCTTATTTTTAGTGTCAGATATTAAAAATATATTTTATGAGGTTATATGTATTACCTAGAAAATTAAGCTATTATATAAAAATACAGAAATACAAATTTAATTAAAAATAATCAAATATTTTAAATATATTTATACATATAAATATATTTTAAATATATACATAAAAATATACTTAGAAAGAAATATTAGGTAGTTTCCCTTTGAGAAAAAAATAAGTCATGGTAGCCAAAGATATAGACTAAGCTTCTCTTTCAAAGTGCTTTGAAAATGAGATAAGTAATTATCTAGTTGTTATAATGTAGCTATTGGCATCACTGGAGGGAGAGACTGCACCAGAAAATAACTTTATTTCTATTATCCTAGAATTTGATTAAAATAATTATTAACTGATGTGTAATAATTATCAAAGCCACAATAACACAGAGTAAATTAAAATATTTGACTCTTAATATGTAATAGCTTTACAGTACCTAGGAATTATTTGAATGTTAACAGAATAAAAATCAAATAAATATAAAACCTTTTTAAAAATGTACTGGACATGTACCATGTAGCTTTCAAGGGAAGGCCAGTAGCAACACTATCTCTGAGCCCTTGAAATGCTCATTGATTCCAGAAAATCACGGAAATGATGTATCAGCTTAGAGCGTCTAGTGTCTTGTTCAATTTAAAAATCAAAAAACTGTATGCCTCAGTGACATTGCTCTTGAAATTAGATACTGTGGAATTTTCAAGTTGAATGAGTGTTTTTGATTGATGGATGTGCAAAGCATCATCTTTTATCATGCCTAATCTTTTGGGGGGAGTAGGATCATTTCAGCAAGCATTATGCTCTGCTGGTAACTTTAGGGAAAAAAACTGAATTTAAAATTCCTAAAAGTAGTCATACATTTCAAAAAAAAAAACATTCTGCAGAAAAAAAAACAAACAATTACATCATCCAGCATTCTATAAACAAAGGGACTGCATGTAATAGCTTGTGTTTAGTGTGTGTGTGTGTGTGTGTGTGTGTGTGTGTGTGTGTGTGTGACAGAGAGGTGGGGAGAGACAGAGAGAAATGATAAGCGTATTGGCTTATGTGTTTGTAAATGAGATGAATACTGAGAGGACATCTCCTATAGCATTTCCTCTCAGTTAAACCATTTGTCAAAATGATGGCCTTCTTGTGTTAGCAATATATTGCTTTTCTTGGGAAGATGAACTAGAGTACTGAGAAAAATTTAGGCTTTGCATACTACATAATACTATGCACAAACATTTTAGTGTGACTTATTTTATTGTGCATAGAATATTGAGTATCATAATCACCATGAATGTGCTCATTATATATTTCATAAGTTTTAAACTTTTCCTTGTTTGATACAGAGAGTCTGGGCATGTCTTTAAAATCTTCTTGCTGACTCAGTAGTCATTGCTCTAACAAGCAGATTATTCCTTCATGTCAAGTGATTATGACTGATCTAACTGTCTCGGTGACTCTATTAATAATTAAGTATAACTGACATTTCCTTCAGGTTGAATTCCAGATCATATGCTTGAGAAATATGTTAATATAATACATCTGTTTAAAGGTATGAGAAGGGCTGTACTGAGTAAGACTAAAGGTTCGCTCAGGCTAGAATTTAGATTCTGACATTGTCACCATATTTTTTTCTCCTTAACATCAGGAGATGAGTCTCCACACCCAAACATTCAAGCTTCCTTTGTACCGCTAGTTGATGGTTTGTCTGACCACCTCTTGAATATTAATGAAAAGTAGAACTTTAGTTGAGAAGACCAGGTAATTGCTTCCAAGCATAATGGTAATGGAATAGAGGTAGAATATGCATAGTCTCTATGGATCCATATGATAGAAATGGGGCCAAAGACAAAAGCAACAGAGAAAATGCTCTGTTTGTCATAGGAAAAGTTTTCAGAAATATTTAAATTTGCGTGAAAATATGCAGTGAACTGTTCAATGAGAAGGAAGTTATAATTTGGCTGTCGTTTTATGAAAAGAATTCAATGAGAGGTGGTTGCATTAGTACAAAGGGCTTCAGGAAAAGTGGATGTATGGTTCAGAAAACCCCTTTTTTCCAACCAACTGTGAACCTTTAGAACCTTTGAATCTTCCATTTTTCTTAGAATTCTTTTGTTCCCTGACTTTAAGTAATGCACTGCAATAATATTAAAGTATTGTTTCATGTTTTTCTCATATTTTGTACAGGTTTAACAAACATTTTAACAATATTATTTGAGGTTTCGGAGGAAAAAAATCAAAGCTGTTCTCAAACCCTGTAACCACTTCCCAAATGTAACTTTTGTAAAGTTGATGGTGCTGAAGTATATCCACTCTCAAGTCTTCGACTTCTCAACGCATACTCCTACCCGCTCAAGTATATTCATGTGGAAAGCTTACTAATAGGTATAAGTATAATTTTAGGAACAGTCTTCAATTTTTAAAATTCTTTACTATTCCAATAAAATTTCACTTCCTTTTCAGAACAGAAGACAGAGATTTTAAACTTGGTCATATAAGGTGAATCTTCTCACAAACTGTTTAGTTTGATATGTCTCTAGGTGATGAAGGCCAGTTCTAAGGGAATATTTGGAACAAATGTTTAATAATGACATGTGTATTCAGCCATTCGAATTTCCCATAAAGAAAAATCAAAGTAACCTTTTAATTAAAGTCTCATGTAATTAATACTGCTTAATAGAATTAAACTCTCTCAAAAACCTTGAAAATGAATTGATTATAAAGTATATTTTGTATTTGCAACATGAGCTCTGAATTCATACAATATCATGAATACTGAGCTGTATTATTATAATTCTTCAATTAAAGATTTATCATCCATTAAGAAGTGTCATAGTCTTAACATTCATCTCTGGCTATTTCATCAAACAGTACATGATGAAACTATTTGGTTTAACTAATTAAAATTAACTTTACAAAGACATGAATATTTTCTTGCTTGGGAATTAGCATATAACTACTCCCTCTAAATTTTAATCTCATTAATAAAACCAAAGTAATAGGTTTTAGAAAAAATGTGTACTGAATATATAGAGTCGCATTAAGTTGTATGTAAACTGTTTAAAAGCCTCGGTTTTTTTTGTGTTATCTGTTTAGATGTGTGCACATTGTGTCTACATTGAAAAATGATATGCATGTTAGCACAATTACTTAAAGAAACACCAAGATGGGGGAGCACAGATAGAATGGTGCTCAGGCTACACTACCAGGTTAACAAATTCCACTGTAATAGAGCTGAAAATTCCTCAGATTGCCTAGCTATAATTTTCTGCAAAGAATATAAATTATTGATACCACCTGTTCTCTACCTCCTCCAATTCAATTTAAGCAATTTTTTGCATAAGTTAAAATGGCATATTCATCCACTAAATAGTCTTAAGAAATGAAGTCTGTGTTGACATAATTCCCTCCACAATTTTCAAAGAATGGACGCTGAACTTGATGAAGATATTTTAATTTTAATGCAGATTAAATCATCTTATGAAGTGGAGCTTAACTTTACAGCTTTAATAGAGAAAGACAGTCATATAGCATTAACTGCGAGAGAAAACTGAAGGAAGTGTTTGCTGTTATTTGTTAACCTTGCTGAGCAGGTTTTCACTCGGCGCCGTGCGTAAAATTCAAATAGGTTAATAGCGCCATTTGAGTTCAGAGCTATTTAGCAAGACTGCAAACACTCTGCTTTAAATGTCAAGGATCCTGTAGGGGAAGCGCGGGTATGGAGACTGGCTTAAGTGTCAGACCAAGGGAGGGAGAGAGGATATATATCTTTCTCACATACTGATAATCTGCCTCTTAATCTGTGGTCTCCCTGTGTGTTATTTGAGTTTCACAAAAGATCACTTCACACATTCATACCTCTGTTCTATTTTTTCTAGAGGTTTTAGGACTCATTTAAATCCCATCTTTCTTTGTGTCTTTCTTAAGACAATTTAAAAATTTTTTGTTGTAAAAATTTATACACGTTTCTTTTACACTTTTTTCGTAAACTCTCTTGAAGACAATTAAACTGCTTAATCATCCTTATATACCACATACCACTTACAGCTTTTCTTTGAACATAGTTGTATAAGGTTAGAGGAATGGAAATGAATTAATAAGATATTAAAGAGGTGTAATTGAGAGAATTTAAGGGCTCCTTGGAGGTAGAGCAGAGTCGATTCTTAAGTCAGTAAAAACATTTCATAATAAGAAAAAGAATGCACTCATCATTGCAGTGCATTTTAAAGGGAAACGTCAGAGTTTTGGGTGCTAGGCTATTTTGGTAACATCTCTGTATTGTTTGCTTTTGAGGAAAAAATAATATTAGAAGGCAATGAATGAGTGGTTAGAATTTGTTTTTACTTTAGAATGAGTTCCTTTGAAATTATGGCAATTACTAATTTATCTCTGATGGTGCTTGATACCATGCCTGGTATCAACACTGGATGTTGAAGTAGAAACACTGGATGTGATGTTCCCAACACAATTACAGAGGGAAACGCTATCATGGGGTATTGGAAAGAATGCAAATGTCAGGGTTCAAATACTGGCTTCTCCATATGACCCATACCAAATATTTCCCAGAGCCTGTTTCATTATATGTAGAATGAAATTATCAGATACTCTTCACTAAAATACTTAAGGACATACATATTTTTTAAATACTGATATTTTTAAAACCTGGTTAACAAGTCGTATTAAGAGTGAAAGATATAACTGAGGATCAATATGAAATTAGATTGATTAAATTTAATTTAGGTATGTAGAACTTGCCTTACAAAATAAGAATATATTTGTGGGGTTATAACACTAACTTTATGATCTCAATTGAATACAATAAATTTATATAAAGTTTATAGTAATAGGTAAGCACAACTTCTAAAAATTTTAGAAAGCAACAGATGTTTCTCCTATTTCAAATAACCTTGGTTATTTTTCATATAAACCCATTCTGCTATATTCTGGGGGTGATATAACATATATAGAATTACATTAAATAGTTATAATTATAAACTATTTTAGGTGTGATGATAGTTATGTTACACAAAAGTTCCCATTTTTATAGGTACTTACTAAAATATTATGGATGAAATAATATGGAAGCTAGAATGTGTTTTAAACTAATTTAATGGGAAACAAGGACAATGGGGCACATATTGATAAAATAATATTGGCCATCTGTTAATAATTGTTGGTACCGGCTGATGTCTATGTGGAGTTTACTATTCTCTGATGCTGATGTGTTTGTGAAGTTTTTTATAATAAAAAGTGACTTAACAAAACAAAAGAAGAGATAGAGCTAAATTTGATTTATGGAGGATTTTGAAACATTGGAAACAACACTACTCGGAAACCCATGTTTCTCAGCTGAAAGAATAAAGATTCCTAAAAGCCATTAAAGCCTTCCCAACACAAAGGTAAGTAGGGTTGGTCAAAATGTATAGGTTGGGAAAGTCCTGAGTAGGATAGAGGCATCTGAGATACACCAGCATCACCACATGAGCTCTGGAGCCAAACAGGGAGAAGCAGAGTCCTAGTGGAAAATAAACTTTTGAGGTACAGATTAAACAAAGTTAGAATGGATTGTAAGAAGAATGAGACATTTCAAGACCTAGCAAACAGAAACAATGGATTGAGTCCTACATACAGTTTCCCAATATTTCAAATTATGTCTTGGTGAGATAAAGTTAACAAATACTTCTAAATAGGTTCTCATGGAGCTTTTTGCATAGAAATATCATTAGTAGTTCTATATGCTTAATGTAACTCTTTATAGATTTCAATTTTTTTCCACATTGTAAGCATAATGACATATTTCTGACTAAGAAAAATATAGCTACTTAACCACAAGTTAAAATTAATATACCTAGCAAATTGTGGAACAAGAGTTTATATTTAAGTAGTTTTAACAACCTATAATGATTTTCACTTAAAAAAAATGGCAGATTAAAGGAGCTAAGAAAAACTTTGGTTGAAATTATCTAGATGCCACACAAAAAGTGAACTCTTGAATAACAACAAATTTGATAAAAAATCATGAGATTAACCATCCTACCACAAACAAACAAACAAAAAACATGAAACTATAGATGAAAAACTTCAATACTTTGAGTTAGATAAAGCTTGCTTACAAAATTCTCCATAAAAGACAAAATATTGATAAATTGGCCTCTATCAAAATAAAAGTCTTTGCTTTTTGAAAAATAAAATGAAAAGGTAGGCCTCAGAATAGAATATATTATATATTTTACATGTTTATTTTGTTTATTTTCAAATAATGCATGAGGAATGGAATGAGACTAAAATGTCACTTATAAAAATAAGACAACTTAAAAAATAATTTCTCATCAAACTTTTTTGGACCCGAACATCTATTTCCAAGTTAAGACCTACGCAAAAGCATAGTTTAGAACACTATAATCTACACATTTGAATATTTGTGTTGTTTATCTTTTTTGTATTTCTATGTAGTAATTATTTATGTATTCTTTAAAAAGGGGTTTTTAACCACAAGGAGATACCCCTTCACAACAATCAGAATGGCCATTATTAACAAATTAACAAACAACATGTGGTGAAGAGGTTGTGGAGAAAAGGAAACCCTAGTACACTGTTGGTGGGAATGCAGACTGGGGCAGTCACTGTGGAAAACAGCTTGAAATTTCCTCAAAAAACTAAAAATGGAACTGCCTTTTGACCCAGTGATTCCGCTGTTGCAATTATACCCTAAGAATCCTGAAACACCAATTCAAAAGAACCTATGCACCCTTATGTTCATCGCAGCATTATTTACAATAGCTAAGTGATGGAAACAGCCTGAGTGTTCATCAGTAGATGAATAGATCAAAAAACTGTGGTACATTTACACAATGGAATACTATGTAGCAGAAAGAAGGAGCTTCTACCCTTTGCGACAACACGGATGGAACTGGAGAATATTACACAAAGTGAAATAAGCCAGGCAGAAAGACAAATACTATATGATCTCACATATAAGTGGAACTTAATGAATGAAACGAACAAGCAAAAAAGAACCAGAGACATGGAAATAAAGAGCAAACTGACAGTGACCAGAGGGGAGCAGGGAGGAGAGTAACAGGAAAAAACGGGAACTTGTACAAAGGACCCATGGACAAGGACAATGGGGTAGGGATTGTCTTTGGGAGCAGGGGTTGGACAGGGCAGGGGAGAGCAATGGGGGAAAAATGGGGACACTTGTAACTGAACAGCAAGAAAAAATAAATTTAAAAAATGGTGTTTTCATGTATATATATTATGATATGTAATATATATATTACTAATACTTTCTTCTATCTTCAGTGTGCTTTTCTATTATTTGCTCAATAAGATCTCCGATTAGCATAATTTTTAATTGTCCAATTTATCAATTTTACAAATTGATTAAACAAACAATTCACAAAGAAATATGTATGAATGATCTTCAAACATGAAAAGCTTCATAATACATTAGTCACCATGGACAGACAAATTTGAAACTTAAAACTGGTGAAGTGGTAGAGTAACTGGAATTTCCATGTATCCTGCTGTGAATATAAAATTGTTCAACTATTTTATCAAAGCTCTTCAGCAACTTCTAAGGTAAATACACCTCTCCTATTACTCAGTCATTCCTTTTTAGGTAGATATGTAGGAAAAATGCATACACCCACAAAAAGACTTGTAAATGAATCTCTATAACAGCTTTATGCATGATAGTTCAAAACTGGAAACGACCTATCAGGAGATTAGATTTACAGACTATGTATCATTTATAAAATGAGTTACTCTTCATCAATACAAAAAGACCACAGAACTGAAATGGCTAGCAACATGAATGAATTTCAGAAAGATTACGATAAGCCAAGAAGCCATATAAAAAGTTTACGCCAGATAATTTCGTGTATATGAAGTTCATGATCAGGCAAAACATTTATGGTGACAGTAATCAGTATGGTGGAGAAATGGTTATCTGTGGAGTGGAGGAAGGAGGGGGAGATTGACTGGACAGGAGCACCAGGAAACTGTTTAGAATGATGGAAATAATTTGGGGGATTTTAATACAAAGACATTTATTTGACCCATGTCATCATTCTGAACAGTTAAGATATACACATTTCACAGTATATAAATTGTACCTCATGCATTCTTAGTGTTTTATTTAAGTGTTTTTAAAGACTGAAATTTAAAATGGCTTGTCAGCTAATTATGTAGCTTAATTTGCAATAATGTGTACATACCTATTTTTTCAGATTACTTAATATTTAAACGTTTATACTATAATCACATGCTTTTAGATATAGAAAAAAACTTACTAGCACCTCCTCCAATCCTATAATTTTAGAGATATGGAAAACAGAGATGCTGAAAAGTTAATTGATTTTTGAACCAAGCTAAATGTTGAATTAAGGCAGGGCTAGGGCTCTTACCCATTTCTTGACATCCTACATCTGTTTCTGTTTCTATTGTACCATACTGTATCTCTTGATTCAAAAATATGAAGAAAAACAAAGGAAGATAAGAAAAAAATTACTGATTGTTTCTCCTCAAACTAAAACTTCATATATATTTAAAGCAATGTCATGACAAGTATATATATCTTGGTGCTTGATGATTACTCAAAAACTTGTTTTAATCAAAAGTGAAAGCTGTGATAATATAAAGCATTTAAAATAAATGTACAAATGGAGTCCAAATTATAAGTGGAGATTTCCACAAAATGAAAATGTTTTACTCTGTCATCTGTGAGAAATGCATATTCCTTTTTATGATTTCAGATATTCTGGTGTTGGACATTTGTTAAGTCATACTTTTGTGATAAAAGCTAATTTCATGCTCAGCATGGGATCTCATTGCAAGTATTGAGTATAACTGCATTATTGCAATGAAAAGTAGATTTTCAATATAAACAGCAACACACATACTTTATTCTAGCTTAAATGTTAAATTACATGATGCCAAAATCCATGAGCTATCTGGAAGGAAATGATCTGGATTTCATAGATACATTTTTTCTCAAAGTAAATATATTCATAAAGTAAATTGCAAGAACATTTTTAAAAGAAAACCCCCAAGACTGTTATGGCTTATATGTTGCAAAGAAATTAGAAAATTGTGCTTAATACTTTTGAGCAATAAGTAATTAATAATTTTAAATGCCAGGGAAGAGACTTTTAGAAAAATTAACTTTAAATTTTCTGTATCTATTATTACCAGCATCCGTTTTTTAAACTCAAAGAGTGCTCTTTAATGTACATACTTAAGGAATCAGTAAAGCAGAAAAAGCACATTTATTTTACTTACAAATGCATTGACTAGTTAATTGCTTTTTATGCTACAAAATTGTTATTCTTTCTCCCATTTTTGTTCCCACTCATTTTCTGTAATTTTTTTCAGTTTTTTTATTCTTTCTATTCTATTTTGTATAATTAATACCTATCAACCTATAATAGTATTTCTCATATATTGTAATCTAGTTAAATTTTATCAATTTCACCTTAACTAGGTTGTAAGATCTTCTAGGCCAGCTCTATTTATTTCTCAGGCATCTTTTAATTACTCCACATTGCAGGCTTTGTATATGAACCCTCCTTCATCTTACTCAGCCATTACCAACTCAGTAATGAATTGTTTAGTGTAGAAATAATCTAATTCTGGAGCAATGGCTTCCCCTCCTGAATGCTTCTCTAAATCTGTAATTAACTACTTCTTTCTATGGTTCACTGTCAGTCACCGCTATAATCATGTACCATTAAAAAAATATTACACTTTGATGTGTGCTGCTTGCTACATTGGTTGCATTTTATTATTAATTAACGTGATGATATGACTATGCTTGTTTAATTTAGAAGCTATCCTGATCAGTGGTTTTTATTGGGATGTTTAGCTATTATAGCATATAATTGGTTAGAAAATAATTCACCTGGTATCTCTAATAAGATCAGACAAAACATTCAAACCCAATAAACATAAAAAGTTGCCCACCAAGCATAGAGAGGATCTCAATATTTATATAATTATAAACTAGAACCAAATTGCAAGCAGTGCGCCTTCAGTTTAAACTAGATAGGTTAATTCAGAGATAAATTATGAACTACATTTGAAAAGTATAGTATCAATCAAGGTCCTAGTAGAAAATAAATGTACACTCAAGTCAGCATAATTTGAAAATTTATTTAGAAATATATCATTTACCGAAGGGATCCATGCATTAGGGGTCCCGTAGCTTAAGCTCAATGACATTTAGGTTATATAATCTTAATGAAAAAACCTGTGTGTTAATGAGGCTTCCTCTATTCCTGAGTAATGTATCTGCCTGCATGCCTTTCAGTGAAACTTAGCTCTATGGCCAACAGCCACCTGCAAGGGAACCCCTGTAGTCCTGGTTAAAATGTGTTATACTAAAAGTTGAGGTTTTTCTTAAGACGGAGGGAAAGGGGCTGTGGGTCAATGTTGGAGTAGGCCATGTATGTCACAAGAGCCAGTTCTTGATTCTCACAATTTAATTCCATGTATTTATTCCGCAAACATTTATTGAACAGTTATTTGGACTGGGTATTATTCATACATTTTTATTGATAGGACTGGCACCTGGACCTATTTCTCTAGTCCTAATTAAATTGTATACCTTCGCTCTTATTAGCCATTAAGTCAATAAACTTTTGTGATTTTTACACATTTAAGTTAAAATTAACTATCATTAAAAATCCTTAACCTCATTTGTAGCATTAACATTGTTAACAATTATTCTAAAGCTAAAGGGAGGATATTAAAAATTTATTGTAGCTAGCGAGGATAAAATTTATTGACACTGCTGGGAAATTAAAAGAGGTCAAACTTATACTTACACACTGGAAATGGCAGGATTTGAAGACTAACGGGACAGAGATGGTTAGGGAGAGAAAGATGGCAAAATGCTATTTTCTATCTTGCTATTGGTGAATGTTAATATCAGTACATGTTATCAATCAAGTGAAGACTTAAAACAGGAAGTCATAACATACCAGTTTGCGGTGAGAAAAGGCTAATGATTAAATACTTAAATAACTTAAGCAAGGTAAAGTTCTTCACCCAGTTCTTGGAGGAGTATAAGCTGAATAACTGTGCACTACTTCAATGCATGAAACAAGCCAGGTAACCTAAAACTGAAGCTAGATCTTCTGTTGGTAGAATTGTGATAAGGAGACAAGCAGACAGAAGCTGCTCGGAAGCTGCTCGGAAGAGAAATTCTCGTTTCATTTTATTCACATGGAATGCTAGATCTCCAAGATATCACCAGAACAACATGTTGACGAGACAAAGCTGAGTTTGTTGCTCACTATGCACCTTAAAGAAAAAAAGCGCAAAGCTGGCATATTTTGAGGTTTTAAAGACTAAGTTTAAACTGATATTTTCCATTCAGAATGGAGATCTGGGGTGGGGGAGTTCAGGACTTAACACTGGCTAAAGGCCATAGTATAATAATTAATGATTTGTGGACACAGCAAGGTAAAGGCGGTGCAGCAAAGTGTCAGAGTCCTGAGGCATGAACTGCCCTTCAAGCTTTCATATTGAAGAGTTTATCATTTCTTTCAGAATTTTCTGGAAGGAACAATAATATTATTTGCAACACTTTCCTTCCTAAACAAGAATTTTCTGGAGAAGTAAAGTTATGTTGATAAAAATAGTGGAATACTAAAATTATATCAATGCATACAGTTAGCTGTAGAGGATTTATAGTCTCAGATATATTGGTTCTAAGAAGCTCCCATGCATTTAAACAGAGATGCATGTGGATAGATGAGAAGGATAAAAGCAAGAGAGGTCTTTGAGTTCAAGAGTTTCCTCTGTAGCAATCAGTGCTGAGAAAATTACCAAAACAATAAGCATAATAGAGGAGTTCTTTGTTGGGAGACACAAAAGGTGAAAAATCAAGAGTAAAGAATGCAACCCAGGGAAGGCAAATCAAAACCAAAAAAAGGAGCGCACGGAGCACTCACAAGAAGGAAGAAAATGAAAGAGAATATCTAAAAATCAGATTGAATATTTGAACATTTTATCAAGTGTATGAAAATCGAAGATGGGGGTTTCATTTCCTCTCTTTTGTTGTTTCTACTGACTGCAAACAGGCACTAACCAGACAGTTTTGGTTTTCTTCAGCAATAAAAGACATCCTCCTACTGCATAAAGAATCAGTACTGTCACAAAATGTGTCCTGGCTGGTGTGGTTCAGTGGATTGAGCTCCAGCCTGCAAACCAAAGGGTCACAGGTTTGATTCCTAGTCAGGGCACATGTAGGTTGCAGGCCCGGACCTCAGTCGGCAACCACACATTGATGTTTCTCTCCCTTTCTTTCTCCCTCCCTTCCCCTTTCTCTAAAAATAAATAAATAAAATCTTTTAAAAGATACTGTCACAAAATGTAATAATATCAGACATAGCTGGTCATTTTAATACAGAATATAGTGATATAAAACAATTTGCTGTCAACTGTGATCAGTTTAAAAATTAAGAAAATAGAAAACAATTGTCTATAAGGTATTAAATCACTGTGTGTCTGCATGAGCTCTGCAATCACAGCTAGGTCAAATATTAATCAATGAATAAATCGTATAAATCATAGCTTGAAACTCTCCTCATAGTTAATCCAGTTGAGGAAGAATTAACTAGTAGAGTTCAATCAACTTAATCAAGGATGTGAATCTTTTACATAAATAAAATTAGTTTCCCCCTGAAACTCAGATCCATAATAACATGTTTTTCTTGTGGGTATATGGTACTACTGTATTTGAACTTAGCTGTGCAGTATTTGTAACATAAAACCGTAACATTCACAGTCCTCGTCAGATAGTTAAATCATAGCAGTTAAACAAAATTGAGATTATAGGGTCCGAATGTTTATTGAGCATTTATTATGCACTAGGCACTGTGACTTATGCAACCTCAATCTTTCTGCAAAGTTACCATCGCCGGATCCACTTTCTACAAAGTGGAATAATTAAGTTCAGAATATTAATTAACTTGTCCAAGATGTCATAAATAGTAAATATTAAAGAAGTAAGTCTAATTCCAAAGACTGCTTTTTTCTGTTTCTCCTAATTTATGCACATGAACTGCTTATTTTCTTAAGAAATAATGAGCCCATATTACATGCTCAAATTATGGGCCAGGTGTTGAGTGCATGAATTAGTGGATTTTCCTAATAGATTGTTCCTCCATTAGCATTTTCTAGGGGGACCAGAGACACATCGTCAGTAAAATATCTCACAATTTTTACCCAAAAATTATGTAAGAAATTGCCAAAAATGTTTGAGAATTCAAAATCACTGTAATAATTTAAAGATTTAGTATTAATACGGTGGAGCTATGAGTGAAGATTACCAAGCCTGCACATGAACTATGGGACTCGTGCTGGCTGTACTTAATGCCAGTTGTTCCCCATCCTAACGTAACTCAGGAAGAAGTGCACCTGAATTGAAAAGGATAAGAACAAGGAGATGAGAGATGTGCGACTTCCATCTTCAGGAATAAAAAGAGAAAGAGGGAGCAGGAGGCCTTATTCTATCAAGACAATGCATTTTATATAGCCCTTAGGGTCATGAGTTTTTGAAGTATTTCTGAAATTCCCATGACTTTGTCATTTTCAATATAGTAGCTATTTTTCTCTTGTATATTTCTATAGTTTTTTTTCATGTGAGCACCTCATTTAACTTCCCTACCTCCTGCCGAGCTAATACATTTCTTCTAGTAATAAAACCCTTCTTCCCTGTGGGGAACCGATTTCATCTGGCTGGAGTAGTTCTCATTCTACTCCTCTAAAAGCAAGAATAGTCCCATGACCTAGACTCAGCCAATATGACTAGCATTTCCAATTGCCCGTGTGATTGGCATAAAGTCTCATAACCCGAGATAAATTAAAGTTCTCTCTTAAACTTTTACTGTCCAGTAATAGAGTTTAAATTTTTCTTTCTCCAGTTGCTACTAATTTGGAAGCATGTAAGCCAAGGTGTATACTGCCCGCCAGGTAGAACAAGGCGTTAGGCTGTCCAAGTTGCGTGACTTCCGTCTTAACTATTCGACACTACAGCTGCAGCGGAGGAGCAGCAATAGACAAAATGTAAGCAAACTAAAGTAGTTGTATTCCAATAAAACTTTATTTACAAAAACATGTGGCAGTCCTCACTTGACCATCAGGTTGTAGTGTGCAGATTCCTGACACAGAACCCATGTACGAAAAAGGCAGCTCATGATTGCATCATTTGATATAACCAGAGGCAAGTATAGACAGACTCTGACAGAGGTGGGATAATATTATTTGAGATCCGTATTACTTACCTACGGCTGCGTAACAAATTACTCCTAAACTTAGTAACTGGAAACAACACAGTTATTCATTCCACGTTTCTGAGTGTCAAGAATCCAGAGCTGCTTAGCTAAAGTTTTAGTCTCAGTATCTCGTAAGGCTCATCTGGGGCTTGAAAGTCTACTTCAAGCTCACCCACTTTGTTTTTTGGCAGGCTTAGTCCCCATGGTCTATTGGCTGGAGGTCCCATTTCCTTGCTAAGCAGCATTTCCATAACATGGTAAATGGTTTTCCCCAGAGCAAGTAGCAGAGATACAGTGAATAAGAGAGTAGCCTAATTTTGAAAGTGATATCCATCGCTTTTGCTATATGCTATTAGTTCAACAGACCGACTCGGGTAAAATATAAATGGGAACTACACAAGGGTGTGAATTCCAAGAAGCAGGGATCACTAGGGGCCATCGTGGGGATGGGCTACCACATGGTCCTAAATGTGGTCATGTTTGACAGTGTCTAAATCTTTTACTGCATTTACAAGTTAAAATAACAAATATACCTTTCCTTTAAGATTTTTGGCCTCAATAGTGATTAAAATTTTTGCCTTTCTCTTTCTATATATAAACCCTAAAAATATTTGAAAAGAAGAGGGTGATTAAGGAAGGAACAGGAGAAAGTGGGGTCCAAAGAGTTTGTATTATTCTCAAGTAGTCATGTAGGGTGGAGGGTGCCCAGAAATAAAGTGTTGGCAGTTCAAAAAGGGAAAAAAGAAAACTAAACTGAATTTCTCCTAGCAAAGAGGAGAAAGATAAAGGTTTCCTATTGAGCTATCTCTAATCATAGATGAGACAATGGAAATGGAATTAAATAAAACTCCATGCCAGGTAAGTTTGTTTCTCCACATAAGCTTAAAGAGCAGAAAATAGTAGGCATCTGGAGAAGCATAAGTTCAGGCAAATCGTACAAAATAATGAGTCTTCACTGGGATCCAATAAAAACACTGCAACTACTCAAGAGTATCTGATTATTGGAAAGTTCAGGGATGAAAAACCTGTGTTTATTATTATGATGTAAAGGACACTTGCTGCATAATAGCTACAGCTACACAGTGGTTTAGATTTTCCTGGGAAAACTGAATAAATCACACCATGCAGGCCCAGAATAAAATACAGTTATAAAAAAGGAATGTCATTAGGGTTTGCCCTATGGCAATAAATCATTTTAATAAAATTGCTGTTAAAACCACAGAATGAATATCATAAAGTTTTTGGGTTTTGGTTCCTATGAGCTGTTGAAGTGAGAGCCTCTTAAATGAACTAAACGACTGAGATGCCAGAACTTTATTACACTGGGAAGTGAAGAATCTTAACTACATACATGTGGATAAAATGAAGAGCACTACTAACAAAATTAATACAGATACGAATGCTCGTGTATCTGTTTTTAGTTTTATTAAGCATTATAAATCAGAGCGTGTATTTATAAACAGTCTGAGCAAAGCCAAAATGTTTCTGAATTCTGTAAAATTATTCTACACACATTGTTTACTCATAAAATCAACATCCACACTAAAGTGGGAATGACTGTTTAACCAGTAATAATAATGACATAATAGAGAAAAGTATGATATCTAATTTGCTAAATAAAATACAATTTTAGTTGAGCACAATATAAATTTTATAATATGAGCAATTCTTGATATAATGGTTCATCATTAAAAAAACACTTTGCATTCTATTTGCATAACGAACCTCCTCTTGTTCACCTCAAGTAATTTTCTGGTTGATAGGTGTTCTTGACTCAAACCACAGCTGAAACTGCTTCAACATAGTTAGTTATGAATGGACTGAAATACACACATTTTCAGTGCCACCTATTGGTAGAAAGAAGAGATTTACATACAATTATTCCTTATATTTTTGTGGTAATGGATACTGTATGAATAGTGAACAAAAATGTACCAAAAAATTATGAACTTTTTTAGAGTGGCTTGATGAATTAGCATTAGATTTTCTCACTCATATATACAAAAGAAAATGTTGGAAATTTTTTTAAAGTAAATAATAATTTTTGAATGAATTATAAAATTTTTATTTTACTTTTTGTGGTTTTCATGTTTTTGCACTGTGATGTCTAATATAAAATTTAGGGGAGACTTTGGTTGATTTCTTTAAATTGTTTGGAAGAAAATATGACTACAGCTTGATTTCATATCCATACATTATTCAAATAAATAAAACATACTTTTTCACTAAAGTATGATATTTGCATAGAAATTAGTATACTTAAATTAAAAATAATCTTTGCCTGAAAATTTGGAGATCCAATGAGAATTTATTTGAGCGGTTGAATATTTATTGACCATTTATTATTTAGGTTATATCAGAAAACCAACATTTACTATGTTATTAAATAAGATCTGAGTGTATCATTTGGTACATTTAATCTACTCTTTTATTCTTATTTAAAAGTTGTTAAAAAGACATCCTGATAACACATGGAATAAAGTGTCAAATAAAATTCAGTAATCAATTATTTGTAATAACATTTGACAAATAAGACTGAGGTGATATTTTTCTTCTGTTTTTCATAGTTTTATAACTTTTAAAGATCATATGCTAGCTTTATAATCAAAATAAAATAATACCATTAAAACTAAGTAAACTTGAAATTGTTTAATGAAATAGAAGTAATTATTTAAATTCTGAGTGGTTTTCCAACACTGCTCATTGGAACCCTACTGAGTCCCTAGCGATCCCCCAAGAAGAAGGGCGGAAGGAGTGCAGGGGGGGTTGGAGCAGAAGAGGCTCTGAGTCCCCCAACTTTGCCTCTGCTTTTACTGTTCAACAGTGGTGAGTTCACCCCTGTCCTGAACAAGATTTCCCATGGACTGTGCAGACCCCAGGAAAATATTTTTGTGAAGCTCTTTCTGTAGAAACAATTTGAAATTAAAATATTTTACAACATCACAGCTCATCTCTGTGAAGATTTACATTAACGGGCATTGAAGGTGTACTTATGTACTTGTTTACTTTCTAATGAATACACATAAAAAGTCTTCATATTGTTCAGGCACCATCACTTCTCATGGCCAGGGACTATCTTTTTATGTTTTTAATTTTCAAATAAAACATTCCTGTCTAATTTTATATCCCCAACCATGAGAGAAAATAGAGCAGTGGTGTTACAACTCACAATACTGTCACCTGTCAGAAACTATTTGTGTCGAAACAATTGGGTCTTCTTACCTTTGCAATTTCCTAATGCCATTTATTTAATGCTGATTATACTTTCTTGTGATACTGCCTTATCAATGATCCATGATGCCATCCATGACCAGTGGCATTTATACTCTCTCAGGTCCAAACCGTACCTATATTAGGCAGGAAAATGTAAATAATTCATTTTTTGGTCATGTTAAATTTAGTATTTGGAATGCAATGCTGTAAACGTAGAACAATTCATTGTTCAACCATGTTTTCCCTTGAACCCTTTATGCCACAATTATTAGCTTCTATACCATATCACCAACACAGGTAATCTTTACCTTGTATGCCCCACCACTCCTTTCCCACTGGATCTAGGTAGTCACCCCAACCTTTTTATGGAGAAAACTGCTCTACAGTTATTACCTTCGGTGGAAAAATAAAGCCAACTCAGAAGGCAGAGTCTGGGGGGAGATTCACCTTATTTTACTTTTCTTCCACTATCAAATTGCCGGTATGTGCACCCATTGATCAAACCCAACTGGAAGCCAGATAACCAGGGAGACTTGTTAATTCAATGTACACCCATAGCGTGACCTCCATTTCCCTCGGGGCACAAAACAGGTGAGGACAGTAGAAAAGCACAAGGACAACTGGAAGCTGTTCAGCCCGAACACCACGTCTCGTTACAGACATTTCCTGTCATTACAGATAGATGCACAGGTATTTACTATTAAAGACTGTAAACTGACCTTGATTACCTGAGTAGTTTGTTATTATAATTTAAATTATTTTTGATTGATGACTATTTCAGCATTTATTACACTACAATAGTTTGTAAGGATACTATAGTAATCATTAGCTATATTGAAAATGGCTGTTTTTCAACTCATCAACGGGAAGGAAAAAGACAAAAATTCTCATGAGAATATAAATTCTGATTTTATTGATTATTCAATCCATATATTCAAAAGCAAAAATATAAAAAATTTGGAAGAGTTTGGAAATATATATTTGGCTTGAAAGCAAGCATAGGGGCCTTTTAATTTTTGAAGTTTCTTTTTTCCTTTTTAATATAAGGAAAACTAATGTGATTAACAAATTTCCAAATAGAGAAACAGCAATTTAAATAATTCTTAAGACTAGAAAACTAACAATAGTTGTCCTCTGTCTTCATTTGACTATAAAAGTAGCAATATTTATTTCACTGTAGCTCTTTTCTCTATTTTTATCCTTGTCCACCTTTTCAAGTGCCCACTATGAAACTTTGAAACTCCCGCATGAGGAAGTCTCCACATTATGGTCCCCATAGCGAAAGGATTTCAAATGCTCTTGACCAACATGCTGGGAAATATATTTTCATTCAGTATATACACACCCACACTTATAGTCAACAAGTTTTATAATCAGTACTTTCACTATGAATTTTCTGTTCATTATTTTATTACAAACATTTATGGTTTTATGATTAACAGGGCTTTTGAAAAACAGGGCTAAGGACCTAGGTTTGGATAAGCTTTGTTAGTGCAAAAGATGACAGAAAGTGCAAATAGCCTTTAAAACATTTATTAAGATTCATTTGTACTTATCTCTGATCCACTTGCTTTCTCTCTGCCCCCACTATCTGTGTAGAGATTTTTAGCATTATCTTCTTAAATATAAACTAGTCTAATCTACTTAGTTTTCCCTGCCTTGGTTCTAATCCATTTTCACAAGCAACAAATGAGATTTTTAGAAAACAGATGACTGGACATGCATCCTCTTCTAAAATAGATCTTAATGGGGTGGTTTTATCTCTTCAATCCCAGCTATAACCCTATTAATTTTTTCTTCCAACCCCATAATCTATTTATAGTTGCCAGATAAGACTATTTTCTAAAAATTCTTACTGCAAGCATTGGTTAGGAGTCAGTTGGGGGACCAGAATAGTGATGAATGACATGAAATAAAATATTTTTAAAGGATTAGGCTCTACGCAATTGCAAGGAAAGTTTGTGAAGTAAAGCTCTGGAAGGAGATGGCTGGGCCATCAGAAAAGTCACTAGCCAGGGACCAGGAAGGAAAAGTGGTAAGAAGTCTGTCGAATAGATTATGTACCTTGTGGTGGGTCTGAAGTTACCTTGGTCAGTAGTTAGACGGCCAGGAGAAAGGCTTTAAGTGAAATCAGAGACAAACTATAACAGAAACTTTGAGAATAAGCTGGTATCCTCAAGGACAAATCAGACCCTGTTTCTAATCCTCATGAAAAAGGTAATCTAACCTGCAGAAGAAGCAAGTGTTCTACACCCCAGAGTTGCACATATGTCTGGCATGGATCTTGGAGAAGCTGAAGGAAGAGATGCAATAGCATAGAAGACCCATGGGCCTATGAACACACCAAGGAGAGAAGCCAGTGGATTGACCAAACTGTTCCAAGTTCTGGTGGCACACGGGGACTTGCACTCCGCTCTTGGTGGAAGTAGCTACTTCTTCATTTGTACCTTTCAAATCTCATTTTACACTCTTGTGTCCAATCCTAAACATACAGGCAAAGTGATTCTAGGAAATGTGCTTCCCGGGTAACTAAATCACCACACTCTATGTTTGCTCCCCTCTCTGCCTGGAGAGTTCTGTCACTTCAGTTCTGTTACATAATCGAAGTAGCACCTCCTTTCTTGCAGATAATAGTTTTCTAAATCCACAAGCTGTTTTAAATGTCTTTCCTCATAAATCTTGTAACAAACTTTACAAATGTCTATCATAATATTTACTACAGGGTCCAGCAGATGTAAGGCCTACTTGAGTGTGGTTGGTAGGGTAATAATAAGGGTATAATAATTTATAGTTTTAATTTGAACATTTCACCTAAAATGTCATATGGTGTGCTTGAGTATGATATTATGTTACAGAATTACATGCTTATGATTCTGTAATAAAAGGTTTTGCAATAAAAAAGAGGTGTTATTTGTGTCAGACCCTGTACATCTCATGCTTATAAACTCTCTAATGTTACTACCTTCATGTAACTGCCCTTAAACCTTGTACATAAAATTGGTCAAAAATTATTCATTGAGGAAATAAATAAATAGCAGTTACCACATCCTACCCTTTATGTTGGTTTATTTAACTGCTGTGTCACTGTATTATACTCTTCTTGAGAGGAAGGTTCAATGGTTTATTGGTGCTTCTAAACTTTCAGTGCCCACCAAATATCAGAGGCATTTCATATGTTTAGTCAATTTTTTCAGCAAATAATTTTATAGGTACCACTATCTTTCCTTCCAACAGTGAAAGATATCTTCCCTGACAGATCTGTACATTTTCCACATGTTCACACTGCTAATTGGTCACATAGTCTGAGGGCACCTAATAAGTATTGGTTGACAGAGCTTCAGAGACTTATATTAAAACCAATATGTAAATTACACCTGAAAATTCTGGATGCTTGATGTGTTCGTGGGTAGTTATATCATGAATGGCACAAGGAATTTTAATGCATTTGTAATGTCACTTGTCAGGAAGCCACATCATTGATCATCTTCTTAATCACTGCAATGAATGGCTCTAACTCATGCACAGAGGCAGTTACAGTTGCTGCCCCAAAATGTGATCAATCATTTAAGAATTAATTTCAGTTCAATGTTTACAGATAAATTAGATCACTTTTACTATTTGGATATCTGTTTTGCCTCATCACTTTTATGGCTTCTCTTATCTTTTTGTGAGTCATGTAAGCTCTCTGCCTACAAATCCAACCGAGTAAAAGGGACCATTTGAGACACACTCACATGTTCACATCTTAGAAGAAAAAAAAAAAATCATTAAACTATTCACCAGTTGAATGCAATTTAACACCATGCAGGTTTACCAGGCAACACATTTATTCAGTCTAATGCACTCTGTTCTGATCGCTGACAGCAGAAGCCAGCTGATTTTCACAGTCAATAACAATTTACAGACAAAGATCAATCCGTTTTACTTGACTGAATTGCAAAACGCCTTCTATGTATTTATGTTTTTAGATGAGGTTTTTTCAAAGCAAACATTTAAACTCTCAATTTGATTTGTTTGTAAATATTTTAAAGCCATTTTTCCTCACTCACCTCCATTTCCCCCCTGGAATCCTGGTCCTTCTTTCCATCTCTCGTGCCCCCTCTATTTTGAATTTTTGTTTATACTTCTGCTTCATCAAAAATCATATTTAGAATCTTTTAAACAGAGGCTTATACAACATCCATTTCTGACTATGACAAAATGTATTTTATCAGACACTCTCTCTTTGAAAGCAGCAACATAAATGATGTATGAAATACAAAAACAAAAACAATAACAATAAAATTGTTGCTCGAACCCATCAGAGAATATTCTATATAGTCAAGACTTAAGTGGCCAAATTAAAAAAAAAAACAGAAATGCTTCAAAATGAGGTGGACAAAGCATTTTCTGATTTTTTAGGGAGACAGAACCCAGAAGTTAAGCAGAAAGCAGTGCCTCAGAATTTTGTCAGTCTCCCAGGACGAGGAGATAAAAATTAGAGTTCTGGGTTACCAGGGCCTCTAGGAATTAGAAAACCCATGAATTCTTCCTGGCTTCCCCTCCTAGCACTTGAACATTTGAAGATGAAAGAAAAGAGATGTCAAGAAGCCAAATATAAGGGAAACTGGAGAGGTCAAAAGCTAAGGAGAACTCTTGGTAACCTTGCTTTGCCAAGTAGATAAAATTGTGAGTTAAGAGCCAACCAAGGAGAACGGGCTCTAATAAACATCCCAGGCTTACAACTGTAAGCCCTGAAAAACACTCAAAGACAGCAATTTTCAACCTTTCTCACCTCATGGTACACAAACTACTAAAATTCTGCAGCACACCAAAAAGTACATTATATTTTTTGCCAATCTGACAAAAATATAGGTATTATTTTGATTCATTCACACTGGATGGCTATTGTTCTGTTGGCTGTTGCCATTTTTTTTTAACTGACAATCTAAGGGAAGGAAGTCAGTGCCCCTGACTGGAGAGTCAGGTATTGCGTGTTTTACAGATCCTTGTGGCTCGCTGGTTGGAAATGGATGCTCTCAAAGTAAAAGCAAACTGGAACTAGATCAGAACTCAGTAATTTAATACTCCAACCCAAACCATTTACTCAGATGGGTACAAAATAACCTGACTTTCCAAGAGAAAATCCTCTCTGAGGAATGATTTCATCATCTAGAATTTCTACAGTGATTTTCTATACAATGATCTAAAATCACCAAGGCATGCCTAAAGACTAGATCAAAAGGAAAGGTCAAAAATAGACAATAACAAATCCTCAGCTATCCATATATGGGAATTTACAGGTGTGAACATTAAAATAATTTCAATTTATATGTTAGAGAAAACAAAGAGAATATTGTGAATCTCACCAGAGTAATAGAATCCATATTAGGTTCAAATGCACGTTCTAGAACTAAAAATTGCAGTGATTAACATAAAGAAATTAATAGATGACTTTGTTGATTAAATGGAGCAGAAAAGAAGATTATTGAACTGAAAGATAAGGCCATAGAAAACATCTAAACTGAAGCATGGAAATTTTAAAAGGAGGAGAAAAAAAAGGAATGTAATAGCTACATGCAACTTAATGAAAGATAAATCATATTTTGTTCTGAAGTGCAAGAAAAGGTAGAGAAGAAGGACAAGCAGAAGCAACATTTAAAGAGATACTGTGTTGGGAATTTTCAACACTGACACAAGACATTGAGTCACAGAGTCAAGAAGCTCCAAACAGAGGTTTATTTTAAAACTCTTCCAAGCATGTGCCATGTATTCTTTGCAGCTTCCTTTTGTGATGTCTGATATGTTCATATATTCAATTCTTTTTTACCAGGATTTTTCCAATCACATTTACTGTGCACAGTTGTGAATAAGAAAATCACCATAGCACCAGTGACCAACAATAATAATGGCTGTTTCTCACTGTGGAGAAGAGTAAGTGCTTTGAGATAAAACATGACATCTCCTTTATGCAGCTAATTGTATAATAGCCCACTGTGGCACAGCAGGAAAAGAAAAACTGATTCTTAACCTATGATGGTAATTAGCTTTTACGTCTGAAAATAAGGATTTATAGTAGCTCTTAATAGCTCTTTCAAGCCATTGGGAAAGAATCATTAGATTATCTACTGTACTGGAGATTTACCCAGGGCCAGTCAGAAACTCGATTCTGTGTATGTGTATGTGAGTGTGTGAAATGGGTTATTTTTGCCCATATCTGTTTCTTCTATGTAAGTGTACTTATTTAAAGAATTTCTACATTTAAAAAGAAAGAGAAAATATAGATCTCCTAATGGAAAGTTTTAAGGATTTTCTTTATATAAGTATGCTCAAAGGTGTCTTATATTACAATCTGTTTGTTATGTAATAATTGAGCATCCTCATAAAATGCATTGTTTCATAATGATTCTCTAATTATTAGATATATGATTTCCAATACTATTATTGTAAGTTACTTGAAGACTTCCATCACACCTCCCTAAAGTGTCAGTACTTTTTCACCATTTCTTACAAACTCAGTATATATATATATATATATATATATATATATATATATATTCAGAACTGCCTTTTGCATATGGTTATTCTCATCTTATTTGGGAATCTAATCATGAAAGATAATTTAAATGCTCTGATTTTGTCTCAGGTTTGACCTTCTTCCATTTGACTTCTCAAGCTCAGTAGGTGCTAATAATCAAACATATTTGCTCAATAGTGTTAAAAAACAAACAAACAAGCAACCCTGCCCTCATGCCCCCTTGTAATTTACAGATATGCTCCTTTAGCCAAGTACTCCAAATTGTGTTCTCCGGTCCTTGGTAATCTCTTGCTGAGTCACAGGTTTGAAACGGGCTCTCTGCAAGATTTCTTTGGCACTAGCTGTGTGCAGGTAGAAGCCTCCATCTGTGACTAATCCCCACCATTAAGAGGTATGACCTCAAGTGTAGGAGAAAGTTCTTTAGAATACACATAAAACATTCACTTAAGACTGTACTGGTATTGCATGCACCATTTTTCACACATTCTGAATTGTAATCAGCTTTTAGTTTTTACTCTCTGGCTTGCTAGGATGAATTGTGCAACATCAAAAGTAAACAAACAAAAAACCTTCAATGCAGTGCCACACTCCTGGAGTTTCTGTCCAAACTTAGCATTAGATTTTGGAAATGATATTGAAATATTTTTGGAGAGATGGGGAGATAAAATAATCAAACACTTCTTAGCATTATTGTGTCCCTCTTTTCAGCATTTCATCTAAATAAAAATACAAATATAAATGTATTTTACCTTCAAGGAATGTAAAATCTCATACAGACACAACAAGTAATGGTATTATAGTTAGAGACACTACTACAATAAGGTTAAGCATCTTGTGGGGTGGAAAGAGTAGGGACTCTTTGGGGGATTCAGGCATATCGCAAATGCTAACACACTGAATTTTATAGGATGGACTGCAAATAAATAAATGAAGAGGAGGGATAGATACTCCATGGAAGGATGCAGCTTAGCAAAGGCTCAGAGACGAGAGGCCACCATTTTGATACAAAGCAAGCAGTCAAGTCAAGTGCAAGATCTGTCAAGAGAAGAAGCTCTAGCAATAGATCAGATTCAGAATAAGAATTACCCTAACACACTAATTAACAAGGTTTATCTAACAGGGAAAATGTGGAAGTCGCAAGGTTAGGTTTGCATTTTGGAAAGATACATTGACAACGTGAAAAAGATATAGCCATAGTCACTCACACACACACACACACACACACACACACACACACACACACACTACATAATTAGGCTCAAGAGATTAAGTGATAGAACAGGGTTAAAACTAATGTGGCTATCTTCTCACTCATTCTTTTCAAACATGATTTTAATTCTGAAAATGTCTTTAACTATTTTAATTAACATCATCAGAAATTTACAAAGTGTCTACCTCTGTTGTAGTTACACTACTATATTCATTTGGCAGAGAAGGACCTGGAGTCCTGGGGACAAATGACTTGCCTAAGGTCATAAAGGAAGAGGTAGAGCTGGGTCAAAAGTCTAACGATTCTTAATCAGGAGGAATATTCTCTATTGAGTTGGCCAACCCAATAAATATCTACAGAAATACAAGTATGTCATTGACCCTGAAAGAAAACCATCCAGTCTTTTCATTATAACTTAGTCTTTTCAAGAACATTGTTTCCCAGTGTTTGTTTATCAACTCATATTTCTCTCATCATGTATGTATGTTCTCTCTTTGTGCATGTGTGTGTATTTCAACAACCATTTGGAAATCATAATAAATCATAAATCATTATGTTGGTCACAATAAACTACCAATGTTTCTTGTAACTATAGTTATTTCACGTTTCATCCCATAAATTAAATCAAAGTGTATGGGCAAGTATTTCAGTATTTTGAGAAGCTTATCAAGTTGGTGTTTCTAAGCATCTAGGAAAAGTTTAAGGCAATTTTTTTTTCTGTGAGGATCTCCTTCCCTGAAATTTCAAAATTGCTTTTTAAATCTCATTACAGCAGAGACATGTCTTCAAATGCTCTGTCTACTGATGTTCATCAATCAAGCAAAGTTATGCTCCCTCTCTGGTAATTACACAATAATTTTAAAACTTTATTTCCATCGGAAAATACATTAAAATAGCATTTACATTAGTAGGCCGCCTTCATTTACATGGGTTATGGATATCTTTCCTGGCTACATAGTAGAATGATGGCATAATCTGCCAGAATGGAATTGTGAGTTTAATATATCTTATTTGTGTATTCTTTGACAATATAGTTTCCACATAGTTTCCCAGCCACACTAAAGCTATTATTAACTGAATACAGATTGCCATTTAGAGCATATTCATTATAACTTTTTTGCCAGGAAGAAATAATATGCACAGGACACAGAATAGTATTAAAAGTAAAGAATATAAACAACAACAAAAACCAAAGACCAAAGACGTTTGAACCAAAAGTCAAATATGTGGTGGCATATCTGGAATGAAACTCACATGTCCACAAGGAGGCCTCCAGGGGCACAATGTCATCCCTGGAAGAATGTCACCATGCCATTTTAGACTTCCAGTTCACAGTCCCCATGAAATATTTACAGGGCTTTACAAAACAATGTGGTAATATGGAAATATGTAATTAATAATTAAGAAATAAAACATGTGCTAGAAATCACAACAGTCCTGGAGTGTAAACATTATCTCCTTAGCTCATGTAAAATCACATAGACACGTATGTGCAGAAAATTGTCATTTATCTCCCCAAATGAAAATTATTACCTCAATAACCACACCTTCATTTTAGGTAGTGATGACAAGAGGAACAAGTACTCCCCTTTTCCCTAAATTTGATCTCAGTAATGAAAAGTACTTTTCTCTGCATGCCCCAGTTTGAATGTCACCTGAGGCAGCTTCTCAGAGTGGTCCATAGCATGTAATGAGCCGTGAGACAACTGCCAGATGGTTTGCAGGTTTATCCATTACAAGACACAATCACAATTTATTAACAAAGAAGAAAAAAAAATAAAACCAAGTTGGCTAAAACAAAAGAGGGGATATATTAATGAAATAGAACACCAGTCAATTTTCATTTTGGCTAATTGTCACCTCTTTCTGTATTGATTTTAGACTTAAATGCCCAATAGTTAATTAGGGAGTTAAGTGACAGTGCCAATATTTCTCCTGATACAATATTTAAGTGGTGGACTTTAATGCTTTACTATATGCTGATTTTTTAGCCAATCGTGATCAATCTTCCACATGAATAAACACAAGCCTTTATCCGTGAGCATACTGTGAACTGCAGAATACCAGAGCAAAGTGAAGGTGCTCGGGCAGAATACAAGCAAAGAAATGCGTTGATTTTTTTTTAATCTCAAAAGTCTGCTGCAGCAAAAATTCATACTTAATTTCAGAGCGTGGATCCATGGCAGCTGTTAACTTTCTTTCGTAGAAAGCTGACCCTAAGAAGTGGATTCTCCTCTAATAAACAATGGAGGGAACCTCTCAGTTTTCTGTAGTCTTCTCAGCACATAGAAACTTTGTCGTATTTTTTACATTGCTCTTTGCACCTTCCTGCAAGAGTCTAGAGGTATTCATTTGTTCAAGGATGTTTATTTGCCCTAGGAATGGATACATTAAAAGAACATATGCTGTTAATGAGTTAGCACTAGATTTAATGCTTAGGTTATGCCAAGCTCAGTGGAGACTTTCATTAAATTTGAAAGATAATAGTAACAAGAACTTCTAAAACAGATTTCTTTGAACTCATGTGTGTCTTGAAAATTAAGATGTCTTGATTTGCAAGAACTCAGTCAACTTTTTTTTAATAAGAAAAAGCTGTTTTGATGGTTACGGTTTCAGAAAAATATGGTTTTGAAAATCAAGACGTAAGGGCTTCGAGGGATGTATAATTCCCTCTACAAATATTTGCTAAGAACCCAGGGTATATTGTTCTACTCTGCCCTAGAGCATGGGGAAATATTAACAAGTCAGCAAACATGCACAAATCCTCTTCTGTGGCAACTTTCACAGTGCGGGGAATACAACGATAAATAAGAACACACACGATGCATCATGTCTTGAGGCGATATGCACTATGAAGAAAAACGAAGCCAGGTAAGGGGATGAAGCATACAGAAAGAAGGTGCTATTTTATAAAGACACTGAAGAATAGTCTTTTTGATAAAGACATATTTAAGTGAGACCTAAAGGAAGTATAGGGTTAAACTCGGAGGTATTTGGGGGCATATAAACCTCCAGCACCAAGTGCAGAAGCTAGCCGTGGTGGCCGGCAGGACATGCTTAGGAAGCAACACAAAGGTCAGTGGGACTTCAGTAAGGAGGAGGGAGAGTGTACAAAGTCGCCAGGGTGAGAGCATAGATGATGTTAGGATTTTATTTTGTTTGTTTGTTCATTTATTTATTCTTTTAGATTCCACACTTAAGTGAAATGAGACAGCCTGTGTCTCTCTCCAATATTATGCTTATTTCACTTAGCATAATACCCTTAGATCTATCCATGTTGTCGTAAACGGCAAGGTTTCATTCTTCCTCATGGCTGAGTAAGTACACACACATACACGCACACACACACACACTCTTCCTATTTTGGGGGGGTTAATTTTCATTATTTATTTATTTATTTTATATATTTTATTGATTATGCCATTACAGTTTTCTCATTTTTTTCTCCCCTCTATCCTCTCCACCCTAGACTCTACCCCATCATCCCCACATCAACATTTTTCTGCCACCACTTTCCCCAGCCCCACCCCACCCCCACCTCCTACCCTCAATCCTTCTCCCATTTGGCTTTGTCCATGGGTCCTTTATGCATGTTCCTTGATGGCCCTTCCCCTCCCTTTCCCCTATTATGCCCCTCCCCCCTCCCCTCTGCTTACTGTCAGTTTGCTTTTTTATTTCAGTGTTGCTGGTTATATTTTGCTTGCTTGGTTATTTTGTTGGTTAGGTTCCACTTATTTATCCATTCATCTATTAATGGGCGTCTAGGTTGTTTCATATCTTGGCTGTTGTAAATAACGCTGCAGTGAACCTAAGGGTGCATTAGCATTTAAATACTAATTTAAATTAGCATTTCATTTTCTTCAGATAAGTACCCAGAAGTGGAATTGCTGGGTCTTTCTTTGTTTCTTGCTATAGCCTTTAGTTTAAATTCTATTTTGTCTGATCTAAGTATTGCTACCCCAGATCCTTTTTTTTTTTCATTTCCATTTTCATGAAACAGCTTTTCCATCCCTTTACTTTCAGTCCCTGTGTGTCTTTCAACCTGGGGCCTCATGTAGGCAGCATATGTAAGAGTCTTATTTTTCATCCATTTAATCACCCTATGTTTTTTCAGTGGAGCACTTAGTCAATGTACATTTAAAGTAATCATTGATATGTAGGTACTTATTGTTATTTTAATTGTTTTCATACTAGATTTATAAGTGGTTGGTCTACTATCTTTACTATATAATTGGCCTTTACTAAAGAGATTTCTTTCTTTCACACATTTTCTTGTTTCTAGTTTTGACCTTTTAAAGAATTCCTTTAATATTTTTTGCAATGCCGGTTCCATGGTGATGAACTCCCTCAGTTTTTGCTTGTATGGGAAAATCTTGCCCTCTCCTTCAAGTCTGAGTATAGATTTTTAATATTATTCTTGGTAAAATATGAAGCCAGTGAAGGAGCCTGAGCTGGAAGGTCACTTGTCTAACGGAATGACTGAGACTGCAGGGTGAAAAATTAATTGAGCATAGAGCAAGACAGGAAACAGTTTATAAAATATTATAGTGGTCCAGGAAGGGAATGGATTAGAATATAGAGGTGGAAAGTTGAGAACTGGGTCAGAGTCTGGATATACACAGAAGGAAAAGACAGAAAAGGCTTATGGATGGATTGGATGAAAGGGGTGGAAAATGGAAAGTGGTATAAGCTGACTCCAAGAGTTTTGACTCAAACAATAGGAAAACTTAAGGCACTGAAAAGCCAAAAGGCACAAACATCACAAGATTTTTCATAAAAAATTATACTAGAATTGGAAAAAGAACATTTATAAGATTTTTATTTATTTTTACTGATAACAAGGAGCAGAGAAAGCAAAAATGATTTTTTTTTTCCTGTAAAGAGGGCATTTTTTTTCTCTGAAACAAAAATATGAGTAACATGGTTAGGCATGAGCAAATGTCTCTGAGAGTGGTCTTTATATTTGTTTCACATGGAATAAGTTTGGGTAGATTATAGAGCAGAGAACATTTTTATCTCACCTCCTATGTTATGCCCTGGGGGGATTCCAATACTCAGAAAAGTCACTGGTCCTTCATGGTCATAAAATGCAAAAAAGTGAATGTTGTTTGAGGTTTTGAAGCCTCGATCAGCTTAGTGCAAGAAGGACAATGAGTGAGGAAGGCTGATGGAAAAGAGTGAATATGAAGGCATCTCAAGTTGGCAACTGTTAGTAACTGAGTGGTCAACTGTTACCAGAGTAGGATTGGGTGGAGCAGATTATATTCATTTTATGAGACAAGCAATTGAAACTAATGTTTTTAAATTGTAACAGAATATCGTCCCTGACTGCTGTGGGTTGAGTGTCGTCCTGCAAAGTAAATGGTCACCAGTTCCATACCCAGTCTAGGCACATGCCTGGGTTTCAGGCCAGGGCATGTGAGAGATTTTTCTTTTCCTGAAGAGAAAAATCTCATCAACATTTCTCTCCATTCCCTTCTCCTGCCCTTCTCCTCTCTCTAAAAATAAATAAATAAAGTCCTTTAAAAAATTGTAATAGATTATTGAAATTTCATTAAAATATTTTCAGAGTCTTTATTTTTCCAGTGCTCTATACATACAGATAGGGCTGAAAAAAAATAGGGACATGATAAAGCCAAGCCAAAATTTAGATTTATTAATTGAGTGTGAGACTTGGGAGAGGTACAAGACTGGTTTCTCTGTCAATGTCCTATCTGATGTTCTCAACCCTAAATTAATTTCCCTTTCCCAGGAATTAATATTCTTTTGCTGAATTGTTGAATTGCCTTCTTTAGGGTCTACCCTAAAACTGACTTTCCATCTCAGCCCTATAACCAAAACTTAATACTATCCGCCACTGAACACAGTGGCTCTTCACATCTGCCTTAATTTTGACAATTCTCATGGTGCATCATATTTATTTCTCTATGTCTGTCTTAACAGAGTTTTCCAAGTGAGCTTCTATTATAGCAATGTTTTTTTAAAGATTTTTATTTATTTATTTTCAGAGCGAGGAGAAGGGAGGGAGAGGGAGAATAACATGGATGTGTGATACGTCCCCAATCAGGGGTGTGGCCTGCAACCCAGGCATGTGGCCTGACTGAGAATCAAGCCAGAGGTGTTTTGGTTCACAGGCGAGCACTCAATCCACTATTCCACACCAGTCAGGGCTCTGGTAATGGTTTTTACCAACAGCCAAACTGTTACTGGTATCTTGGCCCTTGGAAACTTGTTTGGGGAGTTTTCTATCACTCTTACACTAGAGAAGAGAAATAATTTGGAAACATAGCTAGCACCTTCCTAAATCCATTTGTTCTACATTTACTACAGCTTTGTAGAAACAGATTTTAAATGACTGCTGCAAATCAACAAAATTTTTCCGTAAATGTAAACATTCGTTTTTTTCTGAACTGAAAACATTTCAAAGAATTCAGAGTTTATGTATATAACAGATGGTTCAATTTGGTCTACAGAGTTCAGTGTATCTGGGGATAATTGGTCTTGAATAGCAAGGTAATGTGAGTAAAGTGCAATTGAGTGTAACACATAAATAACGCATACCTGTAAAACTGTTCAAAGCAAGAGTTAATTGTTCCACCCGGAATAGCACACAATAGTTGAAAGTGTTCTGATAGTACCATTTGTCTCCTAACTCACTTAACATTGGCTTTTTGCAACTTCGGATCATATTTCTGAAAACCAGACCAAGTTCCAGAACTAAGACAGTTCATCCACAGCTCTCTAGTAAACAAATGAAAGAAGGCAACCCTCATCTAGACAAATTAAAGCTGGATACAGAAAGCCAATTAGCTGGGCCATCTTATTATGACTTTCATTATAAGGAATAGCGATGAGATAGTGATTTATGCTTATATATTTCCTTTTATTGTTTTTGATATTCTGATGCAGCAGGTATATAAAAACCCATATCTTCAGGTGGTAGATTTTTTGGTAAAGGTTAAACAGGTTAATATCAAGAGAATCACACAGCCAAGATAATCTATAGCACGATAACAGGACCTATGAATAACTAAAATTTATGAAGATTTTAGTTGTTTTTTGTGTGTGCTCTATTGAATTTGAAAATTATAATTGTCCTGTGTGATGGGCTAGATATTGTCTGTATTTAATAGATGGATCTCTCACCAAGATAAAACTTTAAGATTTATAGATTTTTTAGTCCAAATCCAATGTTCTAACTCCAGACCAAACTGACTTCTTAAAATAATAATAAAAATAATTTCAAATGGTAAGATAAAATAACCTTACCTTTTGCAGGTAAGTCAGAGAATGTGTTAGACTAACCAGTCTAGAAAGTAGAATGAAGCACTCATGGATGAACAATGAGAGAGGTATTAAAAAGAGTGCAAATGGTGAAAATAGCAATGATGAGTGATCTTTAGAAGAGAGCAGAGCGCAACTTCTGAAAGTGTTATGCTACATTTGCCAGGCCAGTGATTTCAATTCATATGTAGAATATTAACTTCACTCACTTCCAGGTTCACAGCTGCAGCTCATGATCAATTATCGGCCAAGTCTGAGCATCCGATCCTTCTGTCGAAAGTGTGACTTCAGCGGCCTCAAAGGAGGCAGTACGAGAACAGTGTGCACTGGAGCACCCGGGAGCAGGAGATTAAGCTGGGCCTGGGTTCCTTCCAATCCTGTCTCCTCTACTTAATAGCTGAACACAGTTGGTCCAGTTAAACACCATTGCCTCTCAGCTTTCTCAATTCCCAGTTAAAAATAATAAACGTACCTAATACAATTGCTATGAATATTAAGATGATCCTTGTAAAGGTTAAGAACAATGTCTGGCACAGAGCAATCGACAAGAGCAACTAAGGCAGCTGGCATATTCAGATTTTAAGGACGTAGTGGTTTGTTTGTGCAAAAGAAAATAAAGAAAAGAAATGCCCATGTGGACTGTGTGGGATGCAGACAGTGAGAGGGATGCAGGAATGCGGTGACACCGGGACACTGGGACCTTCAGAGGCAGAGAAGTAAAAAATCTGGAAAGCAGGAGTCTTGCCCAGCAGACACACAGAAAGTTAAAAGTTAATTTAAGAAATATAGAGATCTTTCCTGTCCTTTTAGAGATTATTTTTATCGAAGGGATCCTTAATGATAAAATGTACACAGCGCCTGCGCCTGCACACACAGCACACGACTCACCAAACAGAACTTAGGGCGAATCTGTTTCATGTCCTCGCTACCTGCACAGTTTTCTCAAGTACCTGTTACTTCCTAAAACTTCTCTTCTCAAACTCCAGTTATCGTTCATTTGTTAAGTTTTAATTCGTCATTATAACTATCCGCATAGTAAAAACAATGAAATCAGGTTAGGACAATGGGGTGGGGATTGACTGTGGGAGCTGGCGGGGGGCGCAGTAAGGAGAGCAATGGGGAAAAATTGGGGTAACTGTAACCGAACAACAATATTAACTACTTACTTAATTAATTAAATCTAAGAATCAAATTGTAAAGTATTTCCAACACTTTTTAAATGCAAAATTCTAATTTAATTGTATCTATTGAAGATACATTTTCAAAAATTGAAGTTGTCTTCTTTTAATACCAGCTTCTGGCACATAAGATGGCTAAAGAAGAAGCTGAAAATATTGTCCTTTTTAAAAAATGCACTTGATAATTTATTTGAAGGATGTGAATCAAAGTCAGTGCTACCTATTCATTTGAAAGAGTATAGTTTCAATTAATTATCACTGGTAATCAGAAGATGATTTTTATAACTGGGAAAACTACTTTTGGGTCATAATAAGAAAATAAAATATTTATTCAGGGGAAATGCAGCTTTTTCAGTTACAATGGCCCATAGAACGGTATTTCAACTGAAGCACATCCTCGTCGTAGACATCAGATCCACAGCATCTGCATTTAAAAGCTTACCTCTGAATGGGCTCCTTTTTCACTCTCCTCTATTTCATTCTTCCTCCTCCTGGATTTTGACCTCTGGGTCTTGAAACCATGCAAGAAATATTGAGACCTTTCATCTAATTAACATAATTCACGATTCATTTTTTTCTGTTTTCATCTAGTTGAAATAGATTACTACTAATAGTTATTAAATTACAAAGCCCAGGTCAGTGCACTAAGATATTTCAAGTGAAAGCAGGCATTTAATTCTTGATTTTATTTAAATAATTATGTAAAAATGGAACACAAGGATCTTAAGAGTTTATTTAGCTTATCTCTTGTATCTTAGGCAAAATTACATCTAAAACAGCTGCATAATATTTTCACTTCTGGGGAATCTCCAGAAAGAGACCTTAAATTATCTTGGAATTTTATTTTAATCTATAAAACACTCAATATTGTCTTAACATCAGACTTAAAATTTCAATTTCATTGTATTTATTCTTTGTCCTTAGAAGAGGCGATTGGATGATTTTTTTCCTGCAACATCTCAGATTTTAAATTCCTCTTCCAATAATGTTTTTTCCTTCTACTTCCCCTTTAGTATTCCCAATTCCACTGCAAGAGTAACTTGTACAGATACTATAATAAATTTTAATAACATCCCAGTGCCTAAATTAAAAGAAAATTCAAAATCCAACTGGCAAATATTTACTTAATCCCATCACACTTTGTTTTTCTAGTGGTAAAACATGACTGATATTTTTTTAACTCAAAAGATCTGGGTTGGATGGGATGGTGATCATTAAAATGCATACTTTATAATATATTTATTCAATTCTTTGACTCCATGGATTTTTACATTCACTTGTTCTCACCTCCAATCATTACATTCTTTGTGTCAGGTTTAAGTTTTAAAGCAAACATTAAAGAAATATTTTGTGTGTGTGTGAACTAACTTCAGCCTAAGGAGGACAAAGAGAAAGATAATATTTGAGAATAGCTTTTATATTTAAATACGAGGGAGAGATTTTCTTGTATACTTTTTCTCTTTATTGTCTCTTATTTTCATACTTACAGCTTCATCCTCACTCTTTTTCTGACAACACTACTCTTTCCAGCCTAGTATCCTTCCAAAATTATCACAGCCCCTTAAGAGGGTAAGTTAATTGTGATACCACTGTATGTAAATGATGAACTTTATGGAATGGTCTGAATCTTTTCTATTCCACTTTTGAATAAAAATATTATCTTAAGGATCAGCCTTGGCAGTGATGGATGTGATCAATCCTCAGAATTTATGGAAACCTAATTGTCTACAAGAAATTTTTGATACCATTGACACAAGACAAACCCTATTCAGAAAAACTTACTAAGCTGTTATAATGAATACCAGATATACTAACTTTTGCCAGAGATGGGGAGAATTTCTTCTCCCTCCTCTTCCTTAGTTTTTATAGTTTGGCTTGTAAGAAAATAATAAAATAGACACAAGACCAGAGTAAGAGGAGAAAAAAACATGTAATATGTGTGCATAAGAGAACCACAATATGATGTTCAGATCAAAAAAAAAGAGACTCAAAGGAATGATCCAACAAGGTAACTTTTCATATTCTTTAGAGAAAGAAACAATGTCTGTGAGAAATTGACAGGGCAAAGAAAGTTAGTGCCACTAGAAAATAATCTAATCAAAGTTTGGGTGTTTTGTAGTGAGGAATCTAAACAGGAAAAGTGCCACAAGTTTTGCTTATATAAGCTTTTAGACTTCGAATTCTTTAAACTCTTGTGAGGAGATGTCTCTCAGCCCCGAAGAGCAGGGAGGGTACCCAACACGGGGAAAATGTCTCTCCTGCCCTAGGACAGAGAAATCAGTTTTCTTCTTGTGTTGGCTGTTTCCTAAGTGACTTCACTTCAACATGCCCTTGTGGGATATCTTTTGGTGGCTTGCCCTGGACCCAGACACTTTCATATTTTATCAATCTTTTTTACATACTAGTACAGCATCAAAATTTAAACAAATGATACAAAAATATTTGGATCATAACAGGAAAACTTACCCTAGAGGGTCAGATTGGTGCACCTCTCTACCCTTTGCTCAGCATTATCTCAGAATCTATTTCAACCTCATAGCTTTTGTTATTTTGCACTTTTAAGGACCCAACTATTAAAAATGAAGATACTTAGCTTTATTAAATATCTCAATACCCTGTACCAAGCCTAGAAAAATTCTCTGTGTGTTTAATTTTCATAGATTTACTAAACAGTCCAAGGCTTCGAAGCATGTTATTTTAACAGAGGTGTTGTGCTTACTTTGCTGGAAAGAAAAATGACTATGATAAACATTACAAAGAGAGCCTCACGTATCAGCAAGTGGGGGAGGGAAAGAATTTGCTCGTTTTTTTCAGGTATCTGTAAAAAAAAGAGTAAAATGACTCAAAAATCAGGATACCTGGGAGATACTTTTCTCAGTCTTAAAATGGAACTGGTAACTGATTTACTGAGTAAAATGATAAAAAGGTACATGGGCAAATTATTCAATTACTTGGTCTACAGAAGCATTTATTGGAACTTTGTCCAAATACAATTTATTTATATTTCATATCACCTTAATATTTTATAATAAATGTTTACTTATATATTTCTAAAATATTTTGAACCAAGCCCATTATAATAGTTAATTCAATATTGAGGATGAGTATCTAATAAATCACTTATATAAGTAATATATTACACAATAAATTTCAGTTTTCATATTTCAGGACATTATACATTAAAATCAACAAATAAACATAAAATCATTTAGTTTTTTAATAATTAACAGAAAAACTTACACTTATAAGAATTGAGAATTTTATGTTTTTTATAGAAAACATTCAATAAACATGTGCTCAGTGATTTTTAAAAAGTAGTTAAGCCAATATTGAAGTTTTACATAAACTTTAAAAGAATTTCATATCTGCACATATACAGCTTTAACATAATTTATGGCTATATTTTTAATCTTCCATGTATGCTACCCCTCAAACTTTCTAAGAATTTTCTTTTATAAATCAAATGACAGTTTATAATATCTTTTTAAATTTTATTGGATACAAAGTCTATGGCATTTTGTTGAACTTATTTCCTTAATGTGGATGATGGTAACATCTTAGCATGCATAAGACTTTTTGAAGAGTCAGTCTCATAAACACCTTTTAGAATTAAAATAAAATTTAGTCATCAAATAAAATAAAATCTAAATTGCTTAGAAAACTCTAGATTTACAGCTGAGTAACCAGCAGGTCATGTATGAATTTCATATTCAGCTTTTTGAAGTTGTAAACTGAAGAAAAATAATTCATTACTTCAGGAAAATTTGTTACTCTGTTTTTGTTAAAAACTGTGAGCAAGACAACTTAATAGAAATTGGGTACATTGCTATATTGCTTCAAGCTACTTTATTTACAAAGTCAAATAGATATTTAATTATAAGTTCTAATAAGAATATCCACATTACACAAGGAAAACATAACTTCTTAAAAAGTCAGACATATTAAGTAAATAAGGAGAAAAAGAAAACAAAAGCAAGGAAGATATATCTCTGGATTCTTCAAAAATATGGCTATTTTTCACATAATTTACAAAATCATAAATCTATTCAAATATTTTACATGAAGGTACTGAAATATTGGAGTCACTAAACAGTTTTTCATTTGGGAAGCTAATTAACATGTCTATGTTGTATCCTCTATGGATACATTAATATTCTATATGATGTAAGTGGTCATACTGATGAATTATAATTCTCCTGTGAAAGGCAGAGAAGAGCACTGGGCAGAAGTGCTAATTGTAAAGAAAGAGCACTGTTTGATGACACAGGAGGCTACAAAAGAAGCCTCAGGAAGGAAGCTGCTTCTTCTGAAGCTAAAACTGGAGCCCAGTCAAGCCCTCCTACCTGCCCAAGAGAGCTGCTCACTCTCCAGAACTGATCACTAGTACTCAATGGAAACAACTGAGGAGAAACAAAAATTTATTAGTTCTGATCATTTTTCAAAAAATGTTGCTACTCCAGATAATTAATGTTAATGGGTAACGTTAAAATTTAGTGTCTTACATGATTAATGTGACTAAGAACTTTGTACTCTTGACAGTCATGCATAGGACGGACATCCTGTGTACATGAGAATGACTCGGACACAGCAGCCAAAGCAACTAATTCAGGGGAGTGACGTGAATGCCCAAGATAATCACATCCTGGCAGATAAGAATGGGCCAGCCCCTGAAAACAACAAAATAAACACAAAGAACAGCAATAAAACAAAACTCCACCAAAGCTAAGAATCTCCAGATAAGGAATGTGTTTTTGCAACTAACATGTCCCCAAGGTCTCTTTATAAGAATTCTATGTTGTAAGAGACAGAGGAGGTTCATAAAAGAAGGGACTACATTGGAACTTGCATAGCCAAAAACTGGAGTGTTATTTAACCGTGGACACTTGAACAAAACTAAACGGTTGCATTTTCATTAATCCATAACTTAGAGTAAGTTACTTCTTAGAATGGTTATATATTTCAAATATTATTTATGTTGTTATACAAGTAAGTTTTGATTCAATGTAGTTGCTCCTCATCCACTCAACTGAAAGAAATCCTGAGTATATCCCTTTTCAAGCGGGTAATCTTCAAGATTCCTATGCTTCCTTCTGCCTCGCTTTGCCCAGGTTTACACAGAGCCGTCCTTTTCAGATTTCATGTAAGCATCTTTCTTCTCAGTCTTGACATTCACCTGCCTTCCTGCCTCATGGGTTCCTGTTTGTTGACACCACACAAACAACAAATTTCAAATTTTCAATGTGTTCCTTATTTTCAAATTAAAAACACATCAAAATTAGCACGAAACTTACTGCATTTGAAATGCTCATTCCTTTTTAAACATAAATAACTTCAAAAAGAAGAAGAGTTTTACCTAATAAGACTTTTTATAAACTTACAGGTGATTGATTAGACTGTATTAACCTGCAAAGTGTGCTGAAAATCCTGTGGTAAGTTCAAGCTGGTAGTACCTGCCTTTCTCCTTCTCTTCTGCACCACCCACGCGTTAGCCACCTGTACGCAAAGAGGGGGCTTTCCAGAATCTTAAATCCATCTAATTTTGGTAAATAACCTGGAATGTATATTCTCTGTTTGACACTTGAGGTTCTGTATGAATGGCAACATTTTTTTTTCCTATTACTAGAAGATATTCTTTGACACTGGAAAAAAAAAAGCATTTAATAGAAAAAAAAATCTGTACACTTTGTAAGCCATGAAAGATATCCAGATGGCAAATGACACCGAGTGTTTTATCAGCAAACTGCTTTTTCTCTGACTGAAGGCCAATAAAATGTACTTGGAGAATTCTAGGTATTCAGGGGAAGGCCTGAGGAGGCAGGCTGAAAGTGTGCAAACACGAGGGGACTCTTCCCCCAGAATGGCTCACCAGAAAAGGTGTATGCAATGGCCCCCTCATAAATGCTAACCTTTGCTTTAAACATTGGAAATGTACTGAATTTCCAATCACAAAATAAAATGAATAGGTTAAAATGGAATTGCCTAAAAGAAATTTAAAAAGCATTTAAAAAGTTATTCTATTGCAGGTACATATTACATTTCAGATGACAATGCAGAAATTCCCCAAGGAAGTTTCAGTTTTTTGTTTTAATCATCAACCACTTTAATCCCCAGTATGCATTTAAAAAATTAATAGAGGACAATTTCATTTTTACTACATCATGGGAACTGTTTTCTGTCATTTTCTAGGAGCATAAACTTCTCAAATTATGGAAATTCTAATCATTTTCTCCATCATCACATGACCTTCTATCCTATGTATCCTCACATGGCCTTCGTATGAGAACACTAGTCATTGGACTTAAGGCCCATCCTAAACCAGTATGACCTCTTGTTAACTACCGTCTTTCACCATGTATAATACACATTGTTTTACCCAAAATTTTTAGAGAAAAATAAGGGTGTGAATTATGCATGCACTGGTTTCATTATCTTCATAAATCTTTTTAATTCTTTTATTTATGCTTGTGCATTAAAAGTGTAACTCTAGAAAGCAATAACAACATCCGTATACAAAATAATACCCTGGAATATGGTAATCAGTTTTGTCTCTAAATATAAATAAATAAAAAATTGAATAAAAAAATTAAAACGGAAGATTTTTTTCCTGAAAGTTTGGGTCAAAAAGGTGGGTGTCATTATACATGGGAACCCATCATGCATGGCAAAATACAGTAATTGCATTTGCAAAGATTGTTTTTCCAAATAACATTGCTTGGGTGGACATAAATTTGGGACAAACAATATTCAACCCAGCATACTGTCTCACTACATTTTAAAGTATACAAGGACAGAAACAGAGTAAGTTTTTGGTCAATGTGGTGTTTCTATGACCAATCTATAGAGGTACTCAATAAACATGCTATAATGAATGACACACATACCGACTATGATTACTAATATATTGTGGTATGTGTGGCATTAGTAAGTAGGTAGAATAAAAATCTTTCAGTTTAATAATTTCTTATTGATAAAAGTTACTGACCAACTTCATACTAATTCTCGGTCATTTTGTAATTGGCACCTAAAGGAGAGGAGGGAGGCAAAAATAATTTTTTTTTTCTAAAAGGGAAAAGGTGATGTGCTTGCCTAGTCTCCCTAGAACTACAACTTCCTAAGCTAATATTTTAACCAGACACAGAGACCTTTACAATTACTGTCTATGAAGTACGTAGAGTGGGAGCATCTCTCTCTCCACCACCTGAGAATGTACCTCAGGAAGTGTTCTCACCAGACACTGCATCTGCCAGCACCTTGATCTTGGATTTACCAGTGTCCAGAACTGTGAAAAGCACATTTCTGTTGTTTAAGCACATTTCTGTTCAGTTTATGGTATTCTGTTACAGCAGCCAGAACTAAGACAATTGTTCAAAGGCCTTTTTCTTCTCCACTAAGACATTAAGGAGAAGCAACTGTAGGCCCTTAATTTTGATGCTCTAGTAGTTTACATAAATATTAGATTTTTTGTGTATGTACCAAAATCAATAGACTTTTCATGATTAACTTAAAAGGATGCATTTTACTTTGATTCATAAATTATTCTTTAGGGTTTATTTTCTGCCTATAATTATTTTGGTTCAATAACTAAATTCGATTTCAATTGAATCTATGACCACTGATATCTCTGAAGCTACCTCAGAAAGTCTGAAACAACTTTCTATAGTCTACTGGAATGAGACCATCCTTATAAAGTAATTTCTAGTGATACGAACCCATTCTTTTTAAAGAGTTCATTAGGTTTGAATGTAAGTGGGATATCCTGGATTGAAAAAATCACACTGCGATGTTATTTTATTGCTTCACATCCATCAAATGTCTTAATAAACAATTATTCTAAGAGAGACTGTGACACATAATGGACCCTACCCATAGCTGCACTTTTATGTTTGCTATTATTGTGATGGTCACAGTCCTTGAATATAAAAAGAGAACTTAATGTTTGTTGCCAAAGTTTCTGTGCAAATTTCTAAAGAGAAAGAAAAAAATCTCCTGTTTTAAGTGGATCTGGTATTACATAGTTGATATAAAATTAAATTCTGAGAGACATAGAAATGTAGTCCTATTGGCTAATGCATTTCATTGAACCAAAGTCAATTTCTTTTGGCCTTGAATTCTATTAAAAGTTCCATTAATTACAAATTATCATTTCACACAGAACAACCCTGATTTGTGGTGGTGGAGACATAGCTCTGGGATGTAGAGCTTTGTATTTAACCTACTTCAAAATATAAAGAGACAGGCTTTGGTTATCTTTGTTTATTATATTTTATTGTAAAACACAAATTTTAAAAAAAGAACAAAAATGACAGAAAAGTCAGTATAAAAGGAGAAATAGAACATTTCAAAAAACAGAATTTTTAGAAGAAATTCACAAGATTAGCTTGACTAGTAATTAGAGAAAGTAAAACTGAAACAACTAGATAGGACTCCTTACCTGTCAGACTGACAAACACATTAAAAATTATTAAAAGGTTGATAATATCAATTATAGGTGAGAATGTGGGACAATAAGAATTGTTATATGTTGCTGGCAAGAGTATAATGGAGTGAAGCCATTATATAATGAAGCCCAGCAAGATTTTGGGAAATTCAGGGCATGCAAATATTATTATTCACCTAGTCTGCTCCAGGGTATGGACACCAGAGGGATTTTGCCCGGGTTTACAGGAGATGCCATATGTGGCTACCACCATCATGACATGTCAGTAGTTAAGATTTAAAGCCTCCTAGGTATCTAGCAATAGGCAACTGGATGAATAAAATTTGGTAGATGCATAACATTGAGTAAATGCAGGGAAAACTATGTGAAACAATAAAATATGAAACAAGACTGATTTAACAGTTTATTTTTTTATTATTGTTTTTCAAAAAGCTGAAGCTGAAAATACTGCTTGGCTCTTCAAATGTTGTTTAATGTCATAAAGGACAAGAATATTGAAATTAATAAAACCCTTTTTTCCTTTCAGTGGAGAACAGGTCCTTCAATATTTTGAAGTTCAATATCCAGATTCACCAAACTAAAAATTTCCAAATGTGTAACATATAACATTGCTATGAAATGCATTTTTTGATTGAATCTAAAAATTATTTCATAGGTGGTGGACCCATTTTGATGACTGATCTGCTGTACCAAAAGACAAATTTAGAAACAGCACATATTCATTCATTTTAACCCTATAAAAAAGGTGAATTTGGATATTGTAATAATTTACCTGAAATGCAAAATATTTTAGTGGCTTTTCTCAAATGCATTTATGTTATCCACTGTACCAAAAGCCCCAGGTTATGTATCCCATAGACATTGAAAACTCAGTGATCAAGAGGCTGTATACAGCAATGAAACTTATGTATATAGGGTGGCCAATTTCACACTCGCACAACTCCATTGTAAAGAAACATTTGTCTATATTTGTTCAATAGTCCATCCTTCGGTCATTTCATACTAGCCAGAGGAAGCTATTCAATACATAGAAAGCAACATACCTTATATCATCCCAAGATAACTCCAGTATAGTATAGGACTGAGCAAAATTGTGAAGTGGGAAATGATCCCTTCTTTCAAAATTTGTCTCCTCTTCCTACATTCAGATGCTGATAACACCTCCCATCCATTCATTTGCCCTGTTTATTCCCTTTACTTGGGGTCTTTGATGCATCTCACTTAAAAAAAAAGAAAAAAGCCAAAATTTTAGGTTTCAGTAGGTCAAGTAGGAGGGCTTGCAATTAATAAATTGATATTTCTACTTAAGTACAGGTTCCAAAGCATGTGACTATTTAGGTTCTGGGAGGAATTCAAGACATGATGGTGGTTGGATCTAATTAGATTGATGATGTCTAATAGGCGGTCATAGGAGGATCATTAAGTCCTGGACAGTCCAGCAAAAAAGAAAAAAAAGGAAAGGAAAGGAAAGGAAAGGAAAGGAAAGGAAAGGAAAGGAAAGGAAAGGAAAGGAAAGGAAAGGAAAGGAAAGGAAAAAGAAAAATGAGTATGTCTCATGAGCTGAAAGACCATGGTAACGGCAAGTTCAAGAGCAGGCAACGTACGCAGGCCCAGCTCAGAAAGCTGGCAGCACATTTTTTAAAGGTCTGAGAAACAGGGTCCAAGTCATAAAGCTATGGATCAAGGGAGAATTCCAGCCCAGAGGAGCTGAGGAATAAGGACACATGGGAATCTTAGAGTAGGACTGGCCAAAGCAAGACAAGATAAAAACCTACTGGGCAAGTAAATATTCAGAAATATCAGGACTGAGTGTCATCACTGAAAACTAACTTTTCAATCAGGTAAACACAAAATATATAGTGTGGAATACATAAGGTTGCTGTGGAATTTACTGTATCATTGAATGTATAAACTCTGCTGTGTAAAGCTTGATGGGGGCAAATGTCACTAGACCTGCTTAAGTACTTGATATTAGTGATTAGAACTGTGACAAAAGGAGGAATAATCTAGAAGGTTAACTACCTAGTGTGACACGTGAAGTATTGATTGAAGTTTTGCTTTCCACATTAATCCAAGGGCACAATTACTTCCAAAGTGCTGATTATCCTGAATTTTCATTTCTGGGTCAACGAGGCCACTTATGTGGACTACCAATCAGTTAGAACTTCAAAACCAATAACCGATGAGATGTTACAAGAAGATATATTTGCATTTTATTAACAGAATATTCAGTACTATAAGAAATTAATTCTTAAATTTAGAAATATAAGGAAGTGATGAAGATATTTATAGGCATGAAGTCTTATCAAGGACCCCAATACGTATGTAGCATAGATAACCATCTTATTATCCTATGTGTTAAGTTAAGATTGTCATGTATCTTGATATATGAGGTCTGTTTGGAAAAAGTCCAGCCATTGCTAATGTAATGAGAACTATTTGCACAACATCAACGTAATCTGGCTACCAAGCAGAGTGGACTAGAAGGCACATGCATGGGCAATGATGACTTCACTGTACTAGTCCGTGGGGGCAGTAGACACATTGAGTGAGCACATGCAATGTGTGGCCGTCGCATTCAAAATGACTGGGCCAGTAGAGCAGCAAATCTGCATCAAATTTTACCTTAAGCTTGAACCCTCTTCTGCGGAAACTATTGGGATGATTCAGAAGGATTTGGTGAATGAGGCCACAGCTGTGGGCAACTCGTGATTGGCAGCTTCATCACGACAATGTGCCTGCTCGTGCACCATGTCTCGTGAGAGGTTTTTGGCGAAACATCAAATCACCCAGGTGACTCAACCCCACTACAACCCAGATTTGGTGCCCTGCGACCTCTGGCTTTTCCAAAAACTAAAATCGCTTTTGAAAGGGAAGAGATTTCAGACTGTCAATAAGATTCAGGAAAATGCAACGGGGCAGCTGATGGCAATTCCAACAAAGGATTTTGCAGAGTGTTTTGAACATTGGAAGAGATACTGAGAGACCTGTGTGAGGTCCCAAGATACCTGCTTTGAAAGGGACTGAGGCATCATTTTCCTATCTACAATTTTCTTGTATCTTGTATCTTCAATAAATGTCGCATAGCATATGGCTGGATACTTTCTGGACAGACCTCATATGAACAAGAACAAACAGAATCGAAGCTTTCACTCATTTTATCCCACATACAGAAAATTTAATACCGACTCTTCACCCCATTTTATATTAGGGTAACTCAGACATCATGTGTCAGGGTTTTGTTTTTTTTTATTTTACTTCTGACATATTTAAATGAATTGCTTCCTCACTTTAGTATCTGTAATTTTAGTATTTCTATATGTCCTCTGTTATAATTATGTTTGTACCCCAAGCCATAAAATACTATCTTTAACTATGAAAATTTTATGCAATTTTTCTTGACTTTCCTAATAATTGGTATGCCAGCATTTGTTCTGCAAAGGAAACAATCTCCAATTTATGGTATTTCCCAATTTCCAAAATCATCTTGAGTGCTTATCATGTGCTAAGCGACATGCCTTGTATATATCATTTATTCAATAAGTATCCAAGCTGCATATATTGAGCTCTGTTTCGTTTACTCGTGAAGTAAATCCCAAGAAAAAATACGCTTCGGAAAAAGTCTGAATAAGCAGAAGTTAAGAAAATAATCAGAGGCTGTATAGTACTATTATAGCTACATAAAACAGCTCCAAACTTCAACTGCCTAGATTTAAATATGGGTTCAAATACTTAGAACTATGTGATCTTTGTAAAAGGACTTGTAATGAGGATATATTGTTTTTCTATCACAGCATTGCTGTGTGGGCTGAATACGTTTATGTATTTGGAGTGCCTAGCACAGTACCTGACACACAGTAAGCAATCTATGTCTATTAACTAATTTTTTTTGCTTTAATGTAATCAGTGAGACATCTCAAAGTCAGACATGGTAGAGATCCCCTGCTTTAATTATAAGAAGTTTGCAATCACTAGTTAGCAGGGATGGGGATTTCAAGAAAAGTCCCTTGTGAGAGGTTAGGAAATACATAATTTAGAAAAGTGTTTAAACAGAATCATCAAAGATTTTTAAAGGTAGAATATAGATTCTGCTGCTACATTAAAGACCATACATAATAGAGGTGTGTATTAAAAAAGGTTTATTTTTTTATGAGACCCTGCATTTATGCAATCCAGGGCTTATTTGGTGGGGTCTCAATTGCATTCTCTTTTTTGCTTTTTTAAAAATATTTCACCTGTCCACATGGTATAAGGTGGTTTATTACCAAATCCAAAACAGAGACACTCCAAGGAGTCAAGAACAGAACTAAAATAAGGTAAGATGGAGGGTGCATAAATTAGCTTCACTCACATCTCATTGGTGATAATGAATTTTATATGGGTCCTTCTATGGTTGCAAAGTAGTCTTAGATATACAGGCTTTATTCTGGGGCAGTGGTGTTCAGCTAAAATGCAAGACTTCTACTACTAAGGAAAGAAGAGAAGAATGAATATGAAGGAAAGGAAGTCTTTGCCAAATGAGTTACTTATCAGCAATGCTTTCCTTTTGCTTGTGGGCAAACAGGTCAGGTGGAAGTTCATGAGAGATAATAGCACACATGATCCCCTTGAAGATGATCCAGATGTATGCTAACAGCCTAATTCCTTTCTTTCTTTTTCTGAATGACCTTCCGCACAGTGGCAATCTCTAATTATACTATTTTGGATACTGTAATTATTTTTGTCTTGGTTGCTATTCCACCTTTAAAAGCAATTTACAGATCCTGGGTTAGTAATGTAGCTAAATCCATTCAGGTGAACAGGAGCTCTCACCCCTCAGAAAGTAATGAACCTTATCATAGGCATAAACCAGCTGATTCAGGCACATTAGCTATTAGCAGATGTTCCTTTGGGCTGCAAGATTGACGTCTCTCCTTGATTCTCCTCATGCTGATTTTTTTTTTCTTAGCAATGCCTGTAGATTGCTATCTCCAAGGATACATCACAAATAAGGAAACAAGACTCACATAAATGCATCATAAAATGTATGTATTTTTTTAGTCATGATATTAGAGGAATATTGTGCACATTTTGGAATACATGGTTGAGGGCAAGGATTCATGGTATTACTTGAATTTAAGATACTTAAATCACAAGAAGTTTGCCTCAGAATTTGTTGTCATAATTTTGTTCCTCTTTGAAAGAAAGGAAGAAAAAAAATAAATCTTAATTAGTAATTTATTTTTACTGTTTTGTTCTAAAGTTTCTTAAGCTTGTTTCTTTTTAATCCAAGCCCTGTCAAAGAATGCCTTAGAAAATAACTACCCCTCTAATTAATAAGTAATATCCTTAAATGTGGAACATGTTTACTATTAAACAATTATTTCAGAAACAAGCTGTTAGCCATGTGGATTACATAATGAATGAGATTTAACTGTTCTAAAATTTAAAAAAACCTCTGATAATTTTATTTTGATTCATAATTCTATAAATCTTAACTATCTTTCACATGTTCTAAGGGTAATGATATCAAGTTTTGAGACCTTAGCTAAATTGAATAGAAAATGATCTCATTCTCCTTCCAGCCCCTACACCCAATCTTTTTGTACGTAATGATCCGAGAGATACAAAGAAAGAGCCTATGCTTTAGAATCAGATTTGGAGTTTGACGCTTGACCTTACTCTTCTGCAGCTACGTGAACTTGCATGATGGGCTTGGCTTTCTGTGTCTCTTCTCACCTTTGATCTGCGTTCACTTCCTCCATGACTCCTTCGGAGAGACTCACCTGCGAGTGAGCCCAGTTTCTGTTTGTGTTCAGTCAATTAATGGTGAGTACCTTCAGAGACAGGGGCAGATAATGCTCTCTGGGTCCTGAAACTTTGAGTACCCCCTTGTAGGAAAAAAATACAGAATTATACATACAAAACTAGTTAGGAAAGTGAATATTTACATTGAATCAAGAAAGTACAACAAATCATATATTTTAGGAACACAAATTCTAAAAGAAATATACAAGACAAATACCATGAATATCACAAAATCCCCCCAAATTGTATTCATAATAGCTGAAGGGGGGAAATTTTTTCTAAACCCACATTCATGGAAAGACTGTGCTCTGGTAATGTTATTATACTAAAGCAGTCCATTTGCCTGCATCCATCAAAGCCCAATCAAACACAAGCAGGAGTTTGCAGCCAAGAAAGTTAAGAGTTTATTATATGAAGAAATAGTGCTGAGCTCAGAGTCACAGGTGAGCTAGTGTTCAAAGACTTGGTTCCCCCATGGCTTCCAGGGGATGGATCATATAGGGGAGAAGTCATTAATCAAGGTTGGTAAAAGAGTTGGGCTCCTGGGCTCTACTGATTGGTAGGGGCCAGGGCAGGGGGTAATTGATCATTGTATCAGACCCTGATATCAGGGATGACATTGTTATATATGGTTTCATGAGGGTGTGGCCCATAGAGTCTTCCACTTTCATGGCCTGGGGCTGACACAACTGAAGTTAAGATGTTATCTTTAGCTTGACCCAAACTCTCTTTCTGGTGCCAACAGACCTGAGGCTTTGTTCTTAAGGCAGTTTAATGCTGACCAGAATCTGATATCCTAAGGGCTTAATGATTAGGAAAGGGAGTGGGCAGACAGAAGGAGAGAGGGCCATGTTAAAGAAATGAAGTTCCTGTGCATTTACAGCAACTGAGATAGGTTGAGCTCATCTGTATGGGCACCAGTAACAAATAGCTGGTAGGCCAACACCGCTCCATAACCCACACAGTGAACAACAGTGCATTGCAACATTTTACTCTGCTTGCATTTCTTTCTGGTTCAGGGTATCATTGCACCTGAACTGTGTTAAACAAAGACTTCATGGTGAAAAGCTTTTCTAAAGCAAAAAATTTCTTGAGCTATGTGGTAGCCAGAAAAAGGACCAGGCCCTGGGGTATGTGATGGAGAAGGCCAGCAAGGCGTGATGGAGAAGGCAGCATGTCCCATTGGAGCTGACAGGCTGTTTTACATCATGCCTTAGGAAAGACAGGCGTAAATATGTCACTGAGCAGCAAGTGGGGTCCTGCTGCCAGCTGCCACCCTCTGGGCAAAATTCTGGAGGCAAAGGTTTGGTGATAAAGGAAAGGAGTCGTTTTCCAAAAGCTACACCGTTTTGGAATAACAGCTTTTCCCATGCATTAGTCACTTAAGCCTATCAAGTAAGGTAAAAGTTTTTAACTCCTGAGTTCTGCTATCATTCCCCCGTTAGTGTTTAAATTATCGTGTTTCTATAGCATTAGTTTACAAACTTAAACAACATAGGATACCAAAGCTACACAATTTTGGAAGAATGACAGGCCTCTGCCTCAGAACCCATCCCTTCTAGAACACCCAAAAGAGGATAGCCCCATGACCCTCTGCCAGACCAGCCTGATCTTGGGCATTGCCCAGGGTTCCCTCTGTTGTTCAAAAGAGTGTCCTCTGGGGAATGCAGGCAGCTGCAGCACGATCATCCAAACATTCTAGAGGAAGAGAGCGAGAGAGCCAGTCTCTGCCTTCCTTTTATTTTAAAACTCCTGACCCACAATTCCATGTGCCCCAGAGGTGTTCAGCTTCTCAACCAACCCCATCCTAGATGGTTTACCATTGCCTTAGGGAACCTCTTCCTACAACCCCTCCCTCCTCCTCCTCAGTGATCTGGTCAGATCTCTCTGTATCAAATAGGTTTGAAAGAATTACAATGGTTATAGGTAAAAAAGATGGGAGAAGGCGAAGCAGGACTCGTTCTGGGACAGTTGCGAGCACATAAACAATCGTGTATTCGTTGGATTGGCTGTGGTCAGCAGTCTGGAAATTTGCACATAGCAACGTGCTGTGATTCCTAGTAACTGGCTATTCAGCCGTTCTCTCTGTCAGGGGTGTCCAGCCTGAGGCCCGCGGGCCGCATGCAGCCCAGGATGGCTACGAATGAGGCCCAACACAAAACTGTAAATTTACTTAAAACATTAGGAGATTTTCTTTGTGTGTGATTACATGTCACAATGTATTTAATGTGTGGCCCAAGACAACTCTTCTTCTTCCAGTGTGGCCCAGAGATACCAAAAGGTTGGACACCCCTGCTGTAAATCAGGTGATTTTTCCAGGAAATAACCCCCTGGAAAGTTTCAACATACACTCAGGACTGTAATCAGTCTTTTTTTTTTTTTTTTTGCTTTTATTCTGGCAGTTGTTAAATGATTAACTTCTCTTGTCCCTTCCACTTTCCGGCTTGCTGTAATTTAATTTAGGATACCTCAGAATGTTTTTTTCTTGTCAACTCCTTCTCTCCCTCTTTTTCTATCTTTCTGTCTTTATTTATTCATTTTTTTTACCTGTGGTTATTTCATAGTAAAGCTCTCCTGACAAATTTACCCAAGCCCAGATTTCTCTTAAGAAGTTATTTATTAGAAATGATTTATGTCTTTATCAAATGCTAGCAGAGCCTGTGCCTTATCGATATCCAAATCACCTGGTGATAAATCAAAAAGGCTGCCAACATGCACGGCGCCGTCTGCTCTCAGCGCAGTTCCCATACTATGCTGCTTTATCTTCAGGCAGTAAAACGGGAACTCCTAGTGTATTGTTGCATGTTTGTAAAATCGCATGACCTCGCTTCTGACTCAGGTTTCTGATTCAGAATTAAGTTTGCGCCCTCACAATCATTTTTCTTGTCCAAAGCTAGTCCTGATGATTTTTCATGGGATAAAATAAATGCAAAAGTCAACATCCAGTGAAATTATGTGTATGTGTTTTCCTTCTAAACATCATCCAGGGCAAATAGGAGAATGGAGCCCCCTGGTAGGTTATAGCCTCTTAAAGATCAAAGTACTTATCTTTAATGGAAAAGGTTAGGGAGGGAGAAAAAAAGGGAAATAATCTTGAAGGGAAAAAGAGAAGTTTCATTTGAATGCATACAGGGAGCGTTGTCATGGCAACCCTACCTCATGTGTGAAAAAGAACATTTGTCCTGCCTGTTATTGGGAAGCCTATCATGTGTTGGCAGCTGCAAAAAACCTGTTCTAATTACTGCAAAATCTTAATTTTCCAAAGGGTTTGAGTGTGGATAAATGGTTTAAGTAGTGATAAGGCATCCCACCAAAAGTTATAGTAATTATCTAAAACTCTGGTACTAATGTCTAGATTATTTATTATTTTTTTCTAGTTAGTGTTATTTTCTAAAACACCTCCTGTAACTGCTGTAGAGACAAGAAAATGTTTGAGGACGCAAAATTCCTTTATAATCCTTTTATTCATTGCCATTTGTCTTAGGCCAACTAAACTTTCTATATCATATCATATATATATTCTTATATATAATATTATATCATATATACATATATATTTAATTCAGATCAAATTCTTATGACTCAACTAGTATTTCTGGAGAACAACATAGAAGTTCTAATTTATTGAATATACTGTTTTGAATATTTATAATGTGATATATTTTACTATACGAAATCAATATAGATAGCAAAAAGTGGCCAAAAGGTTTAGTCATAAAATCCACATTAGTCCACATTATCAAGTTACTTTATGCTCTGGGAGAAAAACTATTAATGCCTAGTCCATTTTGTTAATAAAAATACAATGGAATAGTTATTTCTTGATAGGCAGCAAATGTAATTCTCCATTTGAGATGCAATTTAACATAGTCAAGACTGGGAACTGTGGAGCCAGTTACGTGGGTTTAATTCTTGTTCTCCCATTTACTAGGAGTATAAGTAGGACCTTGAGCCAGTACCTTAATCTCTTGTCCCATTTTCTTCATCTTTAAAATAAAGGGTGATATTCTAAAGGGTAGCCAGGGAGATCAAACATTTTATAGATGAATTGGCAAACTTTTTCTGTAAAGGACAAGGAAAGTAAATATGTTAGGTTTTGTCAGCCATATGGTCTCTGTGGCAACTAGTCAACTCTGTCATTGTTGTGTGAAAGTGGCAATAGACATATGAAAATTAATGGATGTGGCTGTGTTCCAATTGAACTTTATTTACAAAAACAAACAGTGGAGCTGGATTTGACCCATTAAATATACTTTGCCAAGCCCTGATTAAATACATAAAGTACTTACATAATGCTTAATTCAGAATAATTGCTATGCTAACTGTATGAGTTACACTATACATTTTGTTGGTGGTTTCAGTTTAAAATGAATGAAGCATTTTTTAAAAAATATTTTGATTTAATCTTTGCTGTATTTTTCTTCCACTACCATTTAGTCCCTTTATATCCACGCCCCCCCAGCAATCACCACACTGTTGTCCATGTCCATCAGTCTTTTTCTTTTTTCCTCAATCCCTCCACCCCCTAACCTCCCACCCCACAACTAGCTGTCATCTGCTCTCCATCTATGAGCCTGTCTCTGTTTTGCTTGTTAGTTCAGTTTGTTCACTAGATTCCACAGGTGAGTGAAATCATATGGTATCTGTCTTGCTCTGACAGGCTAATTTCACTTAGCATAATGTTTTCCAGGTCCATTCATAATGTCATAAAGCATAAAATTTTCTTCTTTTTTATAGCTGAGTAGTATTCCATTGTGTAAATGTCCCATAGTTGTTTTATCCACTCGTCTATTGATGGACACATGGTCTGTTTCCATAGCTCTGCAATTATAAATAATGCTGCAGTGAAAACTATGTTTATGGGATGTTTATGTTCTTTAAAACTAGTAATTTGGGTTCTTTTGGATATGTTTCCCGAAGTGGGACCGCTGAGGCGAAAGGCAGATCCATTTTTAATTTTTTGAGCTATCTCCATACTGCTTTCCACAGTGGCCGCACCAATCTGCACTCCCACCAACAGTGCAAAAGAGTTCCCTTCCTCCACATCCTCGCTAGAACTTGTTTGTTGATTTATTGACGATAGCCATTCTGAGAGGTGTGAGATGATATCTCATTGTGGATTTTTAATTTTATTTTATTTATTTTATTTTTAGACAGAGAGGAAGTGAGGGAGAAAGAGAGGGAGAGAAATGTCAATGTGTGGTTGCCTCTCACACACCCCTTACTGGGGACCTGGCCTGCAACCCCGGCATGTGCCCTGGCTGGGGAATTGAACCAGCAACCCTTTGGTTTGCAGGCCAACGCTCAATCCACTGAGCTACGCCAGCCAGGGCTTCCACTGTGGTTTTAACTTGAGTTTCTCTTTTTTATTAGTAACATTGAGCATCTTCTCTTATGCCTATTGGACATCTGTTTGTCGTCTTTGGAGAAGTACCTATTCAGGTTCCTTGTTGATTTTTCAGTTGGGTTATTTATTTTTTTGGTGTTGAGTTTTGTAAGTACTTTATAAATTTTGAATATTAACCACTTATCAGATGTATCAGTGAATATGTTCTCCCATTCTGTGGGTTATCTTTCATTTTTTTGATGATTTCCTTTGCTGTGCAAAAATTTTTAGTTTGATGTATTCCCATTTGTTTATTTCTCCTTCTGTTTCCCTTGCCTGGGAGATCTATCTGATAAAAATTTGCTAAGAGCAATGTATGAGATTTTGCTGCCTATGTTTACTTCTATGATTTTTATAGTTTCAGGTCTAACATTTAAGTCTTTGATCCATTTTGAATTTTTTCTTTTGTGTGGTACAAGAAAGTGGTCTAGTTTCATGTTTTTTGCATGTATCTTTCCAATTTTCCCAACACCATTTTTTGAATAAACTATCTTCAGCCCATTATACATACTTGCGTCCTCTGTAGAATACTAATTGGCTATAATGGTGTGGATTTATTTCTGGGCTCTTACAAGTAAAGGCTACTTTACCCAACAAGGCTATCATTTAAAATCAAATGGAAAATAAGGAACTTCCCAGACAAGGAAAAGCTTAAGGAGTTTGTTAACACTAAACCAGTACTGCAATAATTGTTAAAGAGCTTACTTTAAGAAGAAGAAGAAAAAAAGAGACTTCCAGCAAGATGGAGGCATAGGTAGATAAACTTTGCTTCCTTGCACAATGTAAAGAAGGACAACAACCAATTTAAAAACAAAAAAACAACCACAACTCCCAGAAAACCGAACTGTATGGAAGTCTAACTAAGGAGTTAAAGAAGAAACATTCATCCAGACTGGTAGGAGGGACAGAGAGGGGCATCTGGGGCACAGAGGACATTTGGAAGACAGTGGGTGGTGGACTGGGTGGTCCCACATTTGCATGTGGATAAAGCAGGAGGAACCACTGGGGAGCAAAACAGGCTGTGCAACCCAGGGTTCCAGCATGGGGAAATAAAGCTTCAAAACCTCTGGCATAAAAACTTGTAGGGGTTGCGATGGCAGGAGGAACTCCCAGTCTCACAGGAAAATCTGTTGGAGGGATCTATGTGGTCCTAGAACATACAAAAACCCACCCACCCCAGGAATCAGCACTAGAATGCCACAATTCACTTTTGAGTAGTAGAGGAAGTGACTGAAACCTTGGCGAGAGTTAGGCAAGCAGCACTGTTCCCTCTCTGATCCTCCCTCTACATACAGCACCATAACACAGCAAAATAAGTTTCCCTGCCTGGTGAATACCTAAGGCCTGCCACTTACAATGAACAGGTGCACGGAGACAAAGAAAATGGTCTGAATGAAAGGACATATCAAAACTCCAGAAAAAGAATTAAGCGATCAGGAGATAGCCAACATATCAGAGTTCAAAACACTGGTAATCAGGATGCTCATGGAAACGATTGAGTACAGCTGCAACATAAAGGAAGACATGCAGGCTACACAAAGTGAAATAAAGAAAAATATACAGGGGGCCAACAGTGAAGAGAAGGAAAACAGGACTCAAATCAACAATTTGGAACAAAAGGAAGAAATAAATATTCAACTGGAACAGAAAAAAGAAACAAAAATTCAAAAAAATGAGGAGAGGTTCTGGGACAACTTTAAGCATTCCAACATCTGAATCATAGGGGTGCCAGAAGGAGAAGAGGAAGACCAAAAAGTGGAACACTTATTTGAAAAAATAATGAAGGAAAACTTCCCTAATCTGGAAAGGAAATAGACATGCAAGCCCAGAAAGCTCAGAGAATACCAAAGAAGTTGGACCCAAGGAGCAACACATCAAGACACATTATAATTAAATTACCTAAGATTAAAGATAAGGAGACTCTTAAAAGCAGCAAGAGAAAAGGAAACCATTACCTACAAAGGAGTTCCCATAAGACTATCAGCTGATTTCTCCAAACAAACCTTACAGGCAAGAAGGGACTGGAAAGGAGTATTCAAAGTCATGAAAAGAAAGGACCTACATCCAAGATTATACAGCAAAGATGTATAATTTAGAATGGAAGGCCAGATAAAGTGCTTCCCAGATAAGGTCAAGTAAAAGGAGTTCATCCTCACCAAGGCCTTATTATATGAAATGTTATAGGGACTTATTTAAGAAAAAGATCAAAAATAAGAACAGTGAAAGGATAACAAACACAACTATCAAAAACTGAACCCAAAAAACAACGAAAACAAACTAAACAAATAACTAGAACAGGAACAGAATCACAGAAATGGAGATCACATGGAGAGTTATTATGGGGAGGAGGAAATGATAGAATGAGGGGAAAGGTACAGGACATAAGAAGCATAATTGGTAGATACAAAATAGACAGGAGGAGGTCAGGATTTATATAGGAAATGGAGAAACCAAAGAGCTGATATGTACAAACAATGGACATGAACTAAGTGGGGGTGGAGGAAATGCTGGTAGAAGGGAGATGCAGGGTGGAGGGGAATAAAGGGGAGAAAAAATAGAACTGTAATCGCATATTCAATAAAATATACTTTAAAAATAATTTAAAATTTTAAAAAGAAAAAAGAAAAAGAATAAATATCAGAGGAAATAGTCTAACAATAAAATGCACTTCCATATGTATCTATCAATAATCACTTTATGTGTAAAGGACTTAAATCCTCCAACCAAATGACATATGGTGGTTGACTGGATAAGAAAACAAGACTCATATACATGCTGCCTCCAAAACACCCATCTCAGATCGAAAGACACACATGGACTAAAAGTAAAGGGATGGAAAAAAATATTTCATGCAAATGGAAAAGAAAATAAAGCTGGGGTAGCAGTGCTTATATCCAACAAAATAGACTTTAAAACCAAAGCTATATTAATAGACAAAGAAGGATGCTACATAATAATAAAGGGAACATTTTGAATTTATCAAAATGTACTCAATATTGGTAATTCAACTGAGTCATAATGAATTGAGAAAAATTTTCAACACATGCAAATGATGCAGAGTTCTGAACTCTGCGAAAGATGCTACTAGTAAGGATCTATTACTGTGGAGATACTTCTACTGGAAGAAGAAGAAGAGAGAACAATGTAATCTACTTTTTATAAAACAGGAGAAATGCATAATAAAAATGGGATGAGCAGAATTCATTGCTGTGTAAAGAATTTTTAGTGCACCGTGGTATTAAAGAAATAATTTTGCAGTGAAAAAGTAAGGCGGGCAGCAATGGACAATTTTCCAGTTGAATTAAGATAGAATTAAGACAAAAAAAAAGTGATATTTAAGAGGGAGAAACATCTTCAAACTGTGATCACAGTTGATCATACAAAATAAGATTTTAATGTCACTGATAATTCTACTTGTGTTTGTCTTTCGTAATCAAATATGAAACCCATTTGAAACTGCAACCATGAAATAGCTGGTGGTGAAATTTCAAATGCCTATTTCAATGGTACTGGCAATATTTCAACTGGAAAGCTGCAGGAGTGTAAGGACTAGGGCGCCACACTTTCCCTGCGGGAAGGAGCGATAGAGATTGCTCCTTACATAGGTAGTATCCAGGCTGCCCTTGACCAAAGCGGTCATGAAATAACGGTGCGTTTCTCAAATCATTCAATTCTAAACCGACACAACCCTCCAGGTTTTAACCTGCAAATTTAGACATCTGATGTGTAAGTTGTGTGACAAGAACAGTAATTTAAAAAGAGACTAAGAATAAGCACCGACTGGCATGCATTATTTTCTCTGGACAAGGCATTTATTGACCAATAAAGACCCCAAAGAAACACCTGTAGTTTGAATATTAAATTTTCTTTTCATCTGAAACTATCATTTCTCTGAGTAATTTTATTACATAACTCTTGGAAACATTATTGAAATTGCTTTAACTAATGAATGGAAATAAACAATAACTTTTTCGCCTTGCAAATTTATATTTAACTCATACCATGAGTGCACACTGCCCAAAGATTGGAGGTTGAGGTTTTAGAAACTTTTTTATACCATATTTTACAAATGTTCAGTGATCCTCAATTGCAGTAATCATTATATTATTCAAGATAAATAGTTTTAGAGTTGCCTTTGAATACCTAAATCTAATGTCAGATTTTTGGTTCTCAAAGTCATCTTTGGCTTTAGCATGAAAATCCCCTATCATTTAATTATTTAGGTTCTATGAAGAATAGCAGTCTGACAATCAAAAGACATGGATCACAAAATATATGTATATATGTACACGTAAACACAACTTATTTATGTATATGAACTTATGTCCTGTTTTCCCTGGGACAGATCCTTTTGTGATAGTTTCACAGATAGATCCCTTTTGATGTGGCGCAGCACCCAGGGAAACCAGACTAGACCACAACCCAATCTAGGTCCTTGTCACAGAACATGAAGGAATGCAAGGGCATGACAGAAAGATTTAGCAAAGCACGGTACATTCATTAAAGCGACAGTACACCCTCAAGAAGTGAGTGTGGAAAGCCTAGGAGAATGAGAAACAGCAAAGGGACCTGGGTGGGAGGTTTTTATGAAACGTGGCTGGCGGGGCAGGGATAGGGTGCTCCTCTTCTTCTAACGCTGTTGGAGTAACTGCCTTTGTGGCTCATCCTTGCCTCCCCTCTCTAGAGAGCAATTCCGTTTTGGTCCTCCCAAGTGACCAGGAGCCAGGGGAGGCGGAAGCAGGAAACAAGCACTCAGTGAAGGTCAAGTCTAGGACTTTCCAACCAAGACAAAGAAGGGGAGGGGTAGAGCTTGAAGCCTTTGTTCTCCCTTCTAACTCTTCTGCCTCACTTTGACTCTCGACAGTGTCCCTGTTTGGAAAATAATGTATGTAGAGGCACTTTCAGTTATTTATTCCTAGAAGCTGTCAACAAAGAGCTTACTACCTACCATGTGCCAAACACTTGCTTTTTTTCCTTAATAAATATTTAAATAAATCTCTTAATTATTAAAAAGTCCATAGAGGCTTCTACTTTTCCCAGGGTATTAAAGCAACTATTACAAGCTGTTGCTGCTTATAAGTAACTGTCTTCGCTTCTGAAACTGATGGACTTCACTGGCAAGCTAAACAGTCCTGACTGAAATTAGAAAATTAAACAGAAATAATTGTCACAGTTGGCTTGCATACAGTGTTGGCATCAATGTAGTATCAAGGTCTAGGAAAAAATTAAAGATTTCCAGTCTTTTATATAGCTGTGAGGTTTGAACTACCAGGCTTTGCATATTAATATGAAATCCCAAACAGTGTTAGAGATAAGGCTGCACTTGTAACATAGAAGCAAATGGAATTAAATTCAACTTTACTAACAAAGACATAAAAGTTGGAACAGGGTATGTGCAATCGCCTTATACGGAAACTGAGATAAGCAGACTGGAAATAATCCAACAAACACTACTTAGTACAATGCCTTGTTTATTATTGATTCCCAGATGAATTTCTACATCAATATTGAGTGTGCCATGTGCTTCCTCACACATTACTTAAGTCCCTCTTCAGAAAATCTTAAAATGATTTTAGCTAATATAATCCCCATTTTATGGATGAGAGAACTAATCTTTACAAAACTGAATATATTGACTTTCAATGGCAAGAAGTTATGTGGCTTATGGAACAGGTAAGCATACAAAATGCAGACGAAAAGAGGTCACATGCTAAACCTGAAAAGCTGGGGAGGACCTGCCTGGCAGCCTCACAAACTCAGAGACCTAAAGGAACCAGTTAGGAGGGTCTGAAATTAAAAGTTTAAAAGCAAGTCATGGAGGGTAGTCATGTCCTACACAGCATGTTCCCTGACAAAGGTCAATCTTTACCTTATCTGAGTCTATCTATTGTCTTTATGCTGCCAGGATAATTCCCTTTTTTTTCCAGACCCCTCACTGCACCAGAGCAGAGACCACAAAACCCCTCATTGTAATTTTTATCATATTAATTGTTAACTGCTAACTATCCTAAACACACAAATATAAAAGAAATATCTGGGTCTATTACTTTTACTTTTCATTCAATAGTACAGATTTCCCTACTTTGCTTTTTCCCCACCAGCCTCCCTAATCTATTACCAATGAATTTCAGGTAGCCTCTTACCCTTCTCCTTTGATTGTAATGTATAAGGTGCAAAACTGCCATTCTCTGGAGCATTTTCTCAATTTGTTGAGATTTTGCTTCCTGGTAATTGTCATCAGTGTGGCTCAAATAAATTCATAAAGATTCTATACAGGTTTAAACATTTCTTACATTGACAAAAATGTAAATTAAAATGCATTTATTCATCATCTTCCACATTCAGATGCTCAGATTTAAACCTACTCCTGCAGTAATGGTGCTGCACCTGTATCTGCTTTCCATTCTTCAGACTTTGCCTTTCCTGCCTACAGTGAGATCTGACCTCTTCTGTGCCCTGTTGCTTCCAGGTTCTGCTAGATGTCCACATGGGTGACAGCTATCATATTTTACTATTTTAATTACAGAGATGACCGTCCGTAACTTCTGTATTCTGTTTGATAAAAGGTAGCCAGTAAATCCAGCCCACACTCAGTGGGAGGATATTTTATACGGGTATAAATATCTTGAGGCAAGGAGCATCAAAGACCATATTAAAGGTTGCCTACTGCATCCCCAGCCCAAACAAGCATACAACTCCAGGTTCATTTCACTCATTTGGGAAAGGTACAGCTCAAGACTGAGCAGAGGTGGTGGTGGAAGGAGTGGTATTGTGTGGAAGGCTGAATTCCCTAAGGGCCTGACTCATCTGACAATGAAGAAATGGCGATTCTGCAAATGCTTTTGTTTCAGAACAACAGCAACCCTTCTCAGACTATACCAGACCGAGGGAGCTGTGGAGGTCTTTCTTTTCATATGCTATCACAGTTTGTTTGTTTTTTTTAAAGACTTTATTTATTTATTTTAGAGAGAGGGGAAAGGAGGGAGAAAGAGAGGGAGAGACACAACAATGTGTGGTTGGCTCTTGCACACTCCCTACTGGGGACCAGGCCTGCAACCCAGGCATGTACCCTGACTGGGAATCGAACCAGCGACCCTTTACTTCACAGGCTGGCACTCAATCCACTGAGCCACACCAGCCAGGGCAGCTATCAAAGTTTTTGTCATGATTCTTAATCTCGAGTGACCAGACATTCAAGGACTATGAGACCTAAGTGGAAATTATCTTCCAAACCTTTTAAGTTATATTGCTAAAAGCCGGTCACACATTCTATTTCCAAAAGAGCTCTTGAGCCTAAATTTAAAAGCTGAACTGTAAACTAGGTGAATCAATCTGTTTTTAAGCATCCAGGCTTCAATTAATGCAGAGGACATTCTTATCAATGAAGTAAATATTCCACTGAAAAAAGTTGCAGACATGAAAGGTGGGGAAGACTCTCCGATGGAGGGATTTCGTTGGACCACTACCAATATTTTTCTTATTAACTCCAGGAACCTGTATTTGTTGTAGGTTTTTAACCAGGTATTCATGCCATAAAGAATTTGCAATTACCCAGTTCTTTTCTCAAGTTTCAACTGGATTTCATTATCTACAATTCCTGGTTCTAGGGAATTATTCATATTCTCAGCTATTTAGGTTTATGTTTAGATTAATCAAAGTAACTTTGGGCAAAGGAAAAAAAGGGAGATAAGGAGGAGAAAAAAAACTGTAAAACAAAGGAAAAGAAGAATCCCACTCTCCACTAACTATATACATACACTGTCTTTTGAAAACCGAAGGGATTCCATTGATCTCTCTTTTTAAATAAAATATTCCACAAAAATGGCATATTTTCTAGTAATAGCCACATCTACAAAAATGATACCTGTGCATGAAATGGTCATTTTCCATCTTTTCACACAGCAAAATCCTGCCTTTAAGACCAAAGTCAAATATCACCTGCTCTAAGGGATCTTCAGTAATGTCATCCTCTGCCCCCAAATGTAACAGATTCTAATATTCCCCCTTCTGTCAAAGCTAGTCCCTAAGTTTCTCCAGTGATGCTCCTGTCTCTCCTCATATTCTCTTCTTTTCTCCTCACTTTTTCCTGTAGGAATTAGTAATTTTAAATTTTTAAAGAATAGTAAATTTTAGGAATGGTAACATTTTAGAACTTGTGATATAATCGGTAGTATGCTGCATACTTATTTTATTTAAAATCTTATGATTCAGCTAATCTTAATTTATTTTGCTCTTTGTTTTTGTTTTGGTTTCTTAGATGAGAGAATTTCAGAGAGGTTAAGAAACTTTTACAAGTCACAAAGCTGGGCAGTTGTGTGCCTGGATTCCAATCGTAGCCAATCTTATTCAAATACTAATGACATAAAGTTTTATTAACACATCAATATTCACCGAGGGCATGGAACCAGTCTGTGTCCTTTCTCCAGAAATTAAGTAGTATGAACTATTTAAATCAAATTAAAATTTTAGTCATACATGCATAAAAATGAGCTTACATAAATATTGCTCATTTCACTAACAAATAATTGCAAAACTAAGAAGTGACATATAGTTTGCAAGGGTGGGGCCTGGGTCTTATGCATTCATGTGTCTTTAGCACTAATAGAGGCACATTTTTGTGCTCAGAAGCTCAGATTTTGTTGAATACACTCATAAAAAAATAGTTTTATATACATACAAACAGATTTTAAAATTAAAATGGTACTGTACATATATATATATCCTTTTTTTAAAGCTTGGCAATACATGGTAAGCATTTTTATCATGTCATTGTATATGATTTTTGAGAACATATTATTTCACGTAACAATACATCATATTTAATTTACTACAGCTATTATCATGTTGTGATATATTTAAGTTGTATACACAATTTTCATTAGTAAGATATTGTCAAAAACAAAATCAACTTGTGTACATGTAAAGACCATATTGGCTTATCACATTTAGCAAAAGGAAAGGAGCTTCTCTGACATGCAGGGGGAGGAAAGGTTTTTATAGATGGAAAGGAGGGTAGAAAAAAGACAATTATTAGCAAAGAATGCGTAGTTTCAGGAACGGCTGCTCCCCTAAAAAGAACAGAAGGTGTCTGTCAGGCGGGTTACCTCACTAGTATTGACCAAATAATTCCAGGTTGACTGGTTAAAGGCTACATTACAGGGAGAGGCTAAAATTGCAGTTAGGTTAGAGAATAAGTCTTGGTTTACTGATGTAGGGCTTAGCACAAGTGACTCCATTTTGGGCCTGTTGTCTCCTTTTTAACAATATCGGAATTGTATATTTCCATATATATGCTTTTCTTATCTCTATCTTTACACTATTAGAAGTAAAAATACATATGAAAAAGAAAACATAAAGAATTTTACACTTATTTATTTCCAATTTGCCTTTAAAAACATGCATACCAGTTTAAATTTCTTTTAATAGTTAACCCATTTCTTTGTGCAAACATTTAGTAATTTGTTTTCTAATGCAATGGTTAGTTATACCAGCCACTGTTGATAAAATAGTATACTAGAAACAATCTCTGCCTATAAACCAAGAGGTAGGGCAGCTGTCAGTGACATAAGTAAAACTAGGAGGAGGGACAGTTCGTGTAAGCATGTTGGGGGTGGAGTGGTCTGGGGAGAGGAGGGTTTATACGGATAAAAAGATGATAAATTCATCTTGAACAAAGGGGATTGGAATTGCCTCTGGGAACACAAATGGAATCACTCAGGCAATTGGGCCTGTTGTTCATAAAGAGAGGTATGAGATAGATTGGGAAGTTAAGGGTTTCTGACACAAATTTTCATTAATTCGGTCAATTCATTTTGATTTTGAAATTTCTTAGTATAAAATTATAAATAACACTCATACATGGATATATGTTTGTTCCACACTTTCAAGTAATTTGTGTTTTTCTTTTCTTCCTGTCCAAATTTTCAAGGGAAATGATTACAGTGTATGAATCTGTGATAATACTAATAGTTTTTAATCTATTATTAACTATCTACAATTTATTAGTTTCTGCTTTTAATTTCCACCTATCATTTTCTGTCAAATTTTTAAAATATATTTTGTTTTCTCTCATGTCTTATTTGTATCTGTTACTAATTATATCTAAAAATAATGCTGCCGCCCTTGCTTGTGTGACCATTTAACCGGGATATGTTCCTGTTTTTGTTCATTATTTACAGTTCTATAATATTTTGTTTTAGGTATGCCTTGTGTACAGCATTAAGTTATATTTTATTTGTTAATGCATTTTGAAATTTTAGATATTTTTTGAGTATTTGAGTGGCTTTTTCCTAAGTTTATGCATTCAGGCTTACTTCTGTCACCATCTATTACGCTTACAACTGTCTTGCCATAATTTTACTGATTAGCCTCCCTCTTTTAACTTGCACTTCCTCCGCCCTTTACCATCTAGATTCACCAATCTGACTTTGCATTCTCTACTATGAGTTTTCTTGCCCGTATGTACTTTGATTGCACATTGTTCATGGTAAAGGAATCCCCTTACTCTGCTCCCTTCTGACATCGGCTTAACTAATGTTTATTTTGTAAATGTTTCTTAAATTCCATTATTGCAATCTAAATTCCCTGACTGTCCACCCTCCAACAGGGCTCTGTGCTCTTTAGTAGTGTTCCCTAGCACTCTGTGCTTACTCATACCCCACTTTATAATTAAATGCTTATGTCGATTTTCCTCACTGAACTGGGTATTCTCAAGTGCACAGAATGGATATTAGTTATGTTGGTCTTCGTAGCAACTGGGCATTATTGGCATTTAACAAAAATATAATAAATATGCATTGATATTGGTTGATTGAATAGGCTAAGGTCAATCAGCCAATGGACTGTTTTATCAATTTGGTTATAGGTTATATTAAAGATTAGCAACAGTATCTTTCCAACTGTGTTTTCCTGAAAATTAGTGAGGGTTCATATTAGACAGCTTGCATTTTCTCCTGCTTCTACTTTCTGGGCTTTGATGTTATAAACTTTGTAACTATAAAAATTTCTTAGATGTAAATGGATGTTCAGAATTAATTGCTTCACATTTCTGATCATTTGTTCACTTTTTATGACCTTAGTTAAATTTTCTTTTCTTGGCATTCTGGATAGCATCATTACATACTTTTTCCAAGAAGTTTATATAGATGCGAACCATATAATATTTGATTATTCCAGAAATGTACTTTGCACTGAAATGTAATCTGTCTAGATATAATATATAATTATTAAGGATTATAACATGTAATCAAAGATCATAACATATAGTCTTGGAGTCAAATCTTCCTGTTTTTTCATAATGATGCTGTGGCTTCTGCATCATCTTAAAACACCTAGTATTTTAATGGAATTTTATGCCACATGATGTTTATCTTGAAGACAGTTTTACTTCTCCTTTTTCAATACAAAAATACTTATAGACAACCCATAGATATATTGAATTAATTAATACTTTTAAAGTGGGAAACCCTTCTTATCTAAGCATGCATATTTTAGTTCAAAATATTTTTGTAGAGGCTTTAGCATTATTTCTGTTGTTCTAAGTTGTTGTGACTTTGCCTTTATATGCTTATCTATGCTTCTTAGGTGAGACTGACATTTTTTTATTCTCCTCTTGTACAGCTAGCCATATAAAAGTTAGGGTTTAAAGAACTACAGGAGAATTAAATAACAGATATTATTGGGGGGGAGTAGTAGTCCCTGTTATAGCTTCCAAATACAAGGAGAAAATAAATTTGTAATACAGTAAACTTTTTTAATGCAACCAGAAGTGGAAAATGGAGAATCTAACAGGCAAATAAAAAGAGGGTCAAAAGTGATAGAATGTGATATCACTTTTAGTGATAGAAGTAATAGAATGACAAATGCAAATAAGAATAGCATATAATGAGATGTTTTAACATATTCCTATCAGAAATGTATATATCATATAGCAAACGCTATCAAAACTATAAAGTATGTGTATGGGACTATACACCTACATGTGTATTTATAGATATTTAAATGCATACATACCTTACCAATATATAGAGACTTTATATGATGTTAAAGTATAAATGGATTCTCTAAGCTATAGGTTAAAATTTAATAACTTTCAAGAAATTTTATCAGATGTGTTCTCTGATCATAGTGCAATTAAATAAAAATCAACCATAAAAATTTTAAATTATATTTGACATAAACATTAAATGCACTTAAATATTTTCATTATAACAAAAATACATTTTAAAATGACTATGGAATTTGAGGAAATAAGTACAAGAAATGCAAAATATTTCAAATGAAATATAATGATAGTATTAACCTATCAAAACTTGAGTGCAGCTAAATCAGTAAATAGAAAAATTTGTGATCTCAAATGCATTTAAAAAGCAAGGGGTAAAACATTAAAATGAAAAATACAGAAAAAATAAAATAAAATTATACCTAAAGAAAATTTAAGGCTGTATATAAAGAAAGGTATAAATTAATGAAATAAAAAGAAAAATGTATGACATTCACAAAACATAATATTAGGATTTTTATGTTTCTTTTATAAGATTTTGAGTTCATGAAGAGTGTTACAAAATGATGTAGCTCTAAAGTATGGGTTACCTCTTAAAATTTTTACAAAACAATTTTTTATTCTATCCCCTCATAATGAAGTCAGCTAGAGCAATTGGGACTAATCATCTGAGTATGTAATTGTTTGTTAGCACATGTTGTATTGTAACATATATTATTGTTAGTTTCTATTAATTATTGTCTGTAAAATTCTCATTACTTGTTGGATTTTTGTGTTTGTGTTTAATTTTTTTTGGCTAAATGTCCAAAATTATGTATTATATGAATACTGTGTTAAGTATTGAAGAAAATGGTCTTTGGGTTTTTGATTTAGATTTACTTCATAGAAAATTTGTCAACAACCAACTATATTCACAAACAGAAACAGACTATAGTTACCTATTTAGAAGTTGGATTGCTTGAGTCTTTTGGGATAATCATGTTTTATTTTATCAAATTGTTCAATTTCACCAAATTGTTCAATTTCTCCAAAGAAGTTGTACAATTTTATACTTCCATTTAGAACGATTTAGTATAAAATGTTTTTAAACATTATTTATTTCCAAGTATAGATTAATATTTTACTAAATAGGAAACAAAGAAATAAACCTGTGGTTCCTTTAATCATTATTGAATTTATTGGGTTTACATTGCTTAATAAAATTATATAGGTTTTAGGTGTACAAATTCTATAATACTTCACCTATATTTGTATTGTGTGTTAACTACTCGAAGTCATTTCCTCCTATAAATATTTATGCCCCATTTACCTCTCTTTCTACCTCTCTTTCCCTCCAGAAATCATATTTTTGTTCCTATGAGGGACTTTTTAAAACCCATTTGGGATTTTCTTAATCCATTTACCTTTTTCACTTAGCTCCATACCCCCTGCCCTTTGACAGCTGCCAGTCTGTTTTCTGTACCTATCAATCTGTTTCTACTATTTTTTATTGTTCATTAGATTCCCCATATAAATGCAATCATATAGTATTTGTCTTTGACTGGCTAATTTCACTTAGCATAATACTCTCCAGGTCCATCCACGATGTCACAAAAGGTAAGATTTCTTTCTTTTTTACAGCCAAGTAGTATTCCATCGTGCAAAAGTATCACAGCTTTTTTATCCACTCATCTACTGGTGGACACTTGGGTGCTTCCAAATCTGTGGTTTCTTTACATGTTTTATAACTCCACAATCTGCCTATAGATGTCTAGATTCTGCTTTAGTTTAGAGTTGACCTTTGAAATTAACTCAGAAGATCTAGATTTATACCAGAGTAGTCATGGATATAAGAATAATAATATTCATTTAGGTTTTCCATTCTTTATGTACAGCAAAATTTTAGTACTTCAGGTAATGACTGTATTAGGATAGGCTATGTTACATCATGCTAAGAAACATCTCCAAAATCTTGGTGGGTTACCACAAAAATAATTTATTCATTGCTCATGCTATATATCCTTCACAGGTCAACCGAGAGACTCTTTTCACTATATCAAGGACTCAAGATAAAGGAGCAGCTGCCATTTCAAACACTGTGAAGTTTCTGTGCTGGCAAGAGAAGTTTCAATGTTCCGAGCTTAATAAAATGTGCTAAATGACCTACATAATCATAAGAAGATTAAGAAATAGTCCAAACTTGTGTCTAGAAGGGGCAAGAAATATGTAGTAAACAGCACTGGTAACTATCAAACATATATGATGTAATTTATCTCACAAACCCCATGAGGATGGTATTAGTTTCACTCTATTAAAGATGAAGACACTAAGCAGAGCAAGGTTAAGTAACCTGCTTAATGTCACCCAGGCAGTAAGTCGTGGGGCAAGGACCAAAACACAGCCATTCCCACCGTAGCATCCTTCAGCTTCACTCTGTGGCATGACACGGGTGAGAGAAAGGTGGAGAAAAGGGTCCGGAAATTTTAAAAGATTAAAAACAAAGTGCAATCACGCTACTGTTGCAAACATGCTTCTTTTTATTCATTAGTTCTCTAATCTCCTTTTATAAGTGTTCCAAGAAGTAGTCACTAGAAATCTTTCTGACCTTAACCATACTAAAATAGCTTGCAAAATGCTTAGTTTATGTGTTGTGCTTTCTTATTTTTGTTAATGAGTCAAAAGTGAATGTCAAGTGCTGCTTACTTGGGAATCACACTATTGCAAGTAATCACCATTTGGACTCTTTAATCATGAAGAAGAGCTTTCGTTACTATAGAGTTGATGTCTTTAGCTCAAATAAAAGAGCTTCATAGGCACTAATCTTTATTTGATTTCCTTTCTATTTTGTCTTTGAATCACATATGTAAGGAAAGTAGAGTGGCTTAAATCAGAAAAGGATAATTATTAGGCTCAACAAAAATATTTATAAAACACAGAAACTGAACCTGAAGGGTAAAACAAATTAGGATAATAAAATATGAGCAAATATTTATGTAGAAAGCATAGAAATAGCATAGACATAAAAAACACAAAATTCATGTGGCAAAAACTTACAGAGTATAGAAAGGAAATTTAAATGAAGCTCAAGTATAACCATTTAAGTAATAAAATCTCTATGAGCTACTAAATCGCTGTTTCATTTGCCTAAACAATCTTTATTGGGTAGCTTACAGAAGCTTTAAAATTTTGTTTTTCTTACATATTTTTCAGAGTTTTTTTTCTTCTATATAAAATATCATCAAAATTAAGGCTCACAACATCCATATTTAACTTTCCAGTTGAATAGATGCATTCAAGGGTGTTTATGCCAAGTTTCTTGACCTGCTCAATAAATCTGTCATAAAGAAGGTGATCTAAAACCCACAACAGATGCATCGATCTAATCAGTTGCAGTAAAATACACCATTTAATGTCATAAACCTTTCAATATCCAAAAGCATTGGCATTTAGTAGACGAGAAAGCTGACTCACAGGAATATTTTTTTAATGTAGCAAAAGGAGCAACCAATAAACATCTTTCAATATATAGTAGTTACTGTGGGCAAGTGGAAAATATTTTCTACTGAAGACATAAACATTGCATGAATAAAATTAGATGCTATGCTGTCCAATATATAGTAGTGTTATAAAACATGAGATTAGAGAATAATTGTAATGAAAGGTAACTCAAAATTTAATAGCTGTGCTCTTTCAGATACATCTAGAATCACTATTTAAAAACCCTTATAATAAATGTATGGTTGAATGAAAATCAGAAGGCTATGGCCCTGTTCATAACTCCTACACTGCATACCTGGGTGACCTTAAATACTGTACTTCAAACTAGCAAAAGTAGTGAGCTGGGTTATTCTTCAGTGTGATCCTCTACAAGTAGGAAGCCAACTGTTAAAATTCTTTCTGACGGGAAAATTTAAATGTTAGTCAATAAACTATTGTAAGATTGGCAAATACAGGGTCTGGCAGAAGTAACACCATTGAGTGTGGTTGGTAGGGTACGTGAATATCTCACACAAGATGGACAACAATTTGAACATTTCACCTAAAATGTCATATGTTGTGCTTGAATGTGATGTTGTCATGTTACAGAATTACATGCTTATGATTTTGTAATAAGATTTCTATGTAATAAAAAAAGGATGTTATTTGTACAGGACCCTGTATTACCAGAGAATACTGCTATTAAAAAAAAAAAGCTATCTGAGTCATGATATACCTATATTTTTGGTTTTTGTTGTGCTGTATATTTCTTCTCTCCTTGAAAAAAAAGGAACAGAATATTAATGTTGATGCTTTCAAAACAAACAAACAAACAAACAAATTCCCAAATTATGAGATGGAAAGAATGCTGTTATCAAAATATCCTTTCCAAACAGATGAAAACATGATTACCATAAAAATTCAAAAGACTACATGCAAAAATATATTTATATCATTAATGAAGGAACCAGTGAAATTGAGTACTTATAATCATGTTAAAAAATTAGAATAAGATTACTATGTTAGAAACAGAACTGATGAATGTTTTGATGGAGCAAGAAAAACCATCATCTTTGATGTTATCTGCGTTGTCTGTTTGAAATCTACAACTTGATATATACCTTTGTATTACTGGGGCACTATCTGATAGTAAGTCCAAAGTTAAACACATTCTCATTCTCCTAGAGAATATAATATTCTTGGGAAGTAAAATAATAAAGTATTAATGCACTGAAATAAGTTAGCACTGGCTGGAGGATTTATAGAGCACCTAGGTTTAACTGACCATATGTTAAAAAAAAAAAGTCACAAAATCTGGGGCCCAACCTTGATACGATATTGGATTGAAAAATCTTGGTATAAAGCCTGGCTCATCATAAGTTGACCTCCTTGAGTAAAAACAGTTCTTCATTGAGAGGGAGATTTGGAATACATGATTATACCATCCTGTCTCTAGTGAAGTAGAACAATAAAAATAATGTCTCTGAAGGTTTTCCAATGACGAGCCTATACTTACAAAGATTTTGAGTCAGAATTGATGCAACATATGTGGCCAAAAGAAAATTTGATAATTAGAAGCTGTTCTTACCCTCAACAGAGGGGGAACAACAATTAAAATACCCGCTCTAGAGGGAATTCTTTTAAACCCAGTTCTTAAAGAATTCTCATAATAAGGTTACAAGTAATGGCGTCATAATTTTAAAGTTCTGAGTACGTGAAATACACAGTTTATTCTTGTAAAATTATTTATTAATAATTATTTTCCACATGAACAACTGAAAATCTACTTATGCCCAACCTGTATAATGAACAAAAACAACTTTAAGCTTCTTTGATATATTTTTTACAATTAAAAAGAAGAAACATAAACATGTACCAAAAGCCTATCAAAATGAAAAGGCAGAACTGAGGTAAGTCAAAGAGTTCTCTAAAATGAGAGATACGTAAGGCACAGCTGATAAAAAGAGACGGGAAACACAATAAACTGGGGAACAGAGTTTTTAAAAAATTACACAGAAAACAGCATAAAAAACAAAGAAGACGGAAATTTGAGAAGGTAGTTTAAAAACAAGGAAGATAGAATTAGAGGAGGAGATATGACAACGTTAAAATGGCTGATCATTTTCCCAAAATTAGTGAAAGGCACTGGCTGCCCGAATCAGGAAGGTCATGAGTCCGAGGTGAGACGTGTATAAAGGCAGCCACACCCAGACGCGTGTTAGTAGGTGGAGGTTACCAAAGATGCTGTTTTAGGAAGAGTTAGAAAATAGGACAGATTACCTGCAGAGGAGTTATTATTAGACTGTAGTTCACCTCTTAACAACAGGTTTAAAAGCCAGGAGATAGTGGGAGTTATCTTAAAGTGCTACACGAAAACATTTGACAACAACCTAAAATTCTATAACATGGTAAATTTTGTACTATAACAAGGGTCAAATTAAATAGCCACAGGTGAACAAAAAATAAGAAATTTTTCTACCAATTGATTCCAGTGTGAAAAGGCTAAAGTACATATATATGAAGAAGAAACATAACTACAAAAGAAAAAATAGTCATAACATAAGTAATGTTCTTCAAGGTATTAAGCATACCAGTAAATCTAAAACATTTGATAATACAAAAATAATCACAATATCTGATTTGTGGGGTTTATAAAAATAAAGATAGAATTAAATCATGGATACCTAACTAATGAGGAAGAAGTGATTTGAGGAATGTGTTTTAAGTATCTTCATTGTTTTTGGGAAAAGGTAAAGATATTAACCAACTTTAGAGTTTAATTTGAAATTACACCTTAAAATATTGAGTGTAAATGATGGAAAAATACAAATATTAGAAACTAATAAAGGAAAAAAATAGAATGAATGGAATATTCATTTAAAAGAGTCAAGAAAGGGGTAGGGAAGGGGGAGAAAATATAGGTACTTGGTCGAAGAAAATCCATCAAACCTCCGGAGAAGGCACATTGATCCTAGGCCTTAGTAGCCATTAAAAATTATTTTCTTGCACATATAACATTTTTACAGATCATTCTCTCCATACCTGTCTTATCTCAAATCCCTTAATAATATTCTGCTCTTCCCCTTCAGCATCCAAATTGGGAAATTAAATACTTTTCCAGAGATTTCTAAATCTTTGAGTCACCGTGCCCTTAGTGTCTCAGTAATATTTTTCACAGTGCTCTTAAGTCAGAAAAAAATGCCCAAATAGTTTATCCCAGAATGATATACCAGCAAATTTAGTGGAAAGATTTCAAAGGGAAAGTGTAAGTAAGAGATGTGGTCAGTGAAGTGCAGGTTTTAGATCAAAGAACAAAAGAAGAAAGCTCTGAAGAGGTAACTTCTGAGATATGCAAAGTTGCTGGGACAGCTCACGACTTTCTGAAATGAATTTGCCCCTGCATTTCCGAGTGGAAGGACTCCTAGGCAAGTTAGGATAGGAACAGGGTTACGAAAGGGAGGGCCCCTGTCAGACCCTCATTTCCAAGCTAGCTGTCTCTCTTTCCTTAAGTCTGACAGGAATAAGGAACTGCTGTTTCTCTGAGCCTCAGGACTGGGAAGGTTGCTAAAAGCATTCCCACGAGGGTGTTTTAGAACTTACACAAACAGAACAAACCAGACCCAAAGATAACAGCAAAACAAACTGAAGCCTGCACTATCAACCTGAAACCTCCTGATTTACAACTAATTACCATGACTACCTAGCTACAAGCCCCTCCCTCTTTTTGGTCTCCCAAGAACAGCCCCTACCCTTCAGGGCTGGTGCATTTCTGTGCACTTACCCTTTCCCTCTCTTGGGAAAGTAAAAATTAAACTTTGCTCGCTACCTTTTCTCCTCTTTGTGAATTCTTTCGCAGTGGGTGTCACCGGTCGCCTTAACAGATTAGTTGGCCTCTATGATCATTACCAGATTGGGAAGGATGTGGTGCCTTGGGTCTCTCTGGAGCAGTTTGATTGTATTTTGAAATCAGTTCCTTTCCAGGTTAATGAAATCAACCATGCATATTATATATTTAGAGGGAAGCATTTCCCACAACTCAGTGTGAGAGGAAAGTACAATTTTATTATCTCTTAGAAGTTACTCAATATTAAACAGCATCTCACACCATCTTTTTTTCAGAAATTTCCTTTTAAATTATTTAAGTTTAAATTATTAAATTGTTTAAATTATTTGTGTAGCCACTTTGATTCAGAGAGCATAATTCTTAGGATGAATGTAAGTTTTACAGAGAGAGCTCTGATGAATGGTTATTCATCCTATGTTACCAGAATGAAGATAAATTTTGATAAGCAAATTAAGACACAATCACTAAAGCTGCTCTTTTTTTAAAAAATATGTAGGTGAAACTCCCCCTAGAGTTATCCTAGAGATCATTGCTTAGAATTATTACATTGTAATAATAAATGATTTTAGCTATGAGAATTCTCTTTGTATTTTAAAAACAGTTCTGAAGCATTGGCCTATTAGAAAACAATATTCACAGTACATATTTTATATAAATTAAAACATGGTAGAACTATCATCAAGCTTGATATTTGTGACTCTTAATTCTATGCAACATAATGAAAATTTTGTGTATGTAAAATTCAGAAGGCTGTTAAATTGTTTTCTTTTAATATGAAAGGGTATGAATAGTATGAATATAGGCATATTATTAGAAGGGTTTTTATATTAAAGCACAGAAAGGTTGCCTTGCCAAAAATCCACATCATACTGAAAGAGAAATTTTTTTCTCAAATAACTCAGAGAATGACGCATTAATTCACTTATTGGTTGAGCTGTTCACTTATTTGGCAATCAGATACAGAGGAAGAGATTATTATATACCATTATAAGGAACTTGGGCTTTTATTTTTTTAGACTGAGTCATCGAAGGAGCCCAAGCTTGAGAATGGCATGGTCAGATTCTTACTTTATGAAATTTGTGATACATTAGAATAGATTATGGGAGAGAGGGACAAGACAAGAATAATGGAGACCACTATGAATGCATTTCAAAGTCTAAATATGAGATGTGAAGGTCTAATCCTGAGCTGGGAGTGAGGTACCAAAAACATGGAGGAAGAAACCTGTTTGGAGAACTATTTAGGTGAAAAAATCAATAGGATTGGGTGACTGATGGGTTAGAGGGAGTAGGGTGAGGTGCAGGGGATAGTCAAAGATGTTTCATGTTTATCGGAGATGACCGACGGGCATTCCTATCAACTGGGATAGAGTTAAGAAAAAGGAGCAACAGAACAAATATTTCTTAAATCCAACCCCTTCTCTCTATTCTTCTTGCTATTCACCTAGTCTTCCTTTTTAAAAATGTATTTGTGCTTTTTCTAATAACAAAGTCATGCTAAAATAAAAATAATTAGAAATGTAATTAATAATGTAAAAAGCTAAAGTTTTCCTTATTACTCCTCCCATAAGTTCTACCAACTGAGCATATTTTTCTAGCATTTCTTCCTTCAAAATGTACATAATTTGTAAGATGAGGAGAATGCAACTATATTATAGTCCAATGCTCCTTCTAAAAATTATATGGTGGGGAAAGTTTTCCCCCTCACATCAGCTGTGTCTCAGCAGGCTCCATTAATTTATTGGTGATGCTTAGGGGGAAAAAAAACCTATCGTCACTCTCAATTTTAAAACATAGTCTACATTAAGATATTCAAATACCCAGTCCAGTGTATTAATTGATATTTTGATCTTAATTTAAAAATAAGTGTCATTCCCACTACCCATCCTGGGCCTAACTGTGGTCTAGAAAAGAGAGGTGGTGTTCTTAGGGATGGGACTGTGTTGATTTCTTCCCTATGTTTTACTTTTCTCTTTTCTCACTCACCAGCAGAATTCACTGACCATTCCCAGGATGCTGTGTGGAAAGTGAGAAAACAACCCTGCAGCAGAAAGATCTTCGCTGGCTGGCATGATGAAAGGTTGCCTTCATGTTCTCAGAACCCGACTGAGGGAAAAAGCTGCCCTTTTCTCTCATAAGGTTCTTGCATGGCTTTTCCAAGGGTCTTCCTTGCTGGTCCCTCAGATTGCAACCTCTAGGAAGAAAGTGATGCTTCCTTTCCTGAGACTGCCACTCCTCTTTTTTCTTTTTTTTTTTTCCGGAAGTCAAATCGTTCAGATTCCTTTCAGCCCATTGCCCAATCAGATGGTTTTTATAGGAAAGAATCAAATCACCCCAGATGGCAGCCTCTCCTCATGACCCATGTCTGGGACATAGGAAAAAATATACGCATTCTTTTCCCCTTAAATTCCAGGTAGCCTCCTTAAAGATGCTCTCAGAAGATCTGAGATGAGAAGAACTCACCACCAATTTTCCCTGATTGTGCATGTGAGACTTATGGAAGAGCTACAATTCTTTGTGAAAAAAAACTCACAAACCCTCTCTCAGTCATCCTTGTTGAAACTGTTTCATACCCTCTGTGGTGGTGTACACCTTGTGACGCGTTTCAAATACTCTGGCACGAACCTTAGCTGAAGTTTGGTGTCCATCGTCCTTGTTTTCATGAACCACTGAAACCAAGGGGATAGAAATCTCTGCCTTCTTCATCAAAAGCCATTAGAACAAGAGTCTCTGGAAATATTTTATCAACTGTTTTCGGCTTTTAATTATGGGTAAGTATATTACAAGATATAACTAGAAAGAAAAAGGACTATTCAGAATGAATATATATATATGGCGAGTTATTAGGTTGGAGATTAAGAAAAAAATGACTAAATATTTTAATTCTGTAATTTGTCATTTAAATTATTGTATTTTAAGTTTCAAAATACTTGGGAATTTTTAGCACATTCATAGACTCTATTAAAAATAAATTTTGAAATTAATGAAATTGAACTGGAAAATAACATAGCATTAAGTTTTTTGTACTCAGACGAATCATCACATGCGAACTGCGCTTACTGCGGAATCACTAGGCATGGTGTGTGCTGAGTCACAGCTTTGATAAAAGCACGACTTCAACTTCACCAACGGGAACCCACACTGTTGAAAGACAACAGGAACTGCACCGATTTTTTCATGGCTTAGAAAGCAAGTAACAAAGTTAATCCAACACAAAGAATACTTTAATTGTCTTCCCTTGAAAAAGAACTTCCTATTCATGAGATTTTAGTTGCTTTCTCATTTTTGTCTAATGGAGAATTCAGAGTAGATTTAAATACATGCTATAACACAATAGGAGTAAGAAGAAAAGCAGTATTTTTGCCATTGGCAAAAGTGCCATTCTTATTCATTTGGTAATCAAATGTTTGCTTCATCCTTGCCATGTGTGGAGCAACAAGGAGATGTCGCAGACCGGAATGGCGCAAGGCCGCCAGGATCCACCGGAGCCTGTAACCGCTGACTAGGAGAGCAGTTTTGGTGGGAGGAGGGATGATTTCTGGTGAAAGAGAAGAAAGCATTGTGGGAATACTTTTAGAGAGTTATTTTCATGATGAAATCTATTGCATTCCCAGGCTTTAAAGATCTGCAACTTGTACCTAGAGCATAACAAACATAAGCAAACTTTCAAAAGATGCATCCTGAGTCAGCCCTTGACCTACCTACATCATCACTGGTCTCTTCTTTCAATTTGACCACTTACTGAGCCTTAACAACTTCCTGAATGTTTTTTCTTTTTTTTTGACAATGCAGCTTATTTTTTTTTTTTTTGCATGTGGTTTATCTTTGATTACCACATGAAATTTTCCTTAGCACTGGAAATCCTTTCTGTGACTTATCTTTCCCTGGACCATACGGCTAGCTGAGTACAGCCACTGCCAATGCCTCCATTTTTCCTACAGAATGCCATCCAATCATAATCCCTGAGTACCCAAAAATGACTGGAATGTAAGATTTCATAAGAACCATTGTTATCAGTAGAAGTGGGGTTCTTATGATATCTAAAGGAAAATAATTTCCTCAGATCCGCACAGGAACATGTGGTTCTGTGGTATGGCCTATTAATGGTGCACAATTAAGGGGGCTCCCCTCCTGAATCCCAATGTTCCATCTCCACCCATCTCACCGTCTCCACCCATCTCACCCATCTCACTATTGAAAAATTCCAATCTGTGTTCAATAGGGCCAGGATGAAGGCTATTGCCTAGAATTTATGCTCCATATTAAAGTACAGTCTTGTCCAGCATCCAGCCAGCTTAGCTTTCATTTCCAGCTGCAGGCCATTTCAGGCCCCCTCCTGGAGCCTGCATGTGGAGTTGCATGGCCATGAGCCATGTCACTGATAAGGTCACATGACCATGGAGGGAATAGGTGATTGTACTGTACAAGTGCAGGTCATGAGTAAGAGGGATCTTTGATCCCCTGGGATTGGGATGGAACAGGTGCTTCATCAAAATGACCAAACAACTTCCCAAGCTTCTGTAGGATTCGGATAGGGTTCATCCCCCAGTTAAACCAACAGGCCTCTATGGTCTAGCACCTCCTCCCCACCCCACCCAACAATCCGATACTAGAGGGGAGAATGGAGGTGTCTTAATCCCCTTGGTGGAGCAATGCTATGACCCCCTGGTGCGTGAAAAGCTGTATAGTTTCCCGATGAAGCAAACATGCTCATGTGTCCCATTTTATTAAACTCAATGTCTACTTCATTCTCTGTCCTTTATCAACATCTAGTTAAATAATACAGATGGTAACATTCCCCGCTGAAGATCATGAGCCTTTGTAATCTTACAAGGATAAATGGATGAAGGTCATTCTTCTGTAACTGCTCCACGCTGTCAGACATATGTAATCTTCCTTATCTCAGGGCTCAGAGTGTCTTCTTATTTGCTAAACAGAGAAAGGAGTGAAAAGGAAAGAAAGGAGTTAATGTTAAATTTTTGTCTGGTAGAAATACAAATAATTTCTTCTTAGGGGAACAGATAGCCCCAAAGATTAAACTTCATGGTTATGTTAGATATTGACTCATTTTTTTAAGTAACTCAGCAATTTATCCTAACTTGTTTATAAATAATTTCACAAATGTTCTTTGGACATTCCTTTAATTAATGTATTTAATAAAACCTTTGACGCTTGCTCATTATATTTATAGTTGACCCTTGAACAATATGGGTTTGAACTGTATAGTACCACTTATAAGTGAATTTTTGCAAAACCTATGGCTGGTAATGAATGTGTGGTTGCAAAGGGCCAAATGTATGCTTTGATCTGTGCCATTTTACATAAGGGGACTTGAGCGTCTGTGGATTTCAGCATCTGCAGAGAGGTCCTGAAACCAATCCCCTGCAGATACTGAAGGACAACTAAGGTTTGGGAGCAGGTAAAAATTTACATATAACTTCTAACTGCCTGGAGGATTAGAGCCTCTACTCTCTGCAATGCTTAAGGGTCAAATGTATATGAAAGGCATGATTTTGCCTCTTGGAAAAGTAAACGCTAACCTCCATTATGGTCCGGATTCATAAGCATTTATTCAAAATAAATTGTCCTCAATTTTATCATTTATTGGAATCATCTGGAGAGCTTGTTAAACCACAGATTTCTGAGCCCTAGAATTTCAGATTCAGTAAGTTAGTGCAAGGTCCAAGAGTTTTCATTTTTAACAAGTTCCCAAGTGAGAAATATGTTGCTAACACTGAGACCAGATTTTTAGAATTAGTGATTTAATTTATTCTGTTCAGCTCTCTAATAGTCTCTTCAAAATACTAAACATCAGTCCTGGCTGTTGTGACATCGGCCCTGTGAACCAAGGGCTTACCCGGTTCAATTCCCAGTCAGGGCACATGCCTGTGTTGTGGGCCGGGTCCCCATTCGGGGGTGTTTGAGAGGCAATCACACATTGATGTTTCTCTCCCTCTTTTTCTCTCCCCACTCCTCTCTCTCTAAAAATAAATAAATAAAATCTTTATAAAAATGTTAAACATCAGCCATCACAATACCCTTTGCATAAGATTTGAGAAGTTATATACAGGAATGTTACAGGATCTTATGAGTTATATAATTTTTCAATCACTTTGCCACATAGCAAATTAAAATCACATCCCAATAAGGATTTTGTATCTACATTTTGAATAAGAAAAATTACTTCTTTTTAATACACAAAAATACCAAATATGCAAATTAGCAAATCCAGTGTTTTGACTTCTGTTGTTTTCAAAATTCTTACATGACGAAGAGGATTCTTTTTCTGCTAAACAGCAAGGAAATCACACACTGCTATTTTTTGTATTATTTTAGAACTATTTTGAAAATATGGACAGATAAAGAATTTCTCTCCACCACAGGGTCTCTTCCTGATGGAAGAATTTTAAAAATCACCTGGGATTTCTGCTCAGGAGCATTGTTTTCCTATAAATTCTCTCTTCCCCATCACTTCTTAATGTTTGCTAAATGTCACTGAGCAAAAAATAACCAAGAGGAACCTGTTAAAAATACATATTCTTAGGCATCCTCCCAGACCCTCTAAATCAGAATCTCCAAGAACAGAGCTGGAGATGATCAGCTGCTGAATAAAGTACTGGGTGATTCCGAATGTGAGGGAAACTTGAAAGACACTGAGACACAGAGAGGATGATGTAGGGGCCACATCTGACTAGCCATTTCCTTGAGACAAAACAATAGTTCCCTAACTTGTCTTCATTGTGGATCTTTAAAAAATACTGATTCCTGTAATCCCTAGATGTTTTGATTCAATTTGTATAATGTATTACTGGGGCACTGAGATTCTTTGAAGCTCTGCATATTACTGTATTATGCAGCAAAGTTTGGGAACCACTGAACCAGTAAGTAAGACATTTCTGAGAGTTTAAGAAGTCTCTCTGGCCTCAGCGTATCTGAGGTTTATTTTGTAACACCTTCTGGAAAGAGAAAAGATTAAAAACCTCAAGTTCTTATTTCCTTGGATCAGAGGAAAGTGATAGACTGGAATCATCTTCAGACATTTCAACACTGACTTTTAGGGTGCTTAGTTTGCTGTGTTTTTACATTATGGGAATTAGGGAGTATTCAACACACTGCTAATTACTTACTGGAATCTTTCACAAAAAAGGCAGTGAACTAGCAGTGAGAAACCACTTTGTTTTTTGTCTTATCTCTGTCACTTAGTGCCTTACATGAAGGTCACTCCCTTCTCTAGGACTCCATATCTTTATCTCATGACCTTCTTTACAAAATTATGGTGAGTCTGTGAGCATGAAGTATTCAGTGTTAATAATATGAAGAATTGCCATTCTGTTCTTGTGTCAATGATATTACTAAAATAATCCATTTTACTACAGTCATCATATTCTAATTGTTTCTTTTCTTTTTAAAATGTTTCCTGAACTAAACCATACATACTCAAGAGTGACAAATTATAAACACAGAGGCAGATAGTTTTTACAATGAAAGTTTCTCAAATAAATTTAGTCTCTTAAGTATTTTATTGTTGATGTGATTGATATTTGTTGCATATTGTTATTTATTATTATTTAAAATCTTTGATATGAGAAAAAGTAAAATATTTGTCAAAAAGTTTCCTAACATCCTTATTCTATTTTATTGCCCTTTTGACAAGTATTCATTATTTTTCTTTATTGAATTTCAGCAAGTTGCTTTTAAAACATTTACCCCTTGGCTTCAGTGTGTTTTCACTAAATGATATCAAAAGATATGGGATTGTTTAATCTTTTCTGCATTTGTATGTTATACAAGAAACAGAATGGAAATAGCTCTATGTTACTCATGTTTCCCAGGCAATAGGTACTTGGGTTTTATAAAGATAAAGTATTTTTTATTCTTTTTTTTTCCTGAAAGTGTTCATTTTTCCAATTTCTATTTGAGTTACTTATAAGGATTTCCAGATGCATAGGGAAAAAAGGCTAGAGTATCATTTTCAACTTCAGTTTGTGATACTGGTGCCTCAACATTTCTTTAAAACTCGCTATGCAAGAATAACACCATCTCCCCCACGGTGAGACAAAGTAAATCTGGGATGCGTGGAAGGACAGACCTGTGCAGTTCCAGTTCACTTCAGGGAAAAGTTGAGCAAACATAGCTTTAAATACATGTTCTGGGTGATTGCATTTCAATTATCTTAACAATCCCCTATCAAATACTGTTTTTTGATACAACAACCTATCCTTTAAAATCAACAGAAGTGAGGAATTAATTTTGTTTCCACTTTTTCCATTTTCTTGTTCTGAGCTGAGATTCTTTTTTTTTTTCTTTTTTGGGGGATATATTTTATTGATTATGCTATTAGAGTTGTCCCATTTCCCCCCCCCTTTATCCTCTCTGCCTTGCAATCCATCCCATCATCCCCACACCTCTTAGTTCATGTCCATGGGCTGTACATATCAGTTCTTTGGCTTCTTAATTTCCTATACTATTCTTAGTCTCCCCCTGTCTATTTTTTTTTTTGGTCAACCTTTTCTCACCACCAATTTCCCCAGCCCCACCCCTCCGTACCTCCCACCCTCAATCCTTCCCCCATTTGGTTTTGTTCTTGTTCCTCGATGTATGTTCCTTGATGACCCTTCCCCTCCCTTTCCCCTGTTATCCCCCTCCCTCTGGTTACTGTCAGTTTTTTATTTCAATGTTGCTGGTTATATTTTGCTTGCTTGTTTACTTTGTTGATTAGTTTCCACTTACAGGTGAGATCATATAGTATTGTCTTTCATTACCTGGTTTATTTCACTTAGCATAATGCTCTCCAGTTCCATCTACGCTGTTGTGAAGGGTCATAGCTCCTTTTTCCTTGCTGCTGTGTAGTATTCCATTGCGTAAATGTACCATTGTTTTCTGATCCACTCATTTACTGTTGGTCACTTAGGTTGCTTTCAATTCTTGGCTATTGTAAATTACGCTGCTATGAACATTGGGGTGCATAAGTTCTTCTGAATTGGTATTTCAGGATTCTTAGGGTAGAATCCCAGCAGTGGAATTCCTGGGTCAAAAGGCAGTTCCATTTTTAGTTTTTTAGAAAATTCCAAACTGTTTTCCACAGTGGTTGCATTAGTCTGCATTCCCACCAACAGTGCACTAGGGTTCCCTTTTCTCTACATCTTCGTCAGCACTTGTTTGTTGATTTGTTTATGATGGCCATTCTGACTGGTGTGAAGTAGTATCTCATTGTGGTTTTCATTTGCATCTGTCTGATGGCTAGTGATGCTGAGCATCCTTTCATATGTCTCTGGGCCCTGCGTATGTCCTCCTTGGGGAAGTGCCTGTTCCGATTCCATTAATGAGTCGTAAATCTCATTTGGTTGACTCTAAGTAATTTTTAAATTTCCCAGTAAAACAAAATCCCTTACTTATAATGGTTTGAGTGTATATATTAACTAGTAACAGCATAGCCTCAAAAAAATGCTATTGTGTGTACATGCTGGGCTTGTCTATGCAGCCGGAACTCACAAACCTGGCAATAGAATCCTCAACAGGAAACACTGCAGTGGAGAAGGTGGACAAGTGAGTTTTTTCTATATCTGGAAGGATACAGCAGGCTTTATAGATTCAGTCTAGCCCAATAGTCATAAATATTTGAATAACAATAAACACATGGGTCTAAGTGCTCGATATATTTTGCACATTAAATTGGCAAATGCACACGGAGTTGCCCGCTGTGTTGGAAGCGCTATGCCACATGCCGAGGCAGCCTGGTGAACGAGAGGAATGTGATCTTTGCTTTCAGAGAATTTATGATCAAGCGACGGGAGACAAGCATGCTATAGCAATACCAAGAGACTGAAAGTTCCATGGAGCCAGGGACAGCGTCTGTCTCTCTCTGCTAAATTATTGAAATCCACCTTAGTGAATGAAATCCCGCAACATATTTGCTCATTGTACATGGAATGGATGAATGCATTCCGGGCAGTTTCTCTTTATTTTCATTATTCTTATTCATCTGAAGCTCACTGAGGGCATGCCAGAAATCTCTTTATTGTCATCTTTCTAGCAGATTGTGGGAATTAAGAAGCCTGCGAGTTATTTCCCAGTCCCTGGTTCAGCTCAGTATACTATTCTACATCAGTCCTGTGGCTCAAGACCAGCTTCTTCTAAGTCATTGCTGGGTCTTTTTCGGCCATTTCGCCATAGGCCCCGTTGAGGAAAGACAGTAGTTATCGGCATCAAGGTTCATCTATTCACAGGAGTGTTTATTTAATACTCCTTTTGAATGCCTCCATCTCATCAATATTTTCCACATGTATAAATGTCCGTATTGGAAAGTCACGAAAAAGCACATAGGAGGGGCTGCAGACCCCGTGGCTGAGGCTCACAGGGGGATGAGAGGGGTCACATCTGGGAGTAAATTGTTGCCAAGGATATTTCCTAAAATGTGAAGATGGATGTTTCCTTTAGTGTGTCAGAATTAACTGTCACTTGGGAGATAGGGAATATTCTAAATATCATAAGATACCTCTGAGTTTCTAAGTTCGAGTATTTCTTTTTCTTTTGCGATATACCTTTTCTATATCATTTCTATAATCAAAATAAAATAATTTAACAACCAAGATGAAAATGAAATCACAATTATTTGATTAGGAAATATTAAAACAAAAGTGTTCACCTCTTTGTAACATATAGCTATACATATACACATACACTTGTATGTGTACATGTATGATGTGTCTGTGTATAACAATATTTGAACAGTATAACAATTCAGTTAATTTCATAGAAATCACTATAACACTTATAGATTTGCAGAGAAATATCAGATGCTGATGCTTTATCTAGTGCTATATAATAAAAAAATTACTCATTTAGGGGAAAATATATCAATTAGTTAAGATTTCATCACTGATATCTTAGTTTGCATATCTGAATAAACTATGATGAAGGTCATTGATTTTAAAGCACACAAAACTTAGTAAATTGAATAATTTATGCATCTGTAGAGCAATAAATGCAATTCTCAAAGCGACTCAAATTATTGAGAATTATGAGTTTGTGAAGTCATTATACATGAGACAACTTGTCCTCCTTGGCCTTCAGAATGTCCAGTGGACAGTCATCAGTGACTTCTGCGGGGTTTTAAGGATGGCAGTAATACAAACTTCTGTGAGCTGGCTGACCAGGAAAAAGGTGCCAGAAAGCAAAAAGTGTACACATTATTTTGAACAAAAAGCTGGATGCTGTTTGTGGACAGAAGAGGACTGAATTATAGGTTTGAAGCTTTTTTTTTTAAGAAAAGAAAAGTCCCAGTAGAAGTCTACTTAGGGAAGATTAAAATATATATTTAATTACTTCCACCATCTAAAGTCACTAGATATCTGACCAGATAGTTGATTCAGACAATAATGCCCTTGATGTTTTGACTTGCTCTTGCTCTGCCTCAGTTACTAAAGAATACGTGTGAAATGCTAATGAGTGCAACAGAAGAAGATAATCCCTCATTTACATTAGTTGATTGGGGAGATTTAAAAAGCATTGATTAGGAGCCGATATTTTAGTTACTATTAAGACGTACTTGGTCAGATGCAAAGTTTGGCAGAAGAAGAGTAGGCGATGCAGGGAGAAAAAATGACATATTGACAGTCGTTCAGTAAAGGAAAGAATAACCCATTGAAATGGAGGAAGTCCAGAAGTGCTGAAATACGGAAGCTAAGGGGAAATGATCCATGACAAGGCTGACATGCCAGGAACCGGGCAAAACAACGCTTCTCACACTACCAGATATGAAGGAGCATCCTCTTCCTTCTACATGCACACACACTCACACATTCACATACTGATCTTTCAGGAACCACTTCTTTTTCAATAACAACAAATAAATTAAAAAGACATGCAAAATAAAAGCTTAAGTAATTATTTTTTAAATTATTAGATTAAATAGACATTAAATTACTCTGTCAAACTGATATTAAAATTTCTAGATCTTTCCTCACAGTTTGTGTATTTATTTTAGCATAGCTTATGAACTGCTGTGAGTCTGTGGATCACACTTTAAGTATCAGAGGTTAGCAAACATTTTCTATAAAAAAACCACAGTGCTACGAAGTCTTTTTTTTTTTTTTAACAGCTACCTAACTCTTCCATTGTAGTTTGAAAGCAGCCTTAGGTGATATGTAAATGAATAGATGTGGTCATATACCAATAAAACTTTATTTATACAATCAGCCTGGCTGGATTTGGCTATAGTTTGCCTACACTTATTATTGTTTTAGAAAATGAGGAGACTTCTGGATGCTATCCTAAAGCCAATATGAGGAGAATGAAAGATAGTAAAATAAAAATAACTATAATTTGATTTGACCTTTACCTTGTTCACTTTGCATAGTGAAATGAAAAAAAAATCTTTCTAGAAGAAAGATGTTATAAAGCATAGGGACTCAGGTAGTAGTGTTTTCTACACAAGAACTACCTAAATTCAAAACATGTTTAGGAAGTATAAATTGAAATATAATGACCAAATGTCTTGGTTTTCCTAGGACTGAGAGATTTTTCAGGATACAAGGCTTTCCATGCCAATATGGGGAATAACAAATTACTCCAATATTTCTGGCTTTAAAAACCTTGATGGACCATAATAATGAATACAAGCCATTATGCATTTGTCCGAACCCATAGAATGTACAACACCGAGAATGAATCCTAACGTAGACTATGAGGCTTGGGTTCAATCAGTGGTAACAAACGTACCAATCTGATGGGTAAAGGGGGAATCTATGCTTGTGAAGGGACAAACGGTATATGGTAAATATCTGTACCTTCCCCTCAATTTTTCTATGAATCTAAAACTACTCTAATAAAATAAAGTCTTAATAAAAAATACCTTGGTTGAAAGTAGTGTCATTAATTAAAATAAATAATAAAGAAAGAAATGCAAGTGAGGGAGACATATATGTTTCAGTTTCAGCTTAGAATTCACAAATTATCAACTACCTGAGAATAAGCTTTGGGACTGAGCAGAAGACAGCTGAGATAAGGGTCTGGATTTCACAAAGACTAAACTAGAGGTACATGCTGGGACAGTAACAGACCGCCAATGTCCACTTGCCAAAGACCACAAGAAGCACATCTGTCATCAAATACAGTTGGGTTCCTTGACTTTTTACAGTGAAACATCATGCACCATGGGGAACTGTGAAATATGTCAGTGAGAGAGTATGAGGAAGGGCATGAGTTAGCAGTTGAAAATTAACATTATTAGAGATTTAAAGCTTCATTCTGGTTTATATTTTAAGTTTTCATGTGGAGTGCTTTTGGACAGGATACAAAGAAATATGTTCTCGGTTGAGCACTTTTATAAATAAGCCAAGGCAAATTTATGATGTAGCACCCTAGTAATTCTTATCTTGGATGTGGGATGAATGAATGGAGCAGGACTAGAGCTAATCAGTTAAGAAGCAGCAGTCACTCCTGCTAGTCCAGAGAGGGCAATGTTTGGTCCTTTTTGTGGCTGCACAGCATGTAGCTTTTGTCAGCACTCAAACATGATTACAAAGTGGTATTATTTTTGTCACATTCCATCAATCACCCAGTGACCTTATTTTATGTTGGTATTCTGTGAAATTATTTGTGTTAAATAGGGAACACGATGACCTAATGTTTGTGGCCAGGAGAAGTATCAGCTGATAGATGTCAGGAGTTACTCCTTCTTTTCACAAAACTAAAGGTGCTATTTAAAACTGAGCATCCCAGAGATTTCCTAGGTACAGGGAACAGATTGCAAGGAGAAAAGGATATAAAGTAGACCCTGATTTAACATCTCTATCTCCCCTCCCTTTTCAACTGATCCTTTTCCCAGCCCCTAAAATCATCTTTAGGTCCTGGGGTAATCTAGACAAGACCGATCAAGGTCTGCCTCTAGTAAACTGAACACATTTGGTGGGTATGAAGCCAGGGGACTCCATGGAGACAGTATCGTGGCCTTGCAAGCTCTTTTCAAAAGCAGTTACATTGTTTTAAAAAAAGCTAAATATCACAGAATCCATTTGTCTCAACATTAATAGCAGAAGAAGAGGCTTTTGATTGCTATTTATGAGAACATTAAAAGGAGCATGAATAACATTTAAAAAATGGTTGTAAGGAATATGAGAGAAACTGGTGGAGGAACACAGTGGAGCTGCAAGATATTGTTAAGGGTCTAAACGAAACTAATCATCATGCATGTGGCATCGCTCAGTTTAGAGCCCCTGCTGTGGTATGACCATTCCTTTAGTCTAGAAGTGGGGGATCTTAGATGGTGGCACCTTTCTCCCTCGTTTTCCCCGTAGTTCTGCCTCCTAATGATGATTTTCTGTTTCCAGATTTAATTTCAGATATCCATACAGATAGGCAGCACAATATTGTTGCTTAAACCAAAGATTCAGAGATCATTTCTGAAGGTTCCAATTCTGTGTCCACACCCTTCTTTTTAAAAAATTTTATTGAATTTATTTGGGTGACATTGGTTAATAAACTTATAGAGGTTGTAAGTGTTCAACTCTATAATAGATCATATGTGTATTGTATTTTGTGTTCACCACCCTAAGCCATTCGTCACCATTTGTCACCCTTTATCTTCTCCTACCTTTACTAACCCTCTTTCCTCTGGTAATCACCATACTGTTGTCTGTGTCTATGAGTTTTATTTTTATTTTTGGCTTAATTCCTTCACCTGTTTCTACCACACCCCCAACCCCTTTCTTGACATTTGGCCTCAGGGATGTTAATTAATGTGTGCCTCAGTTTCTTCATTTGTATTGTGAAGACAATAGCATCATAAAGTTGTTATGAATAATTAACAAGTTATGCCCCTGGATGGTGTGGCTCAATGGATTGAGTGCCAAACTACGAACCTACGAACCAAGAGGTTACTGGTTCAGTTCCCATTGGGGCACATGGCTTAGCTGCCGGCGAGGTCCCCAGTAGGGGGCACGTGAGAGGTAACCACACATTGATGTTTCTCTCCCTCTCTTTCTCCCTTTTTTGACCTCTCTCAAAAACTAAATAAATGAAATATTTTTAAAAATTAACAAGTTGTTACTTGCAAATTTTTCTAATATGTAGTGCTTCCAAATTATTTGTTGTTATTATTGTTTTGTTGTTACCTACATTATTATTATCGTCATATTGTTAACATTAATTGTGCCCAAAGAGAGATCTGATCTTTGTCCCAGCTTCTGATAGGTAACTTCTTAATCCTTGGAATTTTTAGAGTTATAGGAGTGATTTTCTTATTCACAGTGGGTACATCAAACCACATCTGATAATTTATGCTAATGACATAAAAAAAAAAGATGGGGCCAGCCATAACTGAAAGTTTTAGGGTGAGGCCTGGGTCATGTAGAGAGACCATGTGATTAGGGTTGGGATACTGAAGCATGTGATACAGGGCTGACCTCTGGAGAGGGAAAAGAGATGGAGATTAAGTTCAACCATATGGACCATAATTCAGCTAATGGTGCCATTGAAATAAAACCTCAATAAAATCTCTGGACAGTGAAGTTTGCGTAAGCTTTCTGAGCTTGCAATATCCCATCTGAGTGTTGCCGCACATCAATGACAGAATGCTAATACATCCCTGAGGACACAGAAGCTTTGTGGTTTGGACCTACCAGTTCCCAATTCTACCCTATGTATTTCTTCCTTTGGCTGGATTTGATTTGTATCTTTTGGCTACAATAAAAGTGAAATCGCAAATACTGTGCTTTCCTAAGTTCTGTAAATTGTTCTAGAAAATTATGGGAATTAAGTGTGATTGTAGGTACCCCCTACTTTGGAGACAGCTGATCAGAAGTGCAAATGGCCCCTTGGATCCCTGAACTAGTGGTAAATGTCTGAAGATTTGGGAAGAGTTGGCAGTATGAAGGGCTATGCCCTTAACCTTGAATTTGGCTAACTCTTTGTAAAAATAATTAAGTTAATATATGTAATTTTTTTACTGTGTAGTAAGTACTACTTAATCATTAGCTAGTATTATTATTTTTGTTGACTTGTATTATTATTATTATTTTCAGATCTGTGTCTTCTTTTGCCTAGTTAAAAACAAACAAACAAACAAACACACAAAAAGAAAAAAACCCACTGTCCTTTTTCCTATTTTCTGTGATGCCTTGGCCTCCTGCGCTTAGGTGTTCTTGATGTGACATTCCAGTCTCTACCTAGTCCCACTGCTATTCTTTCATCCTACAGTATATTCTCCACGTAGCACTAGGAGTTATGCTTTCAATTATAGACCAGACCCTAATTACCTCCTGAGTAAAAGATTTTAATATCTTATATAACTCAGTACAGTATTCACACTTCTCCCTGAACCTGTAAGATCCTTGGCAATGTGGTGGTCACTTCCTGTCAGTTTTCATCACAGTCATTTCCCACTTTTATGCTACACTCTATCAAGTTGCATTTCTTACTCTTCCTCAAATACATTTCCTGATTCCTGCCTCGCTGCTTATGTATACTGATAACACTGTCTACCTAAAATACTGCTTTCCCAGAACACTTTTATGATCCTCCTTATCTCTATAATTCCATTTTTATTACCATATCACCTTCTCAGAAAAATTTTATTAAATGTGTTGAATGAATAAATTAATGGGTAAATGATTAAATGAAGAAAAAGAAAGATGAATTAATGAATGAATGAATGCATGCATTACAGGCCTGGTAATGAAAGTGAATTATGCAAATAAAGCTCTTTGAAATGAACATGGTGACATTATTTAATTTGTGTACATATATAATGCCTACTAATTTTTTATGTGAAAGGAAAATTGAGTGAATATTACACCCTGAGGAAACTGGAAGATGAATTTGTCACTGAAGTGAGAAAACAATCAGTGAAGAAAATTAAAGCACAGGAATAAAACCTTGATTTTGTAAGGGGTGTGGGCAACTTTAGGTGCTAGTTGTGATTAAAATAATAGCTCTCAGCTCATATTCGTTCTGAGGTGCAGTGAATAGAATACAAAGTTATGGGCACATAACAATCTGTTTGAAATTGTAGTTTGTTATTTTAATACACATTATACAACAAACCACATATTAAAAATATTTAAAATAGAAAACAGAATAAAGCTTTGCATCTTTAATGATGTTAATTTCTACCTATTATATTTCATTTTTAAAAACAGTTCCTTAAGATGGCCTAATTAGATTGCTTTTATGTCATTTGTTTATATAAAGATTGATTTAACATTATCTTGAATAAATAATCAAAGTTAATTAAATATTTTATTGCAAAATGATGAATTTCCACTTATACAAAAGACTGCTGCTGTTTTTATTTTTGTAATCTTTTGTGTATTCATTTTCTTCATAAATATAATTAAGTTTGGTGATTACATTTATTTATTTTTCTTATGAAAAATGATAGAAATTTTCTACTTATGAACAAATTTAGTTTCTTGTGAATGTTTAATGTAAGTGTGAGTTTTGAAATAATAGAATAACTTCTTTTGGGGGTGATAAAAAGTTAATTGAAAAAATATTTTAATGTTACATTTCATAATTAAAATAGCTCCATTTAATCTCATTAAAGAATAGAGTTTCATAAAGTTGTTATTTCTGTACCACTAGTTTGCCGATTGCAACAACTTGGATGGATCTTGGGGACATTATGCTAAGTGAGATAAATCAAATAGAGAAAGACAAATACTCTATGATATCACTTATATATGGAATCTAAAAAGCCAAACTTGTAGAAACAGAGAGTAAAATGGTGGTTGCCAGGGGATGGAGGTGGTAGACTGGGAGAGATACACTTTAAGGGTACACTGTTGCAACTAGGGGATCAATAAGTCCTAGAGACCTAATGCACGGTCTAGTGAATACAGACAACAATATTGAATTCTAATCATCAAACTTGTTAATGTAATACATCTTAATGATTTTCACCATAAAAAGAAATGATAAATTTAGTGATGTGGTAATGGTGCTAACTAGTAGTGCAATGGCAAACTGCATTACAACATATAAATGTATCAAATCAACATATTGTACACCTTGAGTTTGCACAATGTTATATATCAAATATACTCAATAAAAATTTTTAAAGGAAATTTGTCCAACTTTTTAAATGTTCTTTCTGACCATATAAGAAAAGTAACATCTTTGTTGATCTTAGTATCCAAGTAGTTAATCATATCAAAGTTATATAGTTTCTCTATTGTAACTTCAGCCTATGAGAGGCATGGCTTTAAAAAAAAATTCTATAAATAAGTTTGTGGATGAACATTGAGGGTATTAATGTACATCAGTAGAAAACATTTTATTTCCATAGATCCCACAAAATCATCATTTGAAACAGAAAGTAGTTATAAATGTCCACATGTACCTTTGCAAATTCCTAGTAATTTGAAATTTAAAAAAGGAGAACTGAAGTTCCATTTGTCCTCTACTTTAAATTTTCTTCCTTAGAATTAACCAGTTATGAGTTCTCCATGATTCTTTCAGATATTCATTCCATCCATCCAGGTATTCATCCATTTGTCATTTATTAAATAAATATGTATTGAGCAATTACTATATACTTGATCCTTTTCTAACCACAGGAGTAAATAAAACAAAATATGTCATGACTTTCACATTATAGACAGTGAGACAGAGAGTTAACAAATAAAACCAATAAAAACAAATGTCAGTAATGAAAGAGCTACTACCCTTCCCAACAGCATGGATGGAACTGGAGAACATTATGCTAAGCGAAATAAGCCAAGCAGTGAAAGACAGGTACCATATGATCTCACTTATAAGTGGAACCTAATCAACAAAATAAACAAGTATGCAAAATATAACCAGCAACGCTGAAATAAAAAAACAAACTGACAGTAACCAGAGGGGAGGAGGGGGGAGTATAACAGGGGAAAAGGAGGGGAAGGGTCATCAAAGAACATGCCTAAAGGACCCATGGACAAAGCCAAATGGGGGAAGGATTGAAGGTGGGAGGTGGGGAGGGGTGGCGCTGGGGAAAGTGGTGGCAGGAAAATGTTGATGTGGAGATGATGGGACGGGGTGCAGGGAGGAGGGGATAAAGAGGAGGAAAAAATTGAGACAAGCGTAATAGCATAATCAATAAAATATACAAAAAAATGAATGTCAGTAAAAACTGTGATGAAGAAAAAGTATAACAAGTGAAGAGGACAGAATGTGTTGGGAGGCTGATTTTCAATTAGATGCTGAGAGTTTTCAAGGCCTCTCCAAGGACATGACATAGGAGCACGTACCTGAATAAAACTCACTCCATTAACCTTAAAGGAATGTTAGGTAACAGCCAGGAATGAGTGGCCAGAGGGGAAATAAAACAGGGCCCCTGCCCACTACAATCTAGTAAAGGGCTTAAAACAGGAAGCCAGAAACAAAAGCAAGACATGTCTCACTTGACCCAGCAGTCCTGAGCCTGGTCCCATAAGGTTGCCAGGTGTTCCGTGAATCACAAGCAAGACAATGACCATGAAGGAGTTGGGGAGCCCTTGCACTAGCTAGAAAGAAAGCCTTTGGAGCTGTGTATTAATCCCTGGAGAGAGGCAGGAGAAGGGGGACCTAGAAACTAACTCAAGTATATAACCCCTGAGCCCCAATAGTCCTTGCGCTCAGATTAGCTGAGTGCTCACTCGTAGCCAGGTGTATAAAACAAACTTGCTAGCAAACTTGCTAGCAACTTTATTTCCGCTATACATGGGGTATTCAGACTAGACAAGTGCCTGCTTTCAGCTTTGTGCTCAAATGTATTTCATAAATAAACGTACTATCTCTTTCCACTATACATGTTTGTCAATCTATTGAATTCTCTTGTGAGCAAGACAAGAACTGAGGAAAGGTAGCTCCCTGACTTGGGTCTCCCCAGTACCAGGAAGACTATTCTATACAGAAGGAATATCAATTCATACACCCTATAAGCTTGAGTTGATGTCTTACCATACGCCAGGTTCAGTTAGAAATAGTGGAAGCAAAGGTGTAAGATCTGGATCCAGCCCTCATACGCTTACCAGGAAGACACCTAATAATGCCACACTGGTATTGCCACCATAGAGGACTGCAAGGTGCATGTGGCAAGCTAGCTGGATTAGCGTAGATTTCCTGAAGGCAGTAAAATGTAGAGCTAACAGCAAGAGTTTTATGGCTCAAGGAACAGGGTTTTAATTCTGTTTTTGCTACTAATTAGCTGTGTCTCCTCAGGTAACTTATGTAACTTGTTGGTGCTTCTATTTCCTTACCTAAAAAGTAGGTTTAATACCAATAGGTACCTCATTAAACAGTCGTGATGATTAAATGAGTTACTATACGTACATCATTTAGGGATGTATTGGAACATAGTAAGTACTCTATAAATGTTAGCTAGTAGTTGAAGTAGTAATATTATTAGTAGTAGTGGTGTTGTTGTTTGTTTTCACATCATGCCTCCAAAACACTGGAACCGGAAAACTTTTCAGATTAGGTTTTTGTTTGTTTGTTGTTGTTATTTTTAAATCTAATCTCTTACTTTCTCTAGGACAGCATCTAGGGAAATAAGATGTTAAGATCAGAATCAATGAAAAACGGGTCAATAGTAGGCAGTTATTCAGTTAAATTTATCCCAGTTTAACAAAATTATAATGGCTGAAATCCTAGAAATATGGAAGAGAAAGAGTAGATGAGTACCTTGGGTATGCCATCTTGCCTTTTTTGTGTGTATTTTTGTCACATCAGTATTATTTGGCATTCCTTAGTCAATCGGACTAAACTCAGTGAAAACTACATTTTAAAAAGTAAAATTATTTTTGATAAAATAATGCTCTAAAACATTTTGTTGTGTCAGAATGATGTAATATAAATTAAATATTGGCACTAAATTTTTGCAGACTGGACCTTAACCTCCTGTTTTTCCATATTCTTTATAGAGTTGCTATGAGTTGCAGAGTCTAAAGAAAAAATACAATTATAAATTTTTTAGACTTCCATGGGTATAAAACTTGGGTGGATTGACATCCCTTTATAAAGACTTATAAGTATTGCCTGGCATGAAGAATTGACCCTATTAACAGTGTGCTGTAAAGGGCAGAGAAAAGCTATCGTAAAATTGTAGGTTCAGCAGAAGAAGCTGTGCAACTATAGCCATCTCGTAATAGAGTGATTCAGAGGTTGGGTGCCATTGGCAAAGTGCCTGCAGCTCATAACCTGAATATCAGTGTGTAATGAAGTCATAAAAAGGGCTTTCACTCAGGTTCATATCTAAGTGCTTCTCTGTGTTCTCCTCCAACAAAGCCCTCTTTTCCCTTAGTCACATATACTGAACCTTACCTTTCTGTTTATCTACTGTATCTTTTTTAAAAATTCTCACTTGAGATTACATTTATTGATTTGAGAGGGGGAGAGAGAGAGATAGAGAGAGAGTCATCAATGTGAGAGAGAAGCATCTATCAGTTGCCTCCAGAACAAACCTTAACCAGGGACCAAACCCACAACCTAGGTATTGAACCTGCCATCTTTCGGCGCAGGGGCCAATGCTGCAGCCAACACTGGCCAGGGCCCGTATCTCTTCTTTTCACTTTCTCCTTTCCCAAACTGCCCTGAAGTCTGTCTTCATTTCACTTACTGATATTTAAGTAGATTTGCTTTGTAGTGTATTTATAATTTTGGAATCTTCTTAAACGGCCACAATGTTTGCTTTAATAATAAGAGTAAATAAATACAATTTGTAAAATAAAGTATTTTAAACATATAGATTTATTCAATCCTCAAACAACATTGTCATCTACATTGAACAGATGCTACTTGATACCAGAGGTTAATTGTGCTCTTGTCCCCATTTTCTCACAGTTTTGCTCAAGAATGGATGGCAGTGACCAACCCATTCACAATCAGATATATGCAATTTTAGTTAATGTTTTAGATTGATATCTCAGGGTTTCAGATTTCTCAGAAAAAAAGAATAAATAAAATGAGTAAAGAAAAGTGTTAACAATTAACTTACTATTTTAAGTTAAGCTTAAGTACTATGTTATTGAATTTCTCAACTTAATTTGGAATATCATTTCAATGTATTTTGTTCACAAAACATATATAACATAGTTTGGAAAGAAAGTTGAAATTATACTTATTTATAGAGTTAATATACTTTTATACACATATATTATACTCTAAATTTGTAAATTAAATAGTAATTAATAAAAACACTGCCTATTAGGCTGATTGTTAAATGACACTTCTCTTTGAACACCGTCCCTATATTTGATCATTTTTTACACTGACTTCCATCTTTCCATGACGGAAATCAGAAAACTTGCTGTTTGTCTTCCTGGAAAGCATCAGCACAAACATAACACCTGCCCAGGCTGTAATGTGATATGAGGTAGTGAGTACGTGAGAAAACCGTTTCAGTGAGTGTGACAACACAGGCACGAAGCGCGGACAGGCAGACATAGATGAGGTGCCAGCTCTGCCTAAGCACTGCAGCTGCAGGCCCAGAATCGAGTGTGTTGGACGGATAGTCCATGCAAGCTACCATGTGGCCACCCCTCAGTAGCAGCTGGTTTTATTCCTAGAACATCCACAAAATGAATTTGGGGAGTCTGGTTGCATAACCGTTTAGGAGCCGTTCTGAGCCATCCAGATGTTCTGCAGTCTATGTTATTCCCTTTACTACATTTCTATTTTCCTAATAAGAAGGGCCTTATTCTATTGTTTACAACTATGAATACCTGTTGAAACTTTGAACAATAAAATAAAATGTAAAAGTATTAAAATAAAAAACACAAGCTATTTCGACTTTTTGAGCACCAGAAAGCAAGACCAAGAGATGAAACAAGTGACAACAAATAACTACTGTTAATAACATCACTTTTCTCTCTGGAATGGAAAAAAATTACAGGTATAAGAGATTTGTTTTTATTAATGAGGTTTAATGGTGATTTCTCAAGGAAACAGTATTGTACCATTCAATCCATAGAATAATTTCCATAATCAAGAGCATAAACCTATAAAGAATAAATACAGTGATTACAAAAAAAAAAGTCAGTGAGAAAAGAAAAAATATGTAATGTGGGTAGAGTGAGCCCTTTCATAATGAAAATTATTGAGTGATTTGGCAAAAGAAAAAGCAATGAAATAGTGCCCTGTTGGGTCAGAAAGAGTATTTGTTATTGATGCTGCAAAGGTCTTACTTCACCCATAAGTATAAATATCAAACAAGGTCAGAGCTTTTTATCTTGGATTTACTTGGTGGGTATAACTGATTATTTAAGACAAAAGCAAACTAATTTCAAAATAGAAATTTTTTTTTTTTTTTGTAATCAGAAAGGTTAGCAAGAGCAGGCAGAGTGGATAGGAATCAGAGATGTCAGAAAGATTTCAAAATCAATAAGAAAAAAAGGAATTTCTCTCTTTTTGTTACCTTTAGATAATACTTGGGTTAAGTTCAACTTGAACGAAGGAAAAAAGTCAGTTTCAGAACCAGTTCTCAATCACTGACTCACTCATCAAACATTTATTCCAGTAGGATTATTTCTCTGGCATAATGCAAAGCTCTGAGCCCTTAGAAACCAATGAGTCTCTTTCTTTCCTCAAAGAACTACAAGTAAGGCAGAAGACAAAAAGCCAATCAGTGAGTTTAGGTCACACTTAAAATGCTAATGCAGAGGAAAGTACTGGATGAAATGGGGGCCCAAGGAAAATGGATGTCTGAATGAGAGCTGGCTGAAAGCTGGTCTGGACAAGAGAGCTACAGCATTTTGTGAACTGTTCTCCTCTCTCATGATCTTTCTCTTTCTTTTCTTTTATCACTATATTCGACTTATGTTAGATAATAAAGAGTTAATGATGAATGGGATGCTAAAAGAAATTGATCAAAGTAGAATCAGAACTAAGCATTAGAATTAAGAATACGCAATAAACCTACCATTAAAATTAGAACGCATAACAAAGTTAACATTTGCAGCCAGTTGAGAAATAATATATTATTTAATAAATAATATCCAACAATTGCTAACATTTTTAGTTATATTTCTAAAAGATGTCATGCACCAAATATATTACATAAAATAAAATGTTAAATTCTTAGAACAGCAGGTATGGGGGTCAGCTGGGGAGGTGAAAAAGCTAAGTCTTGTCTTTGTCTTATCATAGCTACAAAAATTAAAGTGCACATCTTATTCTACTTTTCTTTTTCCTGTACTTCTTGAACTTAATAGATCAAATAAGCTAACATTACTCTGACATAATATTTGCCATAATGAAAAATATAATTTTTGTTCAACTAAATCAAATTATTATTGTGGCAAATGTCTGATTTCAACAGAAATTGTGTTTTTGTAGTATGTTTTGTGGTTTTGTAATATGTGGACTTGAAGATAATTTCCAATAATTTTAGGTAACTTAAAATACAAGACTGACATTAAGTCAATGAAACAACAATCATTGGTTTCTTAGTTAATTTCTATGTAAGATACAATCAATACTGGAACATTCATTACTGGGCATAGTTTTTAAGTTTACACACTTTTGTTCCTTATTTTCTTATGCTACAGAGATAGTTTTTGGGGGTTGTGTTCATGAAAGTCATGTTTTTTGCCATTTTAGGAAGGTGTAAAGCAGATGTGAACAGCTACATGCATGTCTGCATTTGCGAGCTTCACTCGTCTGCAAAATTGTTTGAGTATGACAGTTCTTAATTTTTCACTCCCTAGGTTTCTCAGGAAAGTAGAAGTCAGTTCTTTTGATTGAATTTATAAGTAATATAAGTGACAGAGACTATGCGAGGAGCAGTAGTAACAGAGAAGCACAACCGTATGCCTTTTGTCTTTAGGCAGAGTCTTCTCATGCCTTACAGTCCCTCGGAGATCCTTATGCTCTAAAACATAGAGAAGATCCCAAAAGTTGTTGTTTTTTAAAATGAAGATGATAAGTACTGGTATTTATTATATTAAAATTTAAAAACTGAGAAAATGCTAATATATTTATTGATTGATTCACTAGGAAATGCTAAATGACTCATTGTACATATATGACATAAAACATTATTATCAAAATAGCTCTAACCTCATTAACCAACTGAGCAAGTGTCACTGTCCTACACTGTCAGTTAGTTCTACATTAAGAAAGAGCACAATTAAGAAGAAAGCTTAGAAACAGAATTTTGTCTCTGTCCACAATACCTAAGTCTGAAAAGTCAGGAAATGTGTAAAAATTTTCTCAAAGCTTGATCAATTGTGAGATTCCTGTTTTCTTGGTTTACCCATCATTGCCTTTACCTACAATATGACATGTATGAGGGTCACGATTTCATAATTTTACCTTTTAAAAATTATCCTTTAAAGGCCCTTAAAATAATATTGTAAACATTTAGTGATATAGAAGGATAATGCTGATGTAATAAGTTTAGAAATTAGGTTCAAATAGTGGTTATATCAGGAGGCCACATGAGAGGTTGGCCGTTCCCACCAGGTAAAATCTCTCCACGGCCATGTTTTGTCCACAGCCTGAGCAATGCCCACCATGCTGTTACACTTGTCCTCGTCCTCCTCTTCTCCTTAACATGGAGCTTCCACATTTCCTCTTCCTTGTACTGATCTCAAAGTCTGTCTCACTTTATAATCTTTGCCTTATCCTGGCAGCACCTTGTTCTTGCCTTGGGATCTTCTTTTACAGCCCAAAGGACCATCAATGAACGGTGGTGTTAGTCATGGTCAGGATGACGATGATGAAGATGAGCACAAGGATGATAACTAATGTGCATTGCAATTTTGAGCCATGTACTAGCTAAAATTAATTTAAAAATTAATTTTAAAATTAAATTTATTGAGGTGGTAATTGGTTAATAATATTATATAGGGTTCAGGTGTACGTTTGTATGACACATAATTTGTGTATTGCACTGTGTGCCCTCTGCCCAAAGGTCAAAGCATCTTCCATCACCAGCATATCATCCAACTTTAAAGTCAGTCCTAAGGTAAAGATATTAATAATTTGTCCATTTTACAATGAGGTCAAATGATTTATTAACATGTCCAAAGGTACAAAGACTATAAGAAAATGAGCTGGGGTTTGCACCCATGTTGTATTGACTCCAACACCTATCACCAACTTATTTTTCTGAAGAAAGACAATTATTTTCCTCAGAGCAGTTCCATCACTAGTTCTTAAAATTAATTTTTCTTTCATGTTATTTTAGTATCTATATTTGGAAGCAATCAAATAATTTCCTATGGGTACTAATAGTGATAATTATGTATTGTTTTCCTTTCTCTACATTTAAAACTTTTTCAATAGTAATATATATTGATTTTTAACATAAATAGGAGGAAATATCTTTAAAAATTAAAGAAATTTAACTGATGCAATTTTTTTCAATAGAATATCTTGAGTGATAATGTATCTGGTGATGGTATGAAATATTTAGACAAATCTTTATCTATTTTCTGGCCTCCTGAATATATTTTCTCCAAGAGCATACAAAAGCTATTTTTAAAAAGTACCTCAAACTTTACTCAACTTTTCACATAACAAAGTTGGATAATCAAAGCCACAGGAAAAATTAAATATTTGATCAATACACCAAATTGTAAAACCCTAGTGCCATTACTAAATAGTTCAGGAGCTCGACACATGTCTGTCTTCTTATCCACAAATGATTATTATACTATATCTTAATTCATGGAACTTCAAAAGATAGCCTAGTATTCAGCTTAATTTTCCTCCCCGTCCATGAGAAGACAAGCTAGTTTGGAGTGAAAAGAAATACTTCAACAATTACATATATTTTCGTGACATGTCTCAAAGGAGAGAAGAAGCGCTTGTCTCAGGTGTCTCTGGTGTGAACCCTGACTCCCCTTGCTCCCCACGCTGGTGGGAAAATGTACGGTAGAGCCATGACTGTTCTCTACTCCCCTCTGGGCCGCCGCGGGCGCTAGCAGGCAGCACATCCCCTCCTCCCCCGGCGTACAAACATTAGCCTGTTGATTCACTTTTTTTTCATTTTTCCATAATGGTTCAAAGCCTGTGTTTATGAAGTCATTTCTACTTCAAATTATAGATACTAACACAATGGTGTCTTCAGGCTAATCCAAAAATAGTACAGAAATACACTTTGCACAGAGCTCGAAATTGAATAAATATCATTCAGGTGCACTTAATTATTCAGGTAATTTTTGTTCCATTTCTCTCAATGTAACCAAAATCTACAAAGGACTCCCTGGCTGGAGTAGCTCATTGAATTGAGCATTGGCCTCTGAACCAAAGGGTCACCGGTTGGATTCCCCAGTCAGGGCACATGCCTGGGTTGCGGGCCAGGTCCCCAGCAGGGGGTACATGAGAGGCAACCACACACTGATGTTTCTCTCTCTTCCTCCCTCCTTCCCCTCTGTCTAAAAATAAAATAAATAAAATCTTTTAAAAAAATCTACAGAGGGCAATCAATTGTAGTTTTAGATCAAGGAGCTAGAGCTTGTTTGTGAAATATATCCAGTCATACTTTTTTCACATAAGCTATTACATTGAATAACAGAGACCTAAATAGGTGTATTGGAGGCCTATATTCAGAATATTCCTGTTTTATTTTTTTAATCTGCTAGGAAACTAAAAGAAAAAACAAAATAAACAACATCATAAATGCAAGCGCTGAGTGCCTGCCAAGTTGAAAAGTCTGAAAAAGGAATATTAATACTCCAGAAACTTAGGGGAGTAACAAGAACTTACTAAGAACTGTATAAAACAGAGAGAGGCGAGAGAATCTTTGTTCAGGGAAGATGCTGCAAAGAAAACGGTGGATGTTCTCAGTGACAACATTGACTGCTCCCTCTTCTCAGGAAAAGAACTACGTTAGATAAAAGACCGCACTGATGCTAAATTGGATTTATTTAGAAAGAAACAGAACTTTATAGGCCATATGGGGAAAACTAACAGAGAGGAAAAAATGATCTCTGAGAGTTGGAAAATGTCAACATAGAAATGGCTCCACAGATTTGCAGACCCGAGGAAACTTCTGGCCCGGGGTCGTCCTCAGGCTGAGTCAGTGGAGGAGAGAATGCACATTTGCATTCTGGGAAGCAAGAGGAACAAGATCTGAGAGAGGGAGATAAGAGGGAGGATGGTCGGAGGGAGAGAGGGGGGTTGAAAACAGCTCTGAGAGAGGATTGCACTGAAGTATGGAAAAGGAGAACATGTGAACTTTGGAATTCTTTTCTCTTCTCTTGTTGAGGTAACAAGAATAGAATAGGCATTGAGAGATTATTAGCCCCTTCTGACATGAAAAAAGTAAACATAAAAATTTAGAAGAATATGAAAACTAACACAATCGTGCTAATATGAAAATACTTCTATAACAGATTTCTAGTTGAAAGATTATAGGATCTGAAACATTAAAAAATAATTCTCTATTTTATGTTTCTAGTGAGCCATAAATATTCTGATTTTCTGTTAAATGACTTTGGTCTTTGAATTTCATTAATATACTTTGAAGAATAGAAAATTATGCATTAGACATAAAATAAAATACATTATTTTCTGACTTGAAATAGAGATAAATTTTTCCACAAGATATAACTAGTTCCCAAATTAACAATGGTTAAATGATATTTATTTTGTTTTCTAATAATTTCAATAACATTTAAATTTTAGTAACTTGTGTCACAGGTGTGCAGAGGTAACCAGGTTCTTGGTGATCGTGGACAAAGAATTGAACCAAACACACACACAGGGTATATATCAGAAAGAGAGAGAGAGAGCAGATTTATTAATCGATACTACACTCCACAGAACATGGAAGCGGGCCAACTCTGAGCAGACATTGCCCTCAGGGGCTGGAGGGCTTCTATTCTTACTGGGCGGATATTTCCTGGCTAGTTTTGGCAGGGCTTTATTGCTCATGTACAAGTAGTTATATTACCTTAAAGCCACTGCTCATGTGGTCTCCCATGGTTTTCCTTGCTTGGCCACCAGGGAAGGGGATCCAACAATGCTAATTTATTATAATGCTATTATAATGTAGCATCTTCTGCGCAGGTGCATTCATGTTTCACCATGTTTCAGTGCTTTTCCAGAAAGCAAGAACAACTGGTCTTAGAACAGGTTCTCTGTTCTGTATCCACGTCCTTTATCTTAGCCCTGGCGCACCTCTGGATTTTCCTCCTTCCTATCTCCTGCCTCACTTACAGTTCTTTTACTCATTCCCTTAATTTAACTAGGTTAAATTGTTCTTTAATATTAGCAATCATCTTTTAATAATAATTATTTATCTCTCTAAAAAAATACTCTAAAAATACGCCTTAGTACAGGTATTGAGCTATATTGCAGAAAAAAGGAGATAATGACTTTTGCCTGTTATCCTAACTTTACAAGTTACAAATACAGCCATATTTGTGACAGGAAGATTATTAATTTCAAAAAAGTCTGCACCAATATCTTTGACCCTCTAGCCTTATGATTGTCTAGGCAACTCTTTGATGATAATTGCAAAAGTTGTCTAGTAAACAAGTCTTTAATATTGTCTAATGTTTAATTATCTGAAATTAACATAAAATAGCATTTATTGGTAAGCTTTTATTATCTGTTATGAATAATCTTCAAAATTAATCACATTTCCTTTGGGCTCACCAGAAGGGTAATGTAATTAACCTGACATCTCAGGACCATTCCCTGGAGTTCCTCCAGAAATAGAATTTTAATTTAGATTCTTAGTTTCTGTTTGTCCAACTTTTCAGTGAACTTTTTAACTTGCTGTGGCGTGTGTTTGTGCTTGCTTTCATTCTCCTTTTAGAGAGGATGTATTTTAGAGGGGACGTGTTACGCTGGGTGCTGCCTCAATGCCCTGATCTTTTTCTCGAAATCAGGCTACCTCGCCTTTATCCTGTATATGAAAAGAACCTTTAGTCTCAAGACATTCTTAATTCTTCCTCCTCCACAAAATGAGCATCTCATTCCCATCACAAATTGCAAAGCTATTTTCACAGACAATGACCCAGGTAAGAAAAATCTCTAAAATATCCTAAGACACGGAATACAAATTAAACTTTAGGAAAAATGTCATGATTAAAGCGCAACTTGAACCTATGATTAAATTAAGAAAATGTTTATCTGCAATATATTGCATGGTTCACTGAGGTTTTTCCCTTTGAACTGTTTGTCTACACTGAGAAAGCTAAGATGGATATTAAAAACCAAGCTCCATCTGGAAATTTCCAAAGCTCACCATCTCCGTTAAGCCTCTACATTGGTGCTGGACACTGAAAATTTATAATGAAGTAAGGATACTCTCAAGGGTTTTATAGTCAATGATGAAGTGATAAACAACATCAAAAATGATTGAATAAAACAAGATACAGGGAAATAAGACACAGGGAAAGTAGAAGTGTTTCGTTCTATCTGTGGAGCAGGGCTCAGAAATTCTTCCCAAAGAAGAGGCTACTTGAGCTTTTGTCTGGTAAATAAGTTATCTAGATTGGAAAGATCATTAGTAGGGGAGGAATGTGACATCTAGCATATATATCTTGACATGAAAAAATTGCTGTTCTATAAAATTCTTGTCGTTTTTTAAGAAATGTTCATTAGTTTGGTTTGGCAGAAGCATAGGTTGTAAAAGAACAGGAGGAAACTGAAAGACAGTAAAAGCTGAAGAAGTTATCTCTCAGCAGATGACAGATCCTGTTCATCCTGGTCATACATACCACACCAAAAAGTTTGAATTTTGTACTGCCGAGTAATGAATGTCAGCAAATATTTGTATTCATGAGAGGAAAATGTTGCATTTGTTTTCTGATAGAGCCTTGGTCTGCAATGTAGAATATGAATCAGAAAAGCAGTCGCTATTAACAGAGAGAGCAGTCGCACCCACAGTCCTGGTAAGAGGTGATGAGCGCATGAGCTGTCAGAGCAGCCATCCAGGCAAAGAGAGGGAGTTAGACACGCATGTGCAAGGAGTAGGGTTTATAGGACTTGGTGACTGATTGCCTGTGGATTTAGGGGCAAGGTAACTCCCTAAATCACTATCCCTGAAATAGAATTTGAAAGACTGGGTGAATAATGACAAATAGATATCTTGGAGGAAGATAATGTTATCCTTCTGTTTATGTTGTGTATGAAGTGTTTTGAGGCTATTTATAGATATTTGAATACTCTTATCTATATCAATTCAGAGTTTAGAGGGTACTCTTAAGCAGTAAACATAAGTTGGTTTAATAATCATTCACTAAGCACTTATTATTTAGCAGATAGTGGCCTGGGGATGCAGTGGTGAATGAACCTCCCTCAAGAACTATTTGGTCTAAGGAAACAGACTAACGTGGCAGTCAACAGCACGAGCTGTCCTAGCAGGGGTGGATAGCTATGTCATGGCTGTACTAGATTCAGGCTGCTCAACAACTTTTTTATGTATTAATAACCACATGAAGATCAAAATGAACCTTAAGATTCATAAGCTGTCAATTTAATATATTTATATTTATTTTCTAAGATTATAATGTCATAACATTAAATATAATGTGATATGAAATAGAAAGCAAACCTTTCAGTGTCCCTGTTTTTTATTTACTTGTTTGATTTTTTTTTTAATTAGTGGCTATTCAAAACATGCATCAGTTAATGAAAACTTGATATCTAGGTATAGTTAAATTGTCCACATTTTGTGAATAGTTTTGCTTCAGGTCTAATCCCAATTGTACCACTTAGAAATCATGTGACCAAGAACAAGTTATTTAGACTTTCCTCATTTATTACACGGGGATCATTATTCCATGGATTGTTATGATGATGACATGAAATAATTCATCTAAAGTGCTAAGAACAACGCTTTGTAGAGAGCAAACCTTAAATAAATTTTATCTATTATCAATAATACTGTGTCATAGGCATTTGTCTTATCTTAATGTGGAGAAACATTTCTCCACCTGTTATGGAATGAATGCTTATGTCCCTTCAAAATAATATATTGAAATTTAATCCCCAAGGTGATGGTGTTTGAAGTGAGGGCCTTTAGGGGGTAATTAGATTACGAGAGTGGAGCCCGTATAAGTGCGATTAGTGCCCTTAGAAGAAGAGGACAGAGAGCTAACTTGCTCCATCTGCCGCTTGAGGATGTAAGAGGAAATCAGTAGTCTGCGCCTCGGAAGAGGACTCTCACGACAACCTGACTAGGCTGGTATCCTGATCTCAGGCTTCTAGCCTCCAGGAGCGTGAGAAGTAAATTCCTGTTATTCATCAGCTACCCAGTCTGTTATACTTTGTTATAGCATCATGAATATAGACACTATTTTTCATATAGTGAGGACACAGTAAGTTTTCAAAGATCAGAGTTAATAAATGTCAGGGGCAGAATTAAAACCGTGGTATGTTTACTCCAGAGTTCACATTTTTTTGTTTCTGTGTCAACTCTAGAAAGACAGTGAGAAATTATAATTGATTTTGAAATATAATATGTATTTTTCCTAAAAACAGACTAAGAAACAAATGTAGTATAGGAAAACAAAATAAATAAAGGGAACTGAATGTGAGCAGATAACCAAAAACAGAAACCAGATTAATGTTGCCTATAAATAATATAATTTTTGTATTTTAATAATATTTAAATAAAATTTTAAAAGATTCTATCTTCAAAATCAGGTTTGGCAAAAATTTATTAATGCTTATGTTTTTTCTGAAATCATGAATGTGACTTAAACTTGAAGCCTACAGTGGGAATTTAAAAAATACCTGCCAACTCCTGCTACTGTTGATGTTCCATGAAGTACAATTGACCTCTGACCTGGGGTCGGTGATGACCAAAGTTGAACGCCAAGCCCATGACAAAGGATTTCTACCAGAATTTCAGATCTAAGAAGTTATAAAGGAGAAATAATGTCAACAAGTAAAAATCATGATTAAAACTGGCTAAAACAGAGATAATACATAATTTAATGAAAATAAATCAAAAATATTGCATGTAATTTCAAAGAATTAATTGTATAGGATAAGAGTAGGGATTTCTGGCATTAAGTTTGTTCACAAAAAAATGTTGCTGGACCTAAGCAAAGTCTGATACCACACATTCTCTACAGGCTTCTATCGCTCTACTGCTATGACTGCAATCACGAATTTTATGTGTCAAATTGACCTAGCCATGATTTGCACAGATAGTCAATTAAACATTATTTCACGGTTTGTTTGTGAAGGTGTTTCTAAATGAGATTAACATTGGAATTGGTAGGCTGCCTGAAATAAACTCGCCCTTCTCTGAGAAAAATGGACCTATAGTTAATAATTGCCTCATCAACTAAGAAATGCCCTTACCTCATCCTCACAATAGAAAAAATGGCCCTTTCTCAAAGGCTCATCTTTTCTTTTGTGATCCAGAGATCATCTCCTCTCTATTCCTGTGGATTCTTCTTTTTCCAGCACCATCAATGTCTCTTTTTCCATTGCTTATAATCTCATTGCCCTAAAGATTTCTTTTTGTACATTTCAGTAACATTCCATACAATTCACAATGTCTTTCTTCGTGAAATATCCTGTCAGTTTCCAGAACATACTACTCTTTTTAGCTTTCTTTTTACCACTTCCCTGTCTCCTTAGTAGGTTCCTCATCTATCTGTTCCCAAATGTTGTCAACCCTCATAATCTTTCCTCTACTTTTTCCACAGCTTCTGCCTTTGCCTTAAGAGATTTAAATGGTATCTTTTTTGTATGGCCTTTCTAGCTACTAATAACAGTCTCCAAGTTGCATTAGTTTAAACAATAAAAAATTAGCTGAGTGAAGTCAAGAAACCATGTTGCAATTGATATCATTTTGTTTTTTACCTCATGGTGGCAAAATAGATTCCACATCTTCAAGCTTTCTATTCTTATAAAGTAGCATACTGAAAGCAAGGGGAAAGGCTGAAATAAAATTTTTTTTCTGACATCTCCATATAACAGGAGAAATAACATTGACAGAAGCTTTAGGAATTATTCTCATGTTTCATTGGCCAAAATTGGGTCAAATATTCATTTGTATGCCACTTATTGTCAGTGTGTAAAAGTTTATCATAATTTGGCTAAAATCAAACTAATTTATTCCCTGGCTTTGAATCAGTTCCTATATAAATTTGAGTTCTCTTAGATACCGACTCTGAGGTCATTTCCCTCTTGTTTTTTACAAGCGGAACTTTTTTTTTCTGCTCATGTATGAAATAAAAATGTTTAGATCTATAAGAAAGTAGACTCAGCCCTTTGTCTACAGGTGAAGTTATGGTTGATTTTTTGCCAATGAGATGAAAGAGGAAATTTTCTGAAGGACTTTTGGGAATGATTTTTTTGTCTCTTATAAGAAGGAGACACATCCATGTGTTAAAAGAGACTTTTCCCCACATTGCTTCCTGTTTTCCCAAGTTAGAACATGGCATGGTGGTTGAAAATGCTATAGTAAACTTGCAACTATGGGTGGAACATTGAACACACACACATGCACAGATTCCTAACATTGTTAAGTCTCTGAACTAATGCTTTGGCCCTTACCTTGACCCATAGTAAGCCCTTACCTTCAGAATTCTTTACATATGAGAAAAATTAACTCCTACTATTTAAATCACTATTTTTCAGGCATTTTGTTACTTACACGAAGAGCATATCTAACTGATACATCATCTATATGCTGTTGAGTTTTTAATCCACACTTCTCAGGCCCCTGTGAGCTCCCACATCTTTGACCCAAGACGGATATTTGTTAAATAATTAATGATAAAATAACTTGATCTCTGTTAACAAAATTCCTCCTTGACTTCCTTTCTTGGATGTTTCAGATCGAATATATTATGATCAAAGCTGGACTTTTAATTTTATCCCTGCTTTAGAACTTACTTCTCTTCATTTATCATCTTTAAATAAATGGGACAAAACTCAGTGTTAGGGTTCTCCAGAGAAACAGAATCAATAGAATGCATGTAAGGAGGTTATAAGAAATTGACTCATGTGATTGTGGAGGCTGAGAAGTCCCAAGATCAGTAGTTGGCAAGCTGGAGACCCAGGAGAAAAGATGGTATAATTCAAATCCAAGTCTGATAGCCTGAGGAAAAGGAGAGGAGAGTTGACGGTATAAATTCTAGTCCAAGTCCAAGTCTCAAAACAGGAGAAGACCAGCGTCCCAGCTCAAAGACAGTCAGGCAGAAATAGCAAATTCTACCTTCCTCAGCCTGTTCAGGCCTCAATGAATTGTGCATCTCACCAACATTGGGAAAAGCAGTCTGCTTTACTCAATCTACTGATATAAATGTTAATCACATCCAGAAACGTCCTCCCACACCTAGAATAATGTTTGGTCAAATATGTGGGCACCCAGTGACCCAATCAAGTTAATATATAAAATTAGTCATCACATCCATCAAGGTACTCAGATTGAAATTAGAATTATTCTCTTCAGACAATTCCATCGCATGGAATTATAATTCATTTTCTATAATGATGTCATAATGTCCATAATGCCTTTGGATTAATTCTTCTTCTTCACTTTCATATTCTGCTACTTATCCATTATTACCATTCATGTCCAGTCACAAATGAAAAGCATTTTTGTTTTGTTATGACTTTCTTTTAATAACTGAAGATCATGCTCATTCCAACTTCTAAACATTTACACACGATGATTTATTCTGTCAGGAATACGCTTTCTGTTCTTTGCTGTGACTGTTTCTTCTTTTTCTTCAGGTTCTTAAAAAGAATATTCTCGGAGAGACTTTCCCCAATTTTTATATTTAATTCATGTTTCCAAGCTATTTGCTATTATAAGACAATATTTTTTCATTTTATTGTATACAAGCATGTTGAAGATTATTGTTTTTAATTAATTTAATTAAGGTTTTTTTAAATACTTTAAAGCAACTGGATAATTGTTATTTAGATGTACTTTTATGGTATAAAAGATGTGTGATTTAGAGAGTACTTGCCCTTCTCAATAGCATTAAATATCAAGTTTAAATAAAAACTGCAATAGGTATCTATTGCTACATAACAAATTACACTAGAACTTAGGAACTTAAAACATCAAGCTTTTATTATCTCTCTGTTTCCATCTCTTAGGGACCTCAGTACTGCTTAGTAGGGTACTTTTGGCTAATGGTGTCTTATTGAACAAGGTTGCACTTGGGATGAATTCTTATAAACTCACTAATGTGACTATTGACAAGATTTAGTTCCTCCTGTGTTATTGGACTAAGTCCATTTGTTCCACACTGGCTGTTGGCCACAGGCTTCCCTCCATTTCTCTCCATGCAGTCCTCTCCGTTGGGAATCCCACAACATATCAGCTGACTCCCCTTAGAGAAAGCTAGTGAGTGAGTAAGAATGGGGAACCAGATGGAAGCTACAGCCTTCCGGTAAGGTAATATAGAAAAAGACATTCTATCACTGTTGCCATGACCTGTTCTTAGGAAGTTAGTCTCTAGTTCTGGTACAACCTCAGTTGGAAGGGATTATACAAAGCCGTGAATATTAGGAGGTGGGTGTCTTTAGGGGCCATGTTAGCCACTTTCTTCACCAAACATAATACTGCAGAGTTCTAAATGCACTCATAATGCTGTGAGGTATACCTAATGCTTTTTATCCTCTAACATGTAAGAACCATGAACATTGGCAATGCTTTTTTTTTAACACTGTATATCTAGCTTTCTGACTACTGTAGATCCATATTAGACACTTGTGGTAAAGTGAATGATACCCTTCCTCTCCCTGCAAAGATGTTAACATCCTAATCCCCTGAGCCCGGTGGATATGTTACCCTACATGGAAAAAAGAGACTTTGTAAATGTGAGTATGTTAAGGATCTTTGAGATGAGAATTGATGTTGGATTATCTGGGTGGATCTGATGTAATTTACAGGGGTGCCAGGAGGATCAGAGTGAACAGGAGGGGATATGATGATGAAGCAAGAGGTTGGAATTATGCAAAGAAGGGGCCACTAGCCAAGGAATGTAGGCAGCCCTAAAAGCTGAGAAAGATGAGACATTATTATATCTAAACTGTTAATTCATTATAAAATGCCATATAATATTTGAGGGAACTGAAAATGATTAGCCTGAAAAACAAAACAAGGATATCAGACATTGTCATTAAATACTTGTCAAAGCATGAGTTAAAATGCAAGCATTGAGCTTTTCAATTATTAAATAACTTAGTATGTACTGGAATAAATAGATTGCAAAGTCCCTTTCAAATTTTAAGAGTCAATGATATTATGATTGTTACAACAGTAGCTTGTAAATAAAATTTCTCTATTTCTATAACTCCTTTTAAAGTTGAATATATTCATATCAGCTGAACCTTTGTCTAAATTTAAAAACATGTGTAGACATTCAACAGAATAATATGCTATAAACAAATCAATTCAATGAAGTGGACTTCAATAATCAAATCTGCCGTAGAGAAAGGTAAAACATTTTTTAGCATTTTCTATTATTTTATAGTTCACTAAGGATAAAAAGAAATTGAATGAAGTAATGAAGTGTAGCCTTCAATTTTATCTATATGCAAATATAAAATAATACATTTTAGAAAAATCTAAAAATATCAGTGCAGGTTTGATAAATTTACTAAATTTCTTGAAGTATATATTTCATATATCGCTCTTATAATTTTATCTTAAGGGACTGTGAAGACTTGTTTCATTTTCAGAGCTCCATATTATGACTCTGCTTTTTCAGAAGTAAATTATACAAATATTTATTTAAACACCTGTAATGTGCACTGTTGTAAAGGCTTGTATTCTAAAAGCATTTATACGAAAATAAAACTTTACTTTCAACAAATTCCAAGGATTCATAAAAGTAGAGATTTCTTTGGGACAAAACTAAAAAGATACCCTAAGGGAATTAGAAAAAACAGATCATCTGTCAATTGCCCTAATATGAGGCTTTCTATCAAGTGAACCATAAAATGTTTTTGTAAATTTAAAATGTTTACAATAATAATGCATCAGATGTGATATTTGTTCGATCGTGGCTTGTATTTAATAAATACTCTTTCTTTTTAATTTATAGAAATAGACAAATTACTAATGTTTCCCAAGAAACCTATCTTTAGAACTCTAAGGTTATTTATAGTATACTGGCAGCTTATAATTAAACAGAGAAAAATCTTATAACTTTTTGCCATCTTTGAAATATCATAAAGGAAAATGAGGCAGATGCCTTTCTTCCTTATGTGTTTTAACCCATGTTTTGAATTTTATAAGAAAGTCATTGTTATTTGGGACTCATAAAAAAGACAGAACTCCACCAAGAAACAATAAACCTTAAAAACCACGGAGAGGAACCCCTGAGTAAATTGTGTATGCATGGTGTGTGTGTGTGTGTGTGTGTGTGTGTGTGTGTGTGCGTGTGTGTGTGTGTATTTTGAAGATGAGGACGAGGGAAGGAAGATAGTGATAATTAAAACAAGTGAAAACAGTTGACTGTAACTTCCTATGCATCTTACAGAACAATAGTTAAATTTTTATAGTTAATTTACCCCCATGGCTTCCCTTTAACCTTTATTAAGGTGGGATGGTATAAAGCAAGTGGTCAAGTAGGAGGACACTTTGAGACACCTTGTCTGGATGTGAGTCCCAGTTCCATTCTATTTAGTTGTGTGAAAACAGGCACCTTAACCTATATGTTCTTCAATGTCCTCATCTCTAGCAAACGATTAATAGTTGAGACTTGTAATGATAATGGGCACTTGGGAGATATGATGATTTAAAATGAGCAATAAACGTTACTAAGTGCTAATGAACCTGTGCATAGTAGCTACTTGATAAACATTAGCTACTATTATCTTTATTGTGCAAATATTGATCAACTTAATTCTTAGAGTATCTTGATATCCTCTTAGTTATTGAACTAATTTCCTTAATCTGACAATTCTCCCTCATCTTTCTTCTGAAGTCTTTCTCTTTATATCCTGTTGTTGAATTTCTTTTACTGTATTTTACAAAAAATATTTCTAGCACTTAGTCCTCTTTGTATCCAGCATGTAGGGTAATGCATCGGGCACGGCGATACACACCTCCCACTACATATGCAGATCTGGATGAGGCATTGCCTCCCTCTCCTCTTGGAAACCAGCATAATGGAATATAACCTAAGCCTAATCAAATATTTCCTTATATCTAAAGGGAGAGATGCAAAGATATAGGTACAGATAAGAGGTTTCACTGCAAATGGTAGCAGAGTTCAGAGTCTATCTGCTATAGACATAGGAATGCAGTGGCTGTGATGAAGGGTATTGACCTCATCAAATGGGTTCCTGAAAGTCATTGGTTATGCTCTCTGCTGCCAAGACACCATTAGTTTCTTTGTTCCCAAGCTTCTTTCTAAATCTTCAAAATGTTTGACACACTTCCCATAAATTCCTTTCCTGATTATGTGAATCAGAGTCAATTTCTGCTGTTTATAACCAAGAGCTCCACCTAATATTGAAGCATGTTAGAAATAGATGACAAATAAAAAAAAATCCTTAGGGAAATGGGAGAAATATATTATTAGCATGAAGCCTAGATGGATCTGAAGACGGTAAAGCCTTGAGATGGAAATTTGACACCACATGACATAAAGTAATGATTTAGCTAATTAAAGTCTCACCTGTAACCACCGTGATTCAAGTAGCCATTTGAAGGAAAGGCTTAGGTCCAATAAGTTGTAGGCTCTCCAAGACTTTACAAAGGGTATGATGAATTTAAGGCTGCAGGGTGAGAGGGCTCCCTGTCATGGAACTTTAAAAACAATAAACAGAAAAAATGTTAAGATCAAATCCCTAACTTCTAAGTTCAAAGTGCACTAGATTGCAAAGATGGACACCAACACTTCCTCTCGTCTTTGTGTTCTCATGCCACTTCATTCATAAAAAGGTGGGATTTTTCTTTTCTCCCTGAATCTCAACTGGTCTTGTGACTAGCTTTACCAATAGAATGAACTGAAACCAATACTGTGCATTCACTCTTCAGACCTTTGAATGATGATATAATTCACCAAAACAGAGAATCCCAGCCAGTCCCCAGCCTGAGGCTCTGGAAACACGAGTGAAGCCATTCTGGGTCCTCCAGCCCTGGTTACAGTTCTAACCAACACCATGGAGAACAGAGACATGTTGTTAGTGGTGGGCTGGAAAAAGGTCCCCCAAAGATATTTACCTCCTAATCCTTGGAACCTATGAACGACACCTTGTATGGCAAAAGGGCTTTTGCAGGTGTGATTAAATCAATGATATTGAGATGGAAAGGTTATCCTGGATTATGTGAATGACCCTAAATGTGTCCCAAGGATCCTTAAAAAGGAAGGTAAAAGGAGTCAAAGACAGAGATTAGGAGATGTCGCCATGGAAATGAGGCTGAAGTGATGTGAGGGAGGAGTCATGAGTCAATGAAGGGACTTCAAATTCCTTTTTCTTTAGAATCACTCACTTTCTTAAGGCCACATAAGAAGTTTGAAGTGTTCTGCCTGTGAAGATTAGAGCTAGAGTTGATATATAAAAAGGCCCCTCAGAAATTCAGCCATCTGATTTCTCACTAAAGAGCTATCTCCTTAATCAAACTATGCTTTTTATTTAAAGCTCTACTTTCCAAAATGAAATGATTTTCCAAGCCAAGAACATTTCCTGCCAATGTTTCTAGTGAAGTTGAAACACTATTTCCTGTACCATACTTCTTGAAAAAATAAGTCCAAAAGTATAAATAATAATCCATGATAGAATGGCAATGTAGTTTTCATCATAGAAAGTATAACACAAACCTGTAGCAAATTTTAAATGTATTAGACAGTTTAAATCAAATTGATTAGCTTTTGGATATAATCAGTCATGGGCATGAAATGCTTTTTAATCAGGTAATGACTTCATTAAACATGGTTAATCACACAGCACCTTGAACTCATTTTCTAAACATAGAATTAATTATTCAAATTATGGCAATTTAAACACACCAGTCGATGGCTAGATTCATTTTTGAAACTACCTAGGCAAGCTTGCCAAAAAAATCTACTCATCATTTGCAGGAGTTGGAGTATGTTGCTGAATATCTAATTAAAGAAAATAGACTTTGAGTCAAACAGTACTATAGGAAGAAAATATGGACAAGGTAGTTATTTCTTAATTAAATGCCATAATGGACTTAGAGAATTAAACAGGGCACAGAGAATACACTCGAATCTTGTAAAAAATGGCCCTCTTAGTCTTTATATATAATTTACCATTAATTTTTTTCAAATATGGCATGCTTGTTTTTATCACAAAATAATACTCAATTCAGATAAAGTAGAAATACATTTTCCTACTGTCCACAAAATCAGCATATATGTATAGAACATCTACTCAATGTATGGGTACACCAGGGCAAAAGTACAACCTACTTTAGAGATTTTAAATCCAGTTTGGGAGACTAGATATAAAATGAGGAAAACTACAGATAATATGCCCTGAAAATAGTCAAATAATGAAGTTATTGGGCTTTCTGTTTTAAGGCATACCCTTGAGAAATATATTATTTTGCAGCTCAGTTGGGTAAATCAGATTGGATCCTGTTTCATTTGAGATGGTCGTTCTTGACTACGCTGGCACTGAGAAGAACAATTTATTTTTCTATGCTCATTTATGTACTCACGAAGAAAAGGTTACATACAGTCCAATAAACATTTAGGAGATGGAATGGAGTGTATGCCTTAAATTTACCCTGTGTCTCAGAGTTTTATTCATATCAGTTTAAGAATAGTAAATATTTTGTGTAATATTGTTTTTTCAAAATTTAGTGTACCATTTTATTATCCCACAATGTCCCAACTGATAATGGACAATACAATAATATACATCTATAATTGTAACAAAAATTCAAACATTAATTTTAAAGAGTTGACATGCCTAAAGAGATCTCATGTACTTTGGTTACTTTCACCTGTCTGTTGAAACCCACTGCATAAAGATTTTGTGTGAAAAAATTCTTGTAAATTCAAAGAATGAAGTATTTTGTTGTATCATTCATAACAATCTTCTTTTCATTACAGCAATGCTTTCCTTATTAAAATGACTAAATCGGCAGGCAAAAAAGGATCGTATTTACTTCTGAGGAAGTGATAACTCTTAGTAACATCATGTAAATGTGACAATAAGATACATAACTCATTTCTGAGGAACATCTAATTTTTACATATTAGTTGTAATTTAGAAAACAGAGTGGAAATATCAACATGTCCTCATCACAGAATGTTCATTTATGGACATGAGTTATTTACACAATGGTTTTCAAAATAAACAGCTGTTTTTAAAGGAAATAGGCAGTAATAATAATAATAATTTCAACTTCTTTTCATTTTTTTTATACCTCCATATCAGGTGTGAATTTTCTGGAAATTAATGTGCTCCTTGTGTTATTCTGAACCTGTATTTACAATTTATTAAAGTAAACTTATTGACTTAGTAATTTAATTTAATGGAAATTATGCTTCATTATCATAAATATATAAAATAAAACTTTGAATAATTTATTGGAATTTTTTTGAAATTATATCATTATAATATAACTCAAGAAGAGGAAATAACATGAAAGGAATGTTCCTTTTTTTTTTTTTGCCTATGTACAGCTATAATGTAGTAATCGTTAGCTGACATATGTTGATATGTTTTTTCTTTGAGACCAGAATACGATAATAATAAATAGTAGTTAAAACAAGCAATACGAATTCGAAATTTCACCCAAAATTAATGAGTTTTCATGTATATTTGTCACATGTAATGAAAATGCAATTTATTATGTATCTACTGAGTACTGCTTAGCTGCAAAATCAATAGGATCTGCTCATGTCTTAGCGAATGGATAGAATATCTTTGCAAATACATCATTTCCTTCATATTCCATTTAAAAAGGCACTTAGCCTTCCACATAGACTGGGGGATAGGGGGTCTATCCTTCTTAATGATTATATTTCAAAGGGATGGGTTCCAGGTCCTTGAGAAAGACAATCTTGAGTAGTAAAACTGGCAAGATACTGGGAGAATATTTATGTTTCCACGGGGACAGAGAAAGGATTTACACTTGCAAGCATTCTAAAGTAAGTGGTCTAAGAAAAGTGAGGTGAGGTACCTAGAGTCAGGAAGCCACCTGTCTAAAGGGTAGTTGGGTTGAGGGAGTTTTTAAGACCATCTTGGTCAAAACACAGCATCCAAGGGGGAAAACTAGAATGAGGCACCTGGGCAGTTGATTTTAAGAAGTCTTGGGTGTCTCACCCTGGTCTCAATCCTACAGCACTGTATAGGCTGTTTTTTATGGCGGATTTTACTGAGGGTTTGGGGCTATCAAGGCATGGCGGGAGACTGGAATTACACCATCCCCCTCTTCCTAAAACATTCCTCCAGTACAAAAGGTTGAGTTAATCATACTCCTGGGTTCAAATTGTATTTTATCATTACTGGTTGATGCAAGGCTCCTGTTAATGACCAAATCGTGTCCCCCTGAAATCTATATTTTGAAATCTTAAACGCCCATGTCACTGTAGTTGAATATGGAGCCTGTAAGAAAGTAATTAAGGTTCAGTGAGGTCACAATGATAGACCCCTAATCTGAGAATATTGGTGTCATGCCATCCATATAAGAATGAAGAGAGAGAAGAAGAAAGACCATGTGAGGACATAATGAGAAAGTAACTATGTATAAGCCAGTAAGATAGTTTTCACCAGGAACTGAATTTGCTGACATCTTGATCATGGATGTTTGGCCTCCAGGACTGTGAGAAAATAAATGTTCAGTGGTCAAGCCACCCAGTCTGTGGTATTTTGTTAGGACAACCTAAGAAAATTAACATAGCCTCTACCTTACGTATTGGACTTACTTAAAGTTTAGTTATTCATTTCTCATACCTTTTGTCTACCTAAACAACTTCCTATCCCCTCACCTACTAAGTGATCATGTTTATGTGCTAAATGTACCTTTTATATTATTGCAAACTCATAATTTTTGCATGAATATATTTATAATTCACAGAAATAGTATAATTTATATATCTCATTAGGCCTGGCATACTTTTTTTGTCACTTGGCACACTGTTGTTAAGACCTACCCATGTGGCTTTGTGTAAACGTTTCTAGTTACTGCATAGCATTCCATAGTCTGTTTCCAACATGCTTAATCTATTGTCTTCAAAGGTTACTTGCAGGTCACCACTGACACATAAGTACACAAATAATCAGTTGCTACCTTTTACTTTGTCTCCAAACTTCCTTCATTTATTTTGGCTTTTGTTCAATTACCTGAGACCCTTTCATGTCCTAATTATGTCTTTTCTTACTTCTTATTCATAGAAGCCTTTTTAAATAACTGCTGTGAGAAACATAACTCCCAGACACATTCAGCCATATTTATCATGTTCATAGCCATCCGTACCCTACCCCAGGGCTTTGCCTTTAATACTGAAGGAATCAATTAATGTAGACATTAGACTTTTCCTTTAAAAAATCCAGGCAACTGTGGTTTAAAATGACATTTTTCTGTGTATTTAAATACAATAACAACATTTAAAATAAATTTTAATTTAAAATTAAAATAACAAAAATATCTACAGGTAAACATTTATACCATAATTAAGAATATTTTCCCACCCACTCCCCACTCCCATGGCTGCTTCCATGATTTCAGCTTTAAGTCCCACTGCAGAATAAAATACACGATTTTTTGAGTCCCGTTTTATGTTTCGAACAAACAAGGTGTGTCATTTTACGTGGGCATTGCAAATTTCAGGCTCCACCTTCAATGAAAAGAGCTCAGGGAGAGGTTCTTTCCTCCTAACAGTCCAAAGCGCAGGACAACAGTCATTTGGATTTTCTCCTGCACATCCCTTGCCATTGCACATTATCTCTCAGCAACAGCTGGTGACACACAGACACGGTGCCTCTAGGAAAGCGCTCTTCTCCCCGGTTCCTTCCGTTTCAGTCCATTTACCTCAGAAAGAAAACACTGTTTTAGCTGGTCAGCTTGCAACATCTTTTCCACAATGTAATTTAAATCCCTTCAGTTAAGGAAGCAGATTTGCATTTCCAGGCCAACTTTGCCTGAAAAACTAGCAGCAGTCAAGGGTCTTCATAACCTGATGATCAGATGGAATTTTTTTTTTATAGATAGAATAGAAAACTATAGGATATCTGTGTTTTCAAAAGAAAGTAATGTCAGTGGAAATCAGACTCTTCCATGGGATCACGAGGAAAGCATTCCAAGGGCCCATGCACAGGAGGTTGTGGTGTGGTAAGATGATTTTGGGGGGTAGAAATTCACTTCAGGGTTTACAATTTCTAATCTCCCTCCATCCCTCCAGGGAAAAAGTCCAACTGTGTCTTCAGCAAAGCCAAAACAAAAGCCATCGTCCAGAGTTCCTGTTTCATAATAAAGCTTAGTCTTTTTGGAGCCCATGCCATCAGCTGCGGGCCCTGGTACCTGCTAGGCCCGCAAGATCATGTGCTCCTGGGTGAGAGAGGTTCCATGAACACACAGGGCAAGGACATTACCAGATGGGAGAGAGATAGGTGGGAGAGTCTTTGTTCCCCTGGGGTTATATTAGCTTGGGTTCAGGACAGGTCAGGTAATATTTCAAAAAAACAAAATAACAACAACAAAAAACAATCAACTTCCCAAGCTTTCAAGGGATTTTGATAGGTCCATACCCCCTACTTAGACTGACAGACCTCTATGTTCCAGCTCCTACCCCTGTACTCCAATCCAATACCAGAGTGGTAAGGAAAGAGTGTGAATCTCCTTGATGGAGAAATGCTATAGTCTCCTGCAATGTGAAGCTGTATCTTCCTGGTGAAGCAAACAGGTTCATGCTCCCCAATTTATTAACCTCGATGTCTAATTCCCTTTACTCTTTTTGCTTCATTAGTAACTAGTTAACTACCTACCGTAAGAGTAAGTCTAATATGTAAATATATTTGAAAACAAAATAAACTTACTGTGTTTCTGAGGTTGAATTTAAACCTCAGTGGTCAATTTTTATTTTTTCTAGAAAACAGCATTTGCAAACTTTAAAAGGGTTACTAGATCTGTGTTTCCACACTCTACTGCTCTTGACTGGAGGCAACCGTGGACGTGGATGAGTGGAAGCAACCACATCTTTTTTTGCTGCTTCTTCACACCTTCACTCTTGTTCTCCATGCCCAGACTATGATTATAATAAGATTTGTTCTTTTAGTTTTCTCTCTTTAAACAAAAACTGTAATCTATTGTGTTTGATGAAAACACAAGCTTTGGATTCAAACTGACAAAGCTTGAAGACCACTGCTTTATGTGTGACCCTGAGCAAGTTTATTTTTTAGAACATGTCCTGAGTCTCAGTTCCTTTTATCTAAAAAGTGAGATTTTTATTCTATAGAAATGTTATGAAAATTAAATGCTTTATTTAAAGCATTTAGCACAGTGCCTATTCCATTGTAAAGGATCAAATGTAAACTAAGAATTGCAGAAAAAATGAGACATCTTTTATATGAATTGTAGTGATCATTCCTCATTTTCAAGACAGAACTTTCTTCTTTTTTTAATTAATCTCTTTATTTTGGGGTTAAGAAAATAAAAATAATAAAATCTTATTTTTAATATTGATATTTTAAAAATGATGTTTCCTCATTATTCCTACAAAGCTAATTGTGTTTAGCAAAGCACAAAATTGATGTTTTTATTAATGCTTTATAATGTACTGATTTTTTTTTTGTTTCTGGTTTAGTGGCATTTTTAATTTTTAAACTTTTTTTTTGTATATGTATATTTTTTTGTATATCCTCCAGTGAACACTTTCATCTTTTGAATTGGAAAAGTAAAAAAGTATGTAAAATTCATTCTTCCATTCAGTTATATTTCAGTTTAGGTATTAATTTTTCTCATAAAGCAATAAAACATGTAAGTAATAATCTATGTTGTAAAATGTAATTATTCATTTTCAACTTTTAAGCAGTAAATGTGGCTTTACCATTCTTTGTCACAGACCATTGTAAGAATTATTATTCTGCTTCAGACTTTGTTACTCTGACTTACAGACTATTTACACAAATCACCATGAACAAGTCTAATATAGATCTCAAAATTAATTACCTAAAATGAAATTATTGACTCCACTTCTCACAAAAGCCTCCAGTATGTTCATCCTCAGTTCTCAATAATGGCACTATCACTCCATCAGTTGCTTAAGCCAGGCAAACAAAATGCTTTGTCTGTTCCTTCAAACTTCCCTCGTAACCTCTCAATAAGTTTGGTAGGCAATATATTAAAAATATATTAGAATTCAAATTATTTGTCACCATCTCCATATTCATAAACCATAATCACCTTTTAAATGGTCTACCACAATGGTATTTTGTATTAGTCAAAATAAACTAGTTTTAGTTTGTGCACTTGTTTGTTTGGAGGAGGCATAAAATTCATTGATTTTTATCATCTTAAAAGACAGGTAATAAATGAACCCATTATAATTTTTAAGCCACTGAAGCCATACAGAGTATATAAATGAATATATATATACAGAGCATATATATACAGAGTATATAAAAAAACGACAAAGCGCCTCCCCTTACCCTGCCTTGTCCTTTATCTCTCCAGAGAGACCATAGTCAAATGTTTAATGTATACCCTTCAAGAATATTTTCCCTATGCAGTTATATCTGTGGTTCTTAACTAGGGAGATTCTGCCATCCAGGGCACATTTTACAATATCTGAGGGCATTTTTGCTCATCTTGACTTTAGACATTTTCTACTAACGTGACTTTAGCAATGTTGAGAAACTTATACAATACACGGGACAGCCCCCACAACAAATAATTTCTTGGAACAAAATGGCAATAGCTAACATTTCACTACAATATGTCTATGTATGAGTTTCTTTGCTTTTGTCCTACTTGCAGTTCTGTGAATTCCTAGGATGTATAGAATAATGATTTTCATCAAATTCAGGGAATTTCAGACATTGTTTCTTTGAATAATTTTCTTGTTTCTTTCTCTCAGTCTATAAAAAATTAAAATTATAAAGGTAAAACAGAAAATACGGTAATAAAGGATAATTAATGACAAAGGTAAAAACTGAAGCATAAGTCATTGTATAATTTCTTAAAGGAGGTAGACAGGTGAGCAAAGTTGTAACATGCTAATAAATTTGTACAAATAAGCCAGCATGCTAGTAGCAAAGTAAAATAAGCCAGTTATTGAATAAATATGACTAGTTAAACAAATAGCATAAGAAATTTATCACAATGCTAAAGTGTTTTGCTTTTTTTTTTGTATTCTGAAGCAATAGGAAAAGTGATTAGTTGAAAATGAGATAAAAGTGAAATATGTATCCAGCTACTAAGTTTCTGTATTAAATCCTCCTCTCAAAGAGATGAAAAATTTCAGATGATACAAAATGAGAAGAGAATTAAGGAAAATTCATCACAAATTTAATGAGCAACAACATGAAAATTGGACATGTATTATCTTTTAAATGATTAAAATACTAAGAAGGCAGGCTTCTCATTTTCTAGCTTTTAGTAGATAATGTAACTCTGATCAGATGAAGAAAAGAATTTATTCTCTATTTTCTAAAGAGTGAAATTATAAAGAATTATATTTAAATATGATGATATGATCATTCTTTAGTTCCTAATATTAGCTTTTTAATTTAATTCAGTTGAATCAACAATTCTTAAACTTCTAATATGTTTCAGGTACCATTAAAAAAATTGAGAAAAGAGAAAGAAGATTAAAATCCCTCACTCAAAGAACTTGCACTTAAGATACAGATAAAAGACTAAATCTAGCATAATAAAATCCTGTACATGCAACAGTCAAATTATCCACGAAGTATAGTTTCATGAGTATACTTATTAAGATTTGGAGATGTTCCATGAAGTAGTAAGATGCAAACTATGTTAAGAAGAACAAATATAATTTTTCAAACCTGTAAAGAAGGAATTTTCCAAAGCAAGGAAGAAATATCTTTAAGCAAACAAAAATGTCAAAAAGTTGAATGAAATTGAGAATTATGGTGTATCTGAAAATAAGAAACAAAGTAGGAAGATAAGATTAAGCCAAACAGGAGATCAGAAGACAGATCATGAATGCATTGGTAAAACTTCAATGGTATATTAAGAAACAGAGTTTACATGCTGAGGAGAGCAGAAACGTTAAAACATATTCCCAGTAAACTGACACGATATGATTATTATTTGTAAAGACTTGCTCTGGAAGCATCAAGTAAAATTTTAAAGAATAAAGTGAACAGGGCCTAGTCAGAAGGCTAGTGCCATAACTGGGAGAGTTATTAAGGATGACCTAGGATAAAGCTTTAAAAATTTAGATTGAGAGAAGACAAAAAGATCTTAATGTAACAAAGTGGCAAGAACTTGTTGATAAACAGTCAAAGATACAATGAAAAAGGAAGAATTTAGAATTACTTCCAGTGTTCTACTTTGAGGTTGTGGTGTCTTTCTCTAAGATAAGGAATAAAAATGAGACATAAATGTCTTGTGTGTGGATGAGAGAGATGAAGAGCTTTGCTTAGAATATAATCTGCTTAGGAAAGACAAATGAAGATTTTATGGGAAAAATGAGAAGCTGAAAATTCTAATATAGAGTTCAAGGGAAAAATCTGGGCTAAAGTATTACATTTCAATTGGTCAGTATATAGGGCACAGACATTTGAAGTTAAGGGAAGAAAAATAAAAACAATTATTCACAAAGAATTAGAGACCTAAAAATGAGACCTTGAAAAATATTCACACAAAATAAAATAAAAGGATATTGAGAAAAGGCAAGTATAGGCAGAAGAGAAACAAACAAAAAGGGAATGCATATCATACATAAAATATATCATATGCCACAGAAGAAATATAAAAAAAAAGATAACAGACTTTTTCCCTTTGGGTCCATCAATGGAAGACAATTCTACTGGATATTAAAAACCATAATGCAGTGTGTTGAGGAGAACTTGGTGTTGAGGAGTGAAGACAAAGAAAGACAATCTTTATAAGAAACTTGGTTGTGAAGAAACATACAATGAGAAAAAAATATTAAAAAGGGGGGAAAGGAACTGAGAAAACAAATATTGTTTGCCACGCACTACAGTATTGAAAAGACAAGTATAATGGTGAGGGGAACTAATTGGAAAAGGGAATAAGGTAGAAAATTTGTGAGGCAATATTAAGGTATTATAATTACTATCACATTAACTAAAAAAATAGCTTCATGCAGGAATAAGATACATTTTTCTACTGTAATATTGATCAGGATGAAAGATATTTGCGTTGGCGAGCAAAAACTTGAAGGAATTTATGGCTTCTATTTCCTCTGTGAAATTAAAAGATTGAGTTGTGTTGAATTAGAAGGAGTAAGTAGTGTTGCAGCTTGGGCCTCCAAAAATCACTAAAGAAGTGAACTAGCAGTTGTACAGAATGTGAAAAAAAAAAAGCAGATGGCTAACATAAAACCCTTGCCTATCAGTGATAAGGTTCCAGTAAAAAAATTTACCAATACAAATATAATGCTCCTTTAAGCATATCTGTGTGATTTCCTCAAGATGTGCTCAGTAGCTCAGGTATAAAAACTAAGAGGATGTGTTATACAGACGAATTTTCTAGATAAACGCAGAAGGTGGATAAAAAAAGGCAATGGAAAATCCTCTCTCATCATACATGTTTTGTATCTCCAAGGGATTTACAATTTAGAAGAGAGAATCTAAACTATTGATTTACAACCTGCTATGGAGTAATTTCCACAGAGAAGGTACCAGATTAGAAATCTTTGGAAAAGAGTAGCAGTGATCTGGGCTCCTATCAGGGAGGGTTTCAAGTATTTGGTAGCTGATGAAAGGTGGGACTCCCTGCTGTTGCTCAAGTGTGCCTTTGGGTGTTTAGTTGAATTGTAGCAGAATGCAGCACTATCTAAATCCACAAATTCAGCCCTGGCTGGTGTGGCTCAGTAGGTTGAGTGCTGGCCTGTGAACCAAAGAATCACTGGTTCTATTCCCAGTCAGGGCACATGCCTGTGTTGCAGGCCAGATCCCCAGTATGGGACATGGGAGAGGCAATCACACATTGATGTTTCTCTCCCTTTTTTTCTCCCTCCCTTCCCCTCTCTCTAAAAATGAATAAATAAAATCTTTTAAAAAATAATCGTAAGTTAAATAGACACTAAAAGGGAATGAAAGAAGGACAGTTAGCTTATTTATAAGAACAATTATTAAGAAGACATGTAACTAGGCCAAGCGGAGAAGAGGAGTAGGAAGCTTCCTATAGCTACTATAACAGGAAGAGAAGTAACCATCATTATATCTCACTGGTCTGTTTCAGAGGTAGAAAGTTATTTCACCTGTGCTCTGGATTGTTGTACCAATGGGATTTCACTCTGCCTTTAAAAAAATCATCTTTATTATTTGTTTTTTCCTTAGTTTATAAAATACTGTTATTTTTCAGCTATACTTTTAACTTCAATTATTACCAATATGTTTATGATTTCCAAAGTTACAATTTCAGCCCTAATACCACTGAAGCTCCGGTCATGATTTTAAGACTGTTTACTTGCTGTTCCTGAGTGTCTCATGTGCTCACTCAAACTCAGGATGTCTCATCTGAACACATATCTTTAATTGTGTCCCTCCTCTTATTTTCTTATCTCACTGTCAGTTAAAAGGCATCATTATTCATTGAGTGATTCAAACCCGAAGCTTTAAGGTCCTTTGAACTTCTGCTTTTTTCTCTATTCCCTAGGCACAAGTCTTATCTATCTCTTATTCCCATCTCATCTTGTATAGCCCCCCTGCCACTCCCTAGAGAAGGCAATCACCATTTCCCAGAAGCTCCAGCCTCTCCTCCCTTCCGCTTGTCCATCACATTTTCTTGAAGTAAAACGATCACTGTAAAATGCAAAACAGATTATGTTATGTGTTCTATAGCTCACAATGTCCCAAAGGTAAATGTGACATTCCTTGATGTGGTTCTTTTGTCATTTGCTTCTTGATCAGTTTTCAAGATTTCCTGCCATATCATGGAACCAATTATTAGTGGTTTTGCCTAAAGTGAGAATAAAACAAAGGATAAAACAAAAATTCCTACAGTCATGGAGTTTGCATTCAAATAGAAGATGAAAGATAAAAAATATTAATAATAATAATAATTGTCATGGAGAACATAGAGCAAGTTTAGGGTAATTGGAGTTGGGTGTGGAGAATGGTACAATTTTTTTTAGCCTCACCAAGGATATTTTTTTCATTGCCTTTAGACAAAGATAAACAGAGAGAGAGAAAGAGACAGAGAGAGAAAGAGAGAGAGAGATTAATGTAACAGGGAAACCAATCGGTTGCCTCTTGTAGCCTCCCTGGCTGGAGATCAAGCCCACAACGTCGGCAAGTCCCCTGACCAGGAATCAAATTTGCAAACTTTCTGTGCAAAGGATGATGCTCCAACCACCGAGCCACACCAGCCAGAGCAAAAAACGGTACAATTTTATGTAGTGCGGTCAGTGGAGGTGTTGAGGTGATATTTGCACAAGGACTTGAAGCACATGCAAATTGTAACTTGCACAATTTCTCATACATTGCCATGCTTTTCTAAGTCTTTATCACCTCCTAACACGCATACATATACATACAAAATTACTTATTTATTATGGCTGTCTCCCCCACAACTAAATAATAAACTTCATTAAATATGCAAATTTGCCTTGTTCATTGATTCCTAGTTCCAGGAATAAAACCCAGCACATAGCAGTGTCTCGATAAATATTTGATGACTTTATATATTGCATTGAATTGGACTTTGGCCATCTTTGAAGAAAACAATGAGTTACAACAAATCTAAGCAACACCCAGACTCATATATTGTAAAATAAAAGTTTGCCCTTTAATCCTTCTGTGAAAAAATTCCAACAGATTCTTGGCTCCGTATATCAAGAGACTCACCAGTTAATGTCAGTGTATCAAGCCTGAAGCAACAGCAGCTGGAACAACATATGCAACTTTGCTCCCTGCCAGTTCAGAAGGAGAGAAAAAAATGCAGAAACAGAAATGAAGGCAACAAAGATTATACAAATATCCTGGCAGCATAATTTACTCATGTTTATAATTAACATTTGTGTTATGGCTGTCATTCTGAATATTGGAGGTCTGAACATTTGTAATTTTCTAATGTGAAATTAATGTGCTCTGATGTCAGAACAAAATTTCAAGGCTGAATATCTGAAAACTGTAATCAATAACAAAAAACTGAATACCTGAGTCCCTTTTAAGTCTGATCTAATGTATTTCTGAAATACCTTTTCATCTTCTAGGGATATTTCAAGCTGCTATTCATTGATTGCTAATTACATGCTCGACATATTTTTATATTTAATCTTCATGAAATTCCTACAAGGTAGATTTTATTATCTCTGTGTTATGGTTGGGAAAACAAGGAGGAGAAGGGTTGAAGAAGTTGCCTCAAAATCCCATTGTAAATGATGCAGTGGATATGTGAAGCTACATCTGTCAGCTTTCAAAGTTCATGCTTTTAAATATGTCAATATATATTTATTGTACAGAATTACTTCCTACTTAGTTTTTTAAGACAAAAGAACCTGTTATTGAATTTAAAAGAGAGCAAACTTGGTTTGATGCTATAAATCTGTATTTCTCAAGAAATTAGGAGTTTCCTAATTTCTTAGTATTAATTTTAAAGAAATTATAAACTTAAATGTTTGAGTCTCTAGAATTTCTATTTATGTTTAATTTGTTTTCTTTTATTAAAAAAATGATGCATGCTAATCATAAGAACTGTAAATGATAAAATTTAAAATTAAAAGGAAGACAATAAAATTTCCAAACATAATGAAATCAAGAGACAACTCTTGTCACTATCTGATGAAAAATACCCCCGGTATCTTTATTGTGAATATACACACATATACCAGTATAGACGCAGCCATAAAAATATCTGTATTTCTGGAGTTTCTAAATGGAATTTTAATGTTTAACTTCTCTTTCTCTCGTCATAGTCACACAAGCCCAAGGGTTCACAGGGAAACATTTAGACACTAATCTTGAAGTGAATCCTGACTTTATTTACTTTTAGGGTTTTATTTTCCTCTTGATAATGCCAGTCACTCTTCCAAACTTACTCCTTTCCACATGAAGTAAAGGTGGCAAAGTGACTGCTCAGATTGGGCTCTAATCCCCGGCCTAGGTTTCTACAAAATGTACCAAATGCTTGAGTCCAACTTGAATCCAGAAGGTATCCAGCTTATAATATGAAAAGTAGAGACATTTATTGAAAAAGACTCAAGATACAAGAAACATTATACACAGGACAATGATGCCTCAGCCCCCTTCAAAGCAGACATTTTGGGACCTCACCATTCTCCCACTCACCATCAGCTGCCCCATTGTATTTTCCTGAATTTCGTTGAGGGTCTGAAATCTCTTCCCGTTCAAAGGTGATTTTAGTTTGGGAAAAAGCCAGAAGTCACAGCATGCCAAATTTGGGCTCTAATGGGACTGAGTCACCTGGGTGATTTGATGTTTTACCATAAAATTTTGCATAAGACATGACGCATAAGCAGGCACATTGTCTTGATGACGCTACCAGTCACCAGTTACCCATTGCTGTGGGCTTCCAAATCATCCGAATAGTTTCCACAGAGGAATGTTCAAGGTTTATGCAAAATCTGATGCAGATTCGTTACTCTACTCACTCAGTCATTTTGAATGCAATGGCCATACAGTACACATGCTCAATCAATGTCATCTACCACCCCCACTGACTAGTACAGTGAAGTTGATATTGCCCATCCATGCATATTCCAGTCCACTCTCCTGGGCTGCCAGATCACACAAACCAATCTCATTATATTAACAATAGCTTACCTTTTCCAGACAAATTTATATATATTTTGTGTGTGTGTGTGTGTGTGTGTGTGTGTGTATTGAGATCAGCAAACAGGTCAAACCCATGGGCAAGATGTTATCCCTGTTATGCCTTGGCATGACCTTTGAGCAAAAAAACCATTGTACTATTTCTATGAGGTTGTAAAAAAATTAAAGAAAGATACTAATATGACTAAGAACAAAAATGGCCTGCAAAACCTAAAATATTTACTATCTTCCCCTTTAAAGAAAAAGTGTGCCCACTCCAGGTAGAGACTTTGAATTAAGATTCTTACTCAAAATTCAGGTATCTTGTGTATCTAAATGCTAATAGGATGCTGTTAAAAACCTTAATTAGAAAACAGTTTGTGTCTAGAAGTTTACAAATGTAAGTTTATTAGAAATAGTAAAATGATGAATGTCTTCCTTACTTATGTCTTAACATGTAAAAATGCTCACTCTGACTTCTATACATTTTTGTAACTAACCAAACTGAAGACTTATGAACACTCAAAGATAATAATATGAGTATATCTTCTGAGTTACTGTGGGTTTTAAAAAACTCAGCTTTTCTTGGAAAAATTTAACGTGATAACAGTCCAATGAGAGCCTACTCCTATCATGCCATTCCTTTCATCTTCATTTATACAATATTGATAGCTTAAATGTTTTAATGAATATTTCATTTATTTATTTTTGTGGCTCACAGAATGTGGTTAAGGGCCTAAGAATCATTAATAATGAAAAGGTCTCCCCTGCTTTTGTTGAACTTCCTACATCAGCCTGGCAAAAGCATAATAAACACATGGGTCTCACCACGGGCATTTAACTTCAACCTACTCAGTTTTCTGACGTAGTCACAAGTAGTAGGGAATTCCACAAATCTAGAAAGTTTGGTGGAAAATGTGTTCTCTTGAGATGACTAAAATACAAATCCTCGCATTAGTTACAAACATTCCCAGACACTACCCATTATTATTCAGCATCATATTAGCTGAAGAAAAAAAGAGGGAGTAAACCTAAAAAATTGTTCTTTACTAAAGTTGATAAAATCTGTGGGTTATCTCTGGCCAGATGCCAAGGCACATACATGGTTTCTTCATTTGTAAAAAGCAACCTAACAATAACTGTCTAGTTTTATGAAAAAAAGTGAGATTAACATCCTGATTTAGATTATTTATATTATATATGTAAATACTCTTGATAAGTATACATAATTATATTATGGTTATGTAATGAAATAAAACCTATGTATAAGAATGTAAGAAATATTTTTATGAGTACATGTTGAAATGTTTAAAGATAATGTAGTATCATTTCTGTAACCTACTCACAAAGATTTCAGGAAAAATATATACACACATTCGTGTAAACCTGTACATGTGTATATGTATTTACATGTATGTGTGTGTTTATTCATTCACTGTTTTAAACCATAGATGCAATAGTTTGTACCCATATACACACACTAACTGACATGGCCTTCCCCTTCCCCTCACCTCGCCTTTAGACCAATCTCTTCCTGACTTTAGATCCCTGGTTTCACTTTGTGGGGGACATTTTTTTTTTTTTGCTATTTTTTAATTATTGTTGTTCAAGTGCAGTTGTCACCACTTTCCCACCACCACTTTCTCCTGCCCTTCCCACCCCCACCTGCCACCCTCAATCTTACCCTCCTTTGGCTTTGTCCATGGGTCTTTTATACGTGTTCCTTGACAACCCTTCCCTTTCCTTCCCCCTTAACACCCTTCTCCCTCCCCTCTGTTTACTGTCAGTTTTAGAAAAATTACGTTTTAAGATCCTTCCTTGCCCCTTGGAGATGTAAATATTCTCATAGGCTTTTGTCAGGTTTACAAACCAGAAATATTTTTTTCAAGGTCCTGGGTGTCATCCCTTCCAGTTGTAACCATAAAGAAAGATAGCGTCACTATGTCCCCATCTCTGTGTTATGGTAGGAACCAAACTTAAATGAACACTAATTAGCAAACCCAGATGACCTAGTCACACTGACCAGTCTCCTCTGTGATGTTCTTCAGTACCACGCCACGTTTTAAAACTTTCACCAATTTTTGTTTCAGAGGAATTGAGTTCAGACTCTTTCTACTGCTACAGTCTTAAGTAGAGCTTCTTTGCCTGTTTAATTCCACCAGTGCAATTTTTCTTTGAATACACACACAGAGAAGAAAATGATTAAGTAAATGTAGTAACATTAACTTTGGGAGAACCTGACTGAAGGACGAATGGTAATTCTTTGTACTATTTTGCAACTTCTCTATACTTCTAGTTTCTTTCAAAATAAAAAGTTAGATAATCATGCAAAACATGCACGAAATGTTTTATAATATCTACCAAAGCATTTGAATGAAAATCCAAATTCTTAATTCCAAAGCATACTCAGAATACATGTTTTCAATAGCCATGTTTACAAAAATCCAATATCCATACCAAGTTGAGATATATCTGTCAACACTATAAATTGGTAAGAAAAACACTGAGAACTAATTATGATGTCAAATTACACATACATTATTATGCTCAAGAAGATGGAGGCAAATTTTGTTTTTATGTACAAATGTAAAATTTCTTTCAGTTTGAAGACCAACTAGCAATGTATACTATTTAAGATATTTCATATAAAATTCAAAGGTGAATGCCAAAAGACTGTGGAGATAGAGTTACTCCAATCTCACCAGTGGTATAGCTCAGCGTCACAGTCAAACAGTAATTTGCTCTATGATATCCCTGGGAAGTGACCATCTTCTTCCTAAGTAATTACTTATAGGAGGAGGGATCTTCCAATCAAATGGTTCCAAAGGGACCATTTTGTATGAAACAGAAATCTTGCCTTCTCATAATTTTTACTCATTAGTCTTTGCTCTCTCCTCTGAAAAAGTTAAAATTTGTGCAAATGTGTGTCTTTTAAATACTTAAAGCAGCTTTCATCCATCTATTTAAGTTAAATATTTTAATCAGACCTCTTTTAACCACCTGACCTCTAATAGAATGCAATATTCAAATCAAACAGAATAGTAGAGACATGGTCAGAAAAGCACCTAGTACTGAAAATGGCCAAATGATGGACATCACATCCAGCGTCTAGAAGTGCAGCAGTGACAGCAATGCTAGAGGCAGAGGCTAGCGTCTAGCATGGATCCTTATGAAAAGGCAAGCCGTGGTACCTGTGCTTCAAAATGGTTGTGGCGTCTTCAGCAAACTCATTCTCTGAAGCAGTTGTGTGACCCTCACTTCCACTGAGCCTCCTCTGTTCCTGACCGTTGTACAAGTCTTGTGTCTCGACCTCTTCAGCAAACCTTTCAACCTATTCCGTTGCTGATTGAATCAGCCAGGAACAATTTCATTGGCTTAGCTCTCAAAACCTTAACTGTTATCTATGTGTCTTTTCAACTAATTATTGATCATTCATTTTATGAATGCTGTGTGATGTGCAACATGCTGTATGAATACATGCATATGTATAAATATGTATAAATGTATATGTAAAATGTATATAAATATAAGTGAGACATAGCCCTGGTCAGACTTTCATAATGTCCCTTAAAATTAATCATTGGATTATCATTCATGGATTTATTTAAATGTTTTAGGTTTGTTTCTAGTTTCATCATGTATGTTGGAAAGTTACAGTTGAGATGTTTCAGCCACAATGTCTGTGCACCACAGCACTCAGGCAGAGTTCAAACTAGAAACATGTTTATTTGTTTGTTTGTCCTGGAGTAACTGTGAAGAAGGAAGAAGTGTGTTATCAGTCCCACTGGGAGTGCATACGGATGCACGGGCAGCGAGGAAAGAACCAGGCCTGTATCTTCCGGAGTCTGAGCTACAAATCTGATCACAGAAAGCGAGTACTCTGAGACTTCATTACAAGTTGAGATCAGAGCTGGAGAGAAAAGTAATATGCAGTGAAGCAAATATCTGACATAATTTTTAGAATTAATTCTAGACCATTTTGTCACTTAAAGTCTTTAGTTTCTTTCTTTCTTTTTCTCTTCCTTCCTCCTTCCTTCCCTCCCTTCCTTTCTCTTTCTCTGTTTCTCACTTTCTCTCTTTCTTTCTCTCTCCTTCTTTCCTTCTTTTTTTCTTTCTTTCTTTCTTCTTTCTTTCTTTTCTTTCTTTTTTGCTTGTGAGCTGACTCACTTTTTCAGCCCCAAATTGAGAATAGTGTTTTTATACCTAAATATCCCAGAATGATTTTAATGGATGGCCTAAATTGAATGGTCATGCATTAACTTAATCTAAATTCAAGGAGTATTTCTAATTCTAACATTTTGAAAGTGGGTCACCAGATCTGGGTTTATCTTATTGGTATTATTCTTGATTTTCTGGAAATATATCTTCTTTATTTCATTCCAATCGAAAGGGTACATTTTTAAATATTTCTTTTATCATTTTTGAGCAACATAAACTCAATCTGGTGAGTTTGAACTATACAAGGAGGTGAAAATAGTTGCACTGGTCCAGGAATAGAAATATCAGTCATGTTCTTTCAAGATTTAAATCAATTAGAATCTATTTAATATACTACTGATTTTAGCCAATTAACTACTCCTAATTTTATGTCTTCAGGACAGCATAGCTCTTAGAGAGCAAACCGTACTTGGAAACCAGACTCAACTCTATCAGGTACTTCCTTGCTGTGAGACTTAGGGAAAGTAACTACACGTCTCTGGGCTTCAGGTTCTCCCTCGATACTTGGAATTGTTTATGCCACCTCCTCGTGGAACTGAAGATAATAGATACAATAAGAAAGAATGAATCCTAACACAAAATCTGGAACAGAGTGGGAAGGTAAGAAATAAGGTTATCTCCCCTTTGTGTAGCTCTTCCCCTGCCTTTCTCTCTTTTGTTTTCGCTTCTTCATTCATTTCAGTCCAGACTTGCTTTTTTTCACGGTGCCTTTCCAGTTGTCATTTACACTCCTAAGGTGCCAGGCTGTAAGTGTGGAAGTCAAGGTGCTGTTTAAAGAATTCAAGGAGAATGGATGTAGCTAATCCTTTCTGTTAAATAGCAACAACATTACTAACAAAATACATGGCTATGTGTTAAGTTCCTCCAACTGAAAAGTAATGCAGATAAGATTTATCAGTAATAATATTTATGATGTTTCCATTAATATTATTTAGCACTTTGTTGTTATATATTTTGTTTTTGCTAGACATCAAAAACCAAAAAAAAAAAAATTGAGCAGGGAAACTTAATATTGAGGAATTTCATTAATATTTGTTTTCATTTTTATGTACTGTTGAATTGGGAAGGTTTGGAACTATCTGACGTTTGTAAAAATGCTACTTGGTGCTCCTTTAATACATAGTGTAAGACCTAATAGTGCAATTTTATAACACCTTGATTTGTCACAAAGTCCTCCTATACTGAAATATTTTCCAATTTTTAAAATACGCCTGTAGATTCTAGATTCTACTTTTCAAGTTGCACTTCACTTAGTAAAAAATACATTCGCTAAATATTAGAAGCACTGTGTGACATGCTACTTCTTTCTCTGTGGCATTTAACGTCTCCTTCCTGAGCATAATACTCGGAGACCACGTGAGCTGAGCTGACCCCAGAGCAGACAGATCTGCCACCTGTGCTGTCTAGGGTTTCATTACTAAGCAGATCCTCATCTCAGGAGAAGGATAGGAACTTTCTCTCTTTATTCTATGAATGTTTTTACAATCATTCTCCTCACTCCAACTGATAATCAATATATTTCAATTTTATTGCAAGGGGGTCTCTTGAATCCCACTTTTCCCATCCCTACTGCGTTAGTTCAAGCTTTATCAACTGTCATATTGACTCTTATAATACCTTCCTATTTCATCTCTTTTCCTCAAGTTTCCAAACCCCTACCCCTGTCTTGAGTGAGTACAGAAAATAGAAAGTCAATGGTTAGTTCATAGAAGACCTTATATGGTTCCTTAAACATTATTCTTTAAGCAAGGGAGAACACTTTTAAAAGCAGGTTGTCTGCATCACCTTGCTGTCCCCATTAGGGGTAACACAGTAGTCCTCGTTTCTCCGTGGTTTCACTTTTTCAGTCTCACTTACCCACAGTCAATCACAATTCTAACATATTAAGTGTAAAATTCCAGGAACAAATAATTTCTAAGTTTTAAATTGTTCACTGTCAAAATCTGATGAAACCTCACGGTTCCTCTCCATCTCATCCAGTGTGTTCCAACCCAACAGTCGCTTAGTAGCTGTTAGGGTGATCAGGTTGATCGCATAGCATTACAGAGCTTGTACTCAAGTTACCCTTATTATAACTGTAATAGCCCCAAAGTGTAACAGTAGACATTTCAAGAGTAGTTATGCTGGCAATTCTGATATGTTAATAAAGAGAAGCCAAAAAGCGTTTCTCTTTAAGTGAAAAGGTGAGTACAGTACAATTAGATATTTTGAAGTAGAACACATTCACATAACTTTTATCACAGATTATAGCTTTAACTGTTCAATTTTATTATTAGTTTTTCTATTAATCTTTTAGTGTACCTAATTTATAAATTAAACTTTATCACAGGTAAGTATATATAGGAAATAACATAGTATATATAGAGTTCAGTACTACCCCACAGATGTATTTCCGTAAGCACTATTGATTCTGTCAACTTTTAGACAACCAAAATGAGACTTGTCTGACTATTTTCAGGGCATGTTATGACACGTTGGTCATATTCGTAATCATATTTGCAAACATACCAAAATTGATAAGTAAAAGAACACCTGGGAGAAATGAAATGAAGCTACTAATTTTAAAAGCTGATATTATATCAATATCCTAATCTATCTATTCGGCACAATAACTCTTTTCAAAGTTCCTCTCTGCAGTGACATAGTATTTTACAGAATTATACTTGTCGCCTTATAATACTAGTATGTTGTTTCTTTTTGTTTTAAAAATGAAATATGCCTAGATCTATGACCTCTATAAAATAAAAATAACAAACATTGCTTAAGAATTTATCAAGAAAGGTAATGAATTCTGAAGAAATGGTTACTCAAAATCAGTTATTCTGAAAATGAAGTAATTTTATATAAAATTTTATAATAATAAGTATAATGGATAATAAACACAACTTTTAAAGGTGTCTGAATCAGGGGGATAAATGTAGAGAGATGCACAAAAGTATACATTTATACTGTGCTTTGATATACAGTTAGAAAGAGACATCGGTTGGCATCTAGGAACATAAAAGACAAGTTGGTGGTTAGTACATGAGCAATAACACTGTAAATAAAAGGAAAAAGTCACCAGATGCACATGTATAGATTAGGACAGTACTAAGGTCATGGGAAAATAGGGAAATAAGAAAATTTTGGTCAATGGCAGCCCTCGTTTCATTATGTTGATTAGCTATCTTGACATTAAATAGATGACTTAGCTATAGTTGACTTCATTTATCAAAATCTGTACAATAATAACAATAAGTAGTAATTACGTTTGATTTTTTAAAATTAATTTGATGCTCTTTATGTCAACATTAAAAATTCTGATTGAGAATATTAAGAAATTGACTTTCAAATAAAATTAATTTTAAATATAAATTATAAAATATTAAAATGATGTTCAATAAAATAATTTATACACAATATCTATCTGCTAGCCATATTATTATTATCAGTATCAACATATCTGCACTCCCATGTTCTTGCAGCATTACAGCCAATACATGGAAACAACTCAAGTGACCACTGGCTGATGACTGGGTTAAGAAAAATGTGGTGTATATATGTGATGGACTATTATTTAGCCATAATAAAGAAGGAAGTCCTGCTGTTTGTGACAACATGGATAAATCTCGAGAGGATTAAGTTTAAAAAAGTCAAACAGAAAATGCCAAATAATGTATGACCTTATTTATGTGTGGAATCTAAAAAAATAAACCTGCCCTGGCTGGTGTAGCTCAGTGGATTGAGCATCGGCCTGCCAACCAAAGGGTCTCTGGTTTGATTCCCCAGTCAAGACACAGTCCTGGGTTGTGGGCCAGGTCCCCAGTAGGAAGCGCATGAGAGGCAACCACACATTGATGTTTCTCTCCCTCTCTTTCTCCCTTCCCCTCTGTCTAAAAATAAAATAAATAAAAATTTTTTTTTAATTTTAAAAATAAGCTCATAGAATTAACGAAGACATTAGTGGTTATCAGAGGCAGGCAGTGAGGGGTGGGAAAAATGGGAAAAGGTGTTCAAAAGGTACAAACTTCAAGTTAGAAGGTAAATATGTCCTGGGGATGTGATGTACAGCATGGTGACTATAGCTCACAATACTATATCATGTATTTGAAAGCTTTTAAGAGAGAAGACCTTGAAAGTTCTCATCCTAAGAAAATAAACAGTGACTATGTGAGATGGTGGATGTTAAGTGAAGTTATTGTGGTAATCATTTCATAAATATATGCATACATATGCTCCTCAACTTGCAATGGGGTCACGTCCCATTAACCTGCTAAGTTGAAAATATCACGAATCAAAAATGCATTTCACATACTTAACCTGCCTGACATCATAGCTTAGCATAGTCCATCCAAAACATTCTCAGAACACAGTGCCCAAAAAACTCTGGCAACAAAGTGCACTGTAGAGTATTTGTTGTTTGTCCTAGTGATCACCTGCCTGACTGGAACCTGCGGCTCGCTGACAGCCCAGCACCATGGGATAGTATTGCAAGGTATATATCACTAGCCCAGAGAAAGGGTGATGTTCAAAATTCAAAGTACACTTTCTACTGAATGCATATTGAGTTCACAACATTATAAAGTTAACAAACTGTAAACCATCATAAATCAGGGACCATCTGATTACTAAGTCATTGTGTCGTATACTTTAAACTTAAACAGTATTGTATGTCAATTATATCTCAAGAAAACTGGAGGGAGAAGAACAACTCTCTCCATATTCAAGGTTTTAGTCTTTGTTCATATTCAGCTTTTGAGTTATTTAGCAGTACCTGTGAATGACATTTGGGAGGATATTCTGCCTCACGTTAACTAGAGCTTAAAGCCAAAACCAAAAATTTTTATTTTTTTTAAGGTGGGCAAGAAAGGTGCACATAATAAAATATATTAAAACATTCTTACCTGCAATTCTTTCTAAACTGTTATGTTTATCTTTTTGATGGTCGTTGTTAACTGCTGTCTCCTCATATTTTCTCACATCGAATATTTTAAACAGCATGAAGAATGTATATTTGTCTAATTTTTTTTCTCAACAAGAATCTCTCTTCTCTTGGTGCTTTGCAAGTTTCTAAAGAGATCATTTTAAGTGACAATGGCAAACAGTGTTTACATATTGAAAAAAAAAAGTTGGCCACATTTTTGATGTACTCTACTTGTAAGCCAAAATACGCTAGAGCTATTTATGGGCAAAATATATTAAGACATAGAGTGAAATCTACTTCCAGGGAAAATAGAAAGGCCTTGATCTCATTCCTTTTTTTAGCATCTAGTGCTGACAAGCCTACATCCACAGTTGGCTGAAATTGCCTCTGGTTGACAATTACCCTCCCTGCTTCTGAAAGTATAAAAAGATCAAATTAACAACAAAATAAGGTCTTGACCCTCAAAAGTCATGGTAATAACTGAAGTGCTATGTAAGAGTTTGTTAGTCTAAATCATGGGAGTCATCATATTATGCTTAAATGCACAAAAATATTTACATGAATTAGATTTTTTCATATATAAATGGTTGGGCTACCATGTCTCTCTATTTAAATAATATGGATGATTTTCATCTGGAATCATCCAATAAAGTAGCCATTACATATTTTGGTGGTCTTTCCATACCAGGAATCTTTTCATAGCTGCCAGGTTCGATTCCCAGTCAGGGCACATGCTTAGGTTGTGGGTTCGGTCCCTGGTCAGGGTATATGTGAGAGACGACTGACCCACGTTTCTCTCTCACATCAATACTTTCCTTCCTCCTTCTCTCCCTCCCTTCTTCTCTCTCTAAAATTAATAAGTATGTCCTTGGGTGAGGATAAATAAGTAAGTAAATACTTACTTATTAATTTGAGCATGCAAATTTACTTATTATTATTAATACCTGACTTCAAGACAATTATAAAGCTACTAAAATCAAGATGGTAAAGTACTGGAGGAAAAAAAATAGACAAATTAATCAATGAAACAGAAGAGAGTCCAAAAGCAGACCCACAAAAATATAGTTAACTAACCTTTGGTAAATGAGCAAAGGCAGTACAATGGAGCAAACACAGTCTTTTCAGCAACGGTGGTGGAAAAACTGGCCAACTAGATGCAAAAAAATTAAACCGAGACACAGACCCTTACAGACCTTACACTTTTAACAAAAATTAACTTAAAATGGATCATAGTCCTTAATGTAAAAAAGAAATCGCAACTGTAAAATTCCTAAAAGATAACATAGAAAAAGACTTAGGTGACCTTGGATATGGTAATGACTTTTCAGATATAACACCAAAGGCACAATCTATGAGAGAAATATTTGATAATCTGGACTTTGTTAAAATTGGTATCTTCTGTCATACAAAATACAATGATAAGAAAAGAAAAAGACAAGTCACAGACTTGGAGAAAATCTTTGCAAAAGACACGCCTGATGAGGACTGTTATCCAAAATATAAAATAACTTTTAAAACATTTCAATTCTAAAATCAACATCCAAATTAGACTAAATTACATTAAAGAAAGTATAAGACTTTATATTGTTTCTACAATTAAATATCTTCCTTGTTAATAATAAGCTGTAGCCTTGGCTAGCATGTCTCAGTGGATTGAGTGCAAACCTGCAAATCAATGGGTTGCTGTTCGATTCCCAATCTAGGGCACATGTCTGGATTGCAGGCCAGGTCCCCAGTAGGGGGTGCGCGAGAGGCAACCACACATTGATATTTCTCTCCCTCTCTTCCTCCCTTCCCCTCTCTGAAAGTAAATAAATAAAATCTTAAAAAAAAAAACAAAAAAATAAGCTGCATATTCAAAAAGCAATTATGAAACACTTACTATGTGATCAACCAAGCATACAAATAAGAATTCATTAATACTCATGCGTAGACAGGTAAGTCTGAAGCAATAGTCTATGTTTCAATGGTGATACATATTTTTCCTTAAAACACAAAAATTGTATCTTAGCAAAATACAGTACCTCTCAAAGCTTAACATCCATCAAAACTATCTGGATAACTAATAAAACCACAGATTTCTGAACCCTGCCTTTTCTTCATAGCAACAAAGTGACATTTTGTGATTTCCTGTGTACTTTTACATACCAAACTTAGATATTGCCCTCGACTGTTGGCTCTATGAGAACAGGGACTATAGCCATATTGTTAAATGATCTCACAGCAACACCTAGCACTTAACACATCATGATTTTTAGAAATATTTTGTTGACACACACAAAGAATTGTGTTTTAAAAAGTTAAAAATTTAAAAATCTACATAGAAATCTACATAGAAATTTTCATTTTTTCCTTTAGACAGTGCCTTATAAAATCCTCTTTAGCATATTGACCATCAATTTAACTTTAGGAAAAATAAGGTACATTCGCTGAGCATCTACTGTGTATGTAACTAGCACTTCACTAAGGATCATGATGGTTACAAAGAGACTAGCAAATAAAATAGCCAATGTTTTCTGTGCATTTAATTTATGCTGAAATAGTTCTCAGAATGTTGCATAGTGTATCTAAATTATTCCTCTCAACACCACCACTAAGGAGTAAATATTATCATTGTTTTGCTTATCTTAGGTGAGAAAATTAAAACTGACAAAATTGCCTAAAATAACATAGCAAAGAAAACTGAATCTAATAGGCTCTTATGGTCTGCGTCAGGGTCACATGAGTTACAATATGAAATATTTCTCAAAAGACTATGTTTTAAAAGCCTATGACAACCATCAGCTCCACAGCAGTTCAGCGGGTACAAGGTCAGTAGGACTGTGGTGACTAAGAGAGTTTACGTAAGCTCTTATAATTTAGGCCTGGAAACAGAAGTAGATTTTGAAAATTATGAGAAAAGGTGAAGATTTTCTAGTGCAGAGGTACATGAGCAAAGAGACAGAAGTGGAATGATGATAAAGGGCTTTTGCACCCAATAAAGATTGACCTGGAAAGGCAAATTTCATGTACTGCCATAGAGTATGCATTTGTTGGGTTCTACAGGCAAGTCATCTCCCTGTTCATCCAAGTGCCCACACTTCCTTGCTTAGTTTACATATTTCATAATTTAATTTCACAATAGGAATTAGATATAAGGAGTATGGTTCAGGTCTGAATCAGTATTGTCCACATTGCTTTATTGAATGATGGCCATCTGTCCTCTTTTGGTTCTGTCATAATTCTCTCAAACTTTGTCATTCATATATATGAGGTCCATCCAGAAGGTATCCAGCCATGTAATATGAAAAATTGACATTTATTGAAGCAGATACAAGAAACATTGTACATAGGATGATGATGCTTCAGTATCCTTCAAAGTAGGTAACTTGGGACCACACAGAGTTTTCCCAATGGCCATCAGCTGCCCTAACATATTTTCCTGAATCTCACCAATGCTCTGAAATCTCCTCCCTTTTAAAGGTGATTTTAGTTTTAGGAAAGGCCAGAAGTTGCTGGGCACCAAAACTGGGCAGTAGCGGGGAGCTGAGTCACGTGGGTGATTTGATGTTTTGCCAAAAAACTCTGCATGAGTCATTATGCATGAGTGGCTGCATTGTTGTGATGAAGCTGCTAATCACCAGTTGCCCGTAGCTGTGGCATCATTCCCCAAATCCTTTTGAATCATCCCAACAGTTTCCACAGAGGAAAGTGCAAGCTTTGGGCAAAATTTGGTGCAGATTCGTTGCTTTACTTGCTCAGTTATTTTGAATGCAATGGCCACACAGTACACATGCTCACTCAACAGCATCTACAGCCTCCACTGACTAGTACAGTGAACTCGTCATTGTTCACATATGTATATTCCAGTCCACTCTCCTTGGCTGCCAGGGTACATCGATGTTGTACAAACTGTTCTTGTTACATTAACAATGGCTGGTCTTTTTCCGGACAGATCTTGTACATCTAAATTAATGAGTCTAAGAGCCGTCATAGGACCGTAAGTAGAGTGTCCTGCCAAGAATGGAGTCAATGAAGAAGGGTAGCTGTGAAATGAAGGGCAACAGGTAAGATTCTGGACAACTGTTTCTATGCCAGTCCAGTATATACACTACAGTTCTGTTACAAATAATAGATTTATTCGTTTTTTAGTCCACTTTGTTTAGGAGTTTCCATTATAACTGAAAGCATACTGATGAATACAGATAACAATGTAGAAGAAGGTAATGAAAAAAACCTAAATAAAAAACAAACACATTGGGCATCAAATTATCCTTCCACCGTTTTCTGCATATATAATATTTTCAAGGTATTTAACTTCCCCCTGAGTCTGAGTCAACTCATTGCAAAATAGAAAGAATCTATTTATAAAGTATTTGGCACAGGCAGAATTGACAGTGGGATCAAATAGGACTGAGATTGAATATGTGCTTGATAGAGCCTGTTCCAATGACCTTTAAAGTGTTGGTTCCAAGGAATGACGTGACTTGAGGGGTTAATACATTTATTTAAATACTATTTTGCTTAAAGAACCCTAATAGCTATCAAGTGGAGACATTAGGATCTGTGTTAAGGTATCTCATGAGCACAGGAACAGAAATGAAAAGACTTGCTTGAGAAATATTTCAATGACAAGAAAAAGTAATTGATCCCCTAGTTCAACAGAATAAAAAATATATTGGCTTAGTTCTACTTAAAACTGACATTCTACGTGGTTATTTTATAAGAAAAGAACAACAGTGCAGTCCATGGTTCAGCAAAAAGTTAATATTTGAATTATACTTGATTCCAAAGTTCTGTAAACCTGTGCTTTCCCACCTTGCTTGTAGTTCACAGTCCAGTTAAAGACAATGCTAAAATATAGGATGCTTTGTTGCACAGCTAAGGGTTGCAAAATAGAATGATATATTAAAGTAAAATATCAAATGTGTATTTGGTAGAATGTAGAAAAGCTGAGATCAGGCTGAAAATAAAATAAATCAGGCAGTATGAATTTGAAAGAAATGGTCACCTAAAAATAGTCACAAGTTTTGTCATGTTTATGTGCTGGAAAAAAAAAGTAACACCTCAGATTATTTTTTTTCTCCAACCAAGAACTGTATTCATAATGATAAAGAAAACTGAAGAGTTGGAAAGTGATTAAAATATATTATAGAATAAAAACACAGGTTTCCAGGAAACAAAGAGTGAACTATCTAGAATAATAATTTTTCTGTAATATTGAGTTGGTTATTTGCAGTGAGTTCAACTTTCCATTTCCCTAAAAGTAGCTCAAATTTTGAGGTCAAATGAGGATGGGGCATTAAGTGCATTACTGTTGCAGAGAAATACAGATTTCTGCCACCATTTACAACTGTCATAATTGCAGACTGTTTTGTTTTCATGTTGCTTTATTTCCTCTACAAATATGAAAAAAGATAACATTCCTAAGGCGATTTGCTGGTTTGTTTTTAGCAGCAACTAATAAAACATGGGCTGCAAAGCATTTGGAAATACAAAATGTGGGGTTAATGTATAATTACATGTGCTGAAGATACAACGTTATAAAGATATAAAGAAAAAAAAAACTTGAATGTTCCAGGTGTTCATAATTTAAATGGGCTAACAACACCAGAGCAGGTATAATTCATTAAAAAAGGAAAAAGATCTAAGTTCTGCAAGCCAAAAAAAAAAAAAAGTGCCATATACATTGTAGGGCTTCATTTATTATTAAAATATGTAAAAATTAAATAACCAGTACCTCAAGCTGAGAATGCCATGGCGCTATAAAAATGGATTGTAAATTAGTTATTTAGCCTATACTAGACTTTCAGAAGAATCAAGCTATAGTTTACATTAAAGCATATCTCATTTTAATTTTCACCAAGATCTATGAGAATCAAATACTCAAATCAAGAAGAAACAAGATGCTCTAGCTGGTGTGGTTCAGTGGATTGAGCGCCGGACTGCGAAGCAAACAGTCACTGGTTGGATTCCCCAGTCAGGACACATGCCTGGGCTGCAGACCAGGTCCTCAGTAGGGGGCACGAGAGAGGCAACCACACATTGATGTTTCTCTCCCTCTCTTTCTCCCTCCCTTCCCCTCTCTCTAAAAATAAATAAATAAAATCTTTAAAAAAAAAAAGAAACAGGATAATTGTTCAGTCCTAATGTGTTTTACTACCACCGTTCCTTCTGTTTTTAGCTTCTTATATTCGCTTCATTGGTACAACCCCCTCAATGCCTTGTGCCAACCCAGTTCCTGAGCCAATTTTGATTACACCCAGAAATATAGCACTGCTACCGTAAGGGGGGCTATAACATCAAGCTAGGTTCTTACCTTGCAATCTGTATTGTCTTAACATGTCACACAGTCCCTCCCTTGATGGAGACTCTACTTTAGAAAATGTATCTTAATTCAGCATTTGTTTTATATAAAGTTTGTCCTATAAGCTTTTTTAGCTTCAAATATTAAAAAATTGAGATAGTCACATGCCTCTCAGTTCATAGTACCGAATCATCACTTGTCACTATAAGACTCTTTGTTTATTTTATTATATTTTCTTCATTCATCATCTCCTTTCTCAATACCTTCTCCAACTATTAAGGCAGAAATGGCGGCTGGTTCACAATGCAAGTGCGGAGGGGTTTAGGAAATGCAGGAGTCTTTCCGAGGCACCTTTTTGTACTCTTATGCATTGTGATGACAATTAACAGAAACTAAAACTCAGACAGGATTCTTAATTGTACAGACACTTAAGGAATGAAGTTCAGGGTCATCATATGAGTCAAGAAACCATAGTCATCCAAGGTACTTTCTGAGGCCAAAGGACATATGAAATTCATAGTGGGAAATGGAAATCATCAATACCAGCTACAAACACATGGCCAGTTGCAGTGAGCAGGACTAGCAATTATAGCTATTTCTTTCTTATTTGTTTCTGTGTATGAGTGTGAATGAAAAGCATTTATATAGATAAACATTTAAATATCTGCATATATGCAAATTTTTGTTCTTTCTATTTTTCCACTCCTTTTATCATTCGGAAGATGTTTTATGTGTTAATAATGGTTAGGCTTATATTTTAGTACTTAAGTAGGAGGATATCAAAGTTAGGGAATATCAAAGGGGAAGTGTGACTCAGAAGAATGAACATTAGCTCAAAATGAATAAAGTTAGACTTCATGTGTCTTTTATGGGGGAGTGAACTAGTGTGTTTTGGAATTTATGAGGAACCGTGCATCTTTTACAGTGAAACCTATCATATTTATTTGTAATAAATATAGCTAAAATGATGTGTCGGACACCAAACCAACAAAGTATAGACTGTGGTGGACTCTTCCCTGTGACCTGGTCATGATGGAAACTAAATCTTCAAGGACCCCCATTCCTGCATGTCTCTGACTTAAAACTGACCAAAAGATAAACTCATTGGAGATTTGAATTCGTAATGGTAGCAGTGTCCACAGTCCTTAGAAGATACATGTCAAGTTCAGATGTGATGACTAGCAGCTTCAAGATGTGTGATGAATTCCATTTATCATCACTGTGCTTTCGTCCATGTCCAATTCTGTTCCATAAATACTGGCCCTACTGATTGGTGGTGCCCCTCGGCTCGCCACTGTAGACTTGGCTGCAGATCCACAGGCACAGTGGTACACAGAGGCCAAGATTTCCATATAACTCTCCATGAAATCCCCACTCGTGGTCTCGCTTCAGCAGCTGGGTGGGTTCGGCCTCTCATATTGACTTGTTGGCAAGGTTCTGCCAAGGCTTCTCCCCATGAATTCCAGATTCCCGTATTCAAACGGTGTGCTAGACACTTTTGCTTAATGTATTACCCATCACAATCGCAAAATGGACAAAGCTCAGTAAATTCTCAATGACTGATCACACCACATACAACTTTCCTTCCTATAATCCTCACTGTCTTCCTAGGTGATAGCTTTATCCTTCCTCTCACAGTCCAAAGTTCACCAAATCCTATATGTTATTCCTTCAAAATATGTACACTTAATTCTCTGATTTAAACCAATATTGTCTTCAGTCTTTCTACTTCTGCCCTTGACACCGAGTATCTATTTTCAGCTCAGTATTGAGAGTAATTATTTTCAAGTACGTACCAGCTTACATGACTCTTTTGCTCAAAATCCTCTAACAGCTCCCTGCTTCAGAATAAAAGACAATATCTTTATGATTTCCTGCAACACCCCACATTAGTGGTTTTACATGGAAAAGAATAATACCCTAGATGGCATTAAAATAAATGTCTAAAGTTATTTTTGTATTTCACAGTGATTTGATGGGCAGTTTTGAGAAGAAAACAGTGATGTGTGATATCCTGAAAATTCACGAGACAGTCTTGCGCAACAAAGTATTTCCCCTTACCTGCATAATTTGAATCTTCTATTTATAATTACCTAAAACCAGAGTCCATTTTTCATGTGGTCACAAAGAATTTTGTGAGACTTTAAATATTCTGCTGTTGCAAGAATAAAACCATCACATTAGCTAACAGAAGATTATACTCTGTTTTGTTCAAATTTTTTAAAGAAATACTTTCCTTATTTTGAAAGCCACATCATGTATGGTAACAGTACTTGTAATATAAAATCACATATGCAGCAAAGTTGTTTAATATTCTGTTTAACACTTCATAGTGAGCCATGGTGATTCTTTTTATAGATCCAAGCATTTAGCTCCATCATTATATCTTCATTCATAATTACATCTAAGCAATTGAATATCAAATATCAAAACACATATTGTTTTATTATGAATTAATTACATTTTATTCTCCTTTAAATTACACTTGGGAATTTTATTGAATTTTTAAAATGTTTATGGGTATAGATATACTATATATTAATTTGATTATCATTTAATGAAACTAGTGGTATAAAATTGTCATTACCAAGGGGCTATTGAGCTTAATAGAGATTCTCAATCTATAGTAACAGGTTCCCCTGCTTCCTCTCTAACCTCTCATGTGCTGAATATTCTACTTGCTTGTTTACCATCAGTCTGTATTCATACATGAGAAATAAGCTTTGTTATTAGGATAGCATCCATCCCCTGGGAATTTGTTAGAGAGGCAAATGCTTGTGTCCTATCCCAGACTGCTAAGTCAGAAGCTCTGCAGATGTAGCCCAGCAATTGAAGACAAGACCTTTCCAGGTGGCTGATAAAATTTGGAATGTGAATTAGACTAGAGGATGCCATTTCCTCTCATGCTCTGTCCGGATCCAACCTACCTACGTAATTCCCATCCTTCTGCATTTTTGTGAATTTGTGTTTCCTGCTGTTTGTCCAGAAAGCGGTCACTGTGTAAATATTAATGCATTTGCTTAATTAACATTAGTTCTTAATAAATAAATTAGGAAATATCCTGCAACCTATTAAATACCCAGAATAAATTGTGAAATTGGATCTAGTTCACATCCTTAACTACATTGTTGTTATGACGAAAGCTATCCTTGGTTTTCATATGTTTTCCTGGGGGTCAGTATCTTGTTCTTTATTGATGAAATACCTAATTGCTTCTCATCTTAGAAAATTAACTTGGATGGTTATGTAGAGTTTTTGCATTCTCTTGCTTTGTACATTTCCTCACTATATGTTGGTGAGCATAATATGATAATTGGTCATATGTTTGTGAAGTTATTTAATACATTTATATCTAAAACCACAGGTATTAGAGGTAAAATTACCAATAAAACTGTTTAGCTTAGCACTGTGAAATCCTTAAATTACTCTTGGAATGTGAATATTTTTTTCACTTACAATGTATTTCTTAAAGTAAGTAAATCCTGGGGATATCAGTTCAGTATTTGCCACAGAGCGCTCAAACGTAATGCTCTAACATCCCCCTGTGTTTCTTAGAGGGACATGTAACAGTGTGATGGAAGGTATATAATGGTGTATTTGCTATTGCACAGTGGGGGAACCCACTTTAAGCTTTAGACCAAGCAAAAAATTGCTCATTTCATCAAAAAAGATTTAAAATACCTTTCCTAACACTATCAGAGGCTGCTAATACAGTAGGAACCATACACACTGTCTCAGGTAGAGAAAACAATAACTTCAGGATCACACAGCTACTTCCTTCCAAATGTAAAGCAAGCAGCTGGTTTTAAGCAGTAGATATTAAAAGGAAGCAAGGTCTTTCCTAACAATCAATGTATAAAAACTCAGTACTAAGAGGGCTCAGACAATGATAAAGGACCTGCTACGGTTACTAATGAGTTCCTTGAGTCAAGTAGTGTATCTCTCCACATAGATTCCTTAGAATGGAATAATGGCAAATGAGTTAGAAGAGGATCTTGTCCCTCTACCCGAAGAGATCTAGTCCTCTTGTTTGGGGGTCCTCACCAGTGCCTTAGAAATAGCTTGGCTCTATTATTTTAGAACAGAAACCTTTGCACATTCTTCCATTTGTTATACATTACAAGGTGTGTCCAGAATGTAATATGGTGTATTACATGGTATATTCAGCCATGTAATATGAAAAATAGACCTTTATTGAAGAAGGTACAAGGTACAAAAACATTGTACACAGAAGAATGACATCTCAGTCCTCTTCAAAGTAGGCACCTTGGGACCTCACACAGTTCTCCCAATCACCATCAGTTGCCCCACTGCATTTTTCTGAATCTCATTGGCAGTCTGAAATCTCTTCCTTTTCAAAGGTGACTTTAGTTTTGGGAAAAACCAGAACTCACAGGTCACTAAATCTGGGAAGTTTGGGGACTGAGTCACCTGGGTGGTTTGATCTGTCACCAAAAAACTCTGCACTAGACACGATGTATTAGTGGACACATTGTCGTGATGAAGCTGCCAATCACCGGTTGCCCATAGTTGTGGTTTTCTAAATCATCTGAATAGTTTCCGTGGAGGAATGTTGAAGCTTAATGCAAAATTTGATACAGACTCATTGCTCTACTCTCTCAGTCATTTTGATTGTGAGGGTCACACAGCTCATTCAACATCGTCTACTGTCCCCACTAACAATGACAGTGAAGTCATCGTTTCATGCACATTCCAGTCCACTTTCCTTGGCTTCAAGTTTACATCAATATTGTGCAAACCATTCTTGTTATATTAACAATGGCTGGAGTTTTTTCCAGACAGACCTCATATATATAGAATCAAATCTGTACAACCTTTTATTATAAAAAAAGTGAGTCACCCTTAACACATTATTTTGTGATCTCCTTAAAGTTACAAGATAATAACTCTCTAATCATTATTAAAAATAATTAGGTAAATAGAGTGGATTCTATTTTGTTATTAATAGTTTAATGCATAGCAAGAATAAATTCTCAAAAATTCTATTTTAGCAATTTTATTTTTATCCAGGAAATACAAAAACAAATTAATTGACTCTCTTTCCATACACTAAGCTAGTTCAGGAGATAAACATGTAAACAGATATTTTGCCTGTATGTGTTTTGCCTTCTAGTAGGAAAAACAGTCAAAACTACTGTATGCTATATAAAATATAAAAGTAATTAAAGTTATTATAAAAAAAACATGAGCATGAGATAAATCATTAATAAGGTTGGAATAAAGAGGATCTGAATTTGAAAGGCTAATGATGGAAAGAATTCCCACAAAGAAAAAAACTGATCCAAAATCTAAAGTAGATTAAGAAATCAGTTGTTTGACAAAAGATGGAAAATGTATAGAAAATAAAATTCTTTTAACAAAGTCATATGTTAAGAAATAGTAGGTTTAAGATGTTAGATGTATGTCTGGAGCACAGGTAAAGATAAAAGGCAAAGGTGACCTGAGTAGAGAGAACTGGATGTTTTAAGCTCTTGTAGATCAGGCAAGAGTTTGCCTGTTATGTGCACTATGAACCCGATAAGGAGTCTTAGACAATGAAGTTACATGGCTCTATTTACATTTTCAGCAGGTAATTTAGAATGATATGTAAAAGAGACAGGGGAAATAAATTTGGATTGCACTTAGTAAGATACACTTAAGTTTCCTTCGTGTCTTTTTGTTACTTGATAGCTCATTTATTTTTAGCATTGGATAACATTCCATTGTATGGGTGCACCACAGTTTATTTATCCAATCACCTACTACAGGACATCTTGGTTGCTTTTAGTTTTGGCAATCATAAATAAACATGCTATAAACATCTGTGTGCAGGTTTTTGTGTGGATATAAGTTTTCAATTGTTTTGGGTAAATGCCAAGGAGTCTCTGAATCATATGATAAAAGTGTGTAATTTCATAAGAAACTGCCAAACTGTTTTCAAGTGGCTGAATCATTTTACATTCCCATCAGCAATGAATGAGAGTTTCCTTTGCTTCACCTCCTCTCCAGCATTTTGGTGTTATAAGTGTACCAGTTTCTCGCCAGTCTAATAGGTATGTAGTGGTATACTTTTCAATCCCAATTTAAAAATGTCAGCACACAGAACAGTTTGTGGGAAAAAGAAAAGTCAAGTTTACAGAGTAGTTTAGAGACATCCAACTGTTCCATATATGCATTAATAAACACATTTTCTTACCATATCTCATGGTTTAGTTTTACCTATAAGTAAAACAGTTTTGATGATAAATATACTAAATTTCTTATATTCAATAATCTAGTGAAACTAGACATTCTAAACTCTAAGGTTCTCATTATTTTAATAAGAAATAAAAATGAATTTTCTTTGGTTTGGAATGGTAATTGGCACTCCCTGCCTTAGAGAGCATTTATTTGTAAAAATCTAGAAAAAAAATAGTCAGCATATTAAATTGAAAGGAGTTTTTTGTTTAATTTTAATTGAGGCAAGTATGTGGCCATTCTCTCATAGCAACAGGAAATAATATTCTCTACACATTCTCATAAAAGGGATACCAGTGACATATAATAGATTTGTTCTTGACCACTACTGCTTTGATTTTATAGAACAATCTGGCAATGTCCTCAGTAAAAACTAATGGAATAATCATGTAAAAAAAAAACAAAACAACACAATTGCTCTATAGTTAAAACGATGAAGGGGACAAGATTTTAAAATGTTCTGAGTGAATGATTAAATGCATTATTTCCTTAATACAGAGGTGGAATTATCCTTGAAGACACCTAGAAATTATGCTTTTTTAGCAACAGTCATGAAAATTTGCAAGACTTTATCTATATTCTATTAATTCACCTTGAAGTTTAATGGGACATATGTAGCCTCCCCTAATTGAGAAATCTTTTAATCTTTTTAATTTTGTAAGCTATGCATATATTTATTTTTATTATAATTTTATTATACTATATATTTGCTACTTATAATTGTTAATATATTTTTATTTAATGTTTATTAAACAGACAATATTATAGCTTTTCTTGACAAATTATACTATACTTAACGATAATTTATATGAATATATTTCTGCCCTTCCTCTGATAAACCCTCTCAGACTTAATTTAGAATATAAATATGCTGTATTTATATTTTCATCCCAGTTCCTATTTCAATAGCTGAAACACTGCATGTGCTTGATTGCTGTTTGTTGATTTTGAAAACAATTATGCAGTACTGTGGTTAAAGGATATGTTATTTGTATTAATTTTGATAACAGTAGTTGCTATAAAAAATAAACACCAGTTTTCCAGTGGTTTAACAAAATAGAAATTTGCTTTCTTTTATGTAAGCATGCAACACAGATGTCCTGGTTGGTGGTGAGCATCTTTCACTTATGTGGTGATTCAAGGCCCACATCATTTCTGTCTTGTAGTTCCTCACTCTTCAGTCTTTCACAGTGGGGAACAGGATTCTTCACACAATTAAACCCAACTATCCTAAAGTATCCATTTTATATAATGAATTAACTTGTATCCTAGGCATCTAACATGATATTAGTTTTGTGGGTTTTTGAGAGAGCCTTGACAAGTCAGTCACATCATTTTCTGTATTCTACAGTTCAGACAAAAACCGCGGTTGAGAAAGGCTTTCTCAGAATCCTCTTCGTCTGGGCAGTAGAACGAGCAAGAGTGGAAGAGACACTCACTCTTCTTCTGAGGCTCAGACAAGTGAAACACAAAACTTCTACAGATTTCTACCTAATGGGTGTGACTCAGTTGGTTGGGTGTCGTCCCACAAAGCTAAAGGTCACCGGTTCAATACCTGGTCAGGGCACGTGTATGGGTCACAACTTTGCTCCCCCGTCCGTATGTGCTTCCAGAGACAGCTATGGATGTTTCTCTCTCACATTGATCTTTCTCTCCCTCTAACTTCTCCTTCCCTTTCTCCCTCCTTAAAAATAAATAAATAAAATCTAAAAAAAAATTACACAGACTTTATTGGCAACAGCCTGCCACCTGAACACAGAGGAGTGGGTGCTAGAGGAAATGGAGTCCCCGGCTGAGCAGCCTTCTTCCAGTGGTGGCTCTACAGTGTGGAAAAGAGGGTGGGGATGGGCGCAAAGCCCACTGCCTCCATATTGTTTTGTGGCCTCTTATAAGATCAAAAACAATACTAATATCTACTGTTTATTAAGCATCTTCTTTGAGGAAAACCATACGGTACTTATGTTAAGTAAGGTCTTAACAAATTTTATATGACGATGAGTATTTGAATCCAGACTTGCCTCCCTGCCAGTTCATAGTCTATACTTTCTATAATGATTTGCTGTCCTAACTTGTAGGTCAACATAAAATTGAGGCGAGCACATTCACAGACTTTTATTTTCCAACAAATTTTGGGGAAAATTCCAATACTCTATTTTATTGAAAGTATAATTTGGTTTAATTCATTAGCCACAAATATCTTTGGGAATGTAATTTAAATAACAATTTAAAAGTTAATCAAGAGGAATGGATGATTTAAGGACTTGATTTGTGATAGATACATTCATAGTAAGCATTTTTTCATCATTTTCAAACACCAGCAAAGGGCTGCTTTAAACAATTCAAGCAATATCAAAGAATATAAAATAAAAACATAAAAACCCCTTTCTGTTTCTTGCCACTCCCATTTTCTGTTCCATGGTGGAATGACTATTAAGGAAGTACATGTGTGTGTGTGTATGTGTGTGTCAGTGTACATTTAACAAAAATCTAGTAATTTCCTGTATATGATTATGAAATTCCTTATTTCACAAAGCAGCATTTTCCTTCGCATTGTTATGAACTTATTCTCAGAGTTTGCATAATAGTGTAACAAAATAGTTTCCTCTTTAAAAATATTAATATTTTTCTTAGTTACACATCCTTTAGCTTAATTTATTTTGTAAAATTTAAATTTTAAGTATCTGTATCTGTCAAAATTTTCCCCTCACGTGTTCTTGATCCTGTTGTGCTTAGAAAAGCTTTGTACATTTCAGGATTATAAAAAAGTGGTCTTTCATATATCTTCTAGGATACTTTTGGTTTCAATTGTTCTAACTAGTTCCTTAATTTATCTAAAATCTAATTTCTGTTCAGGATGTAAACCAGTGATTTATCTTTATTTTTATTCAAATAGACCATTGCTTACTCTAACTCCATCCCTTTCATCCTGATTTTAAATATCATATTCTTAATTGCATTTTGTTCATGTGTCTGTCTATTTCTGTCAAGACCTCACTGATCTAAAGGTCTCACATTATATTGTCATTTGATAAGACAAGTCCACAAATATTATTTTTTAAAATATATTCATGCATATATTCATTCAGATACATTTTATAATCAGTTTGTTAATTTGTAAAATGGGGTTGTGATTGTCCTATTTTTAGACAATCTTGGTTAAAAGAATCATGTACCTAGGATGGGATATATCTCTTTTTATTCAGGTTTATTTAGGTTCCTTTTTATAGCTTGTACCAAAGGAGTATAATTTTATTCATATATGAGTATGTTTCATAACTTTTCTTGCTATGTCAACATGTTACAAGTTTCTACTAGATTTTATCACAGATTACTTATGGTGCATAAGAAAATAATTAACTTTGAACTATAGATTATATATCTACCTTATAAATATATGAATTTACATTTACTGACCTCCTATTAGCTGCCATATGCCATTATGTGCTTTGTTTGCATTCTCTTATTTAATCCTTACCAAAACAAACACCTGTTATCATTCCTATTTTAGAAACTAGCAAACTGAGGCTGAAGTGATTATTGTCTGACAACTGGTAGTAGGTGGAGATGCAAATCAAATTCAAGTATGTTTCTCTCCATAGTCTGAAGTCTTACCATTAGGTTGTTGTCTAGGTTCTAGTGATTATTTTTATATAAGGTTCATAATTTATAAGCAGACAATTATTTCTTTAGCAAATATTTGTGATTTTGGTTTTTCTTTTAAACACTTCTTTTATATGGCATAAGCTAAAATGTATGGGTTTATTTTATCAGACGTTTTAATCAACTTTTCTAATATTCTATCATTTCAAAAAAAGCAGAGATTTGTTTGTGAATGTTTTGACTTTATTAAAAATAAGGAAGTACTTAACATCATCACAAAATTTCAGGTGTTATGAAAAATGTTTATTAACAGCATCAGATTTCAAAATCTGATTGCAATTTGATTCTGACTTAAAATTTTATCTCAAAGAACAAATTAGCAAGCTTCTTTAGAATTTTTTTTTCTTTTTGGCTGAATGAATATACTTTGTTCTACTCTACAAAGTCTGTACCTATTCAGAATAATTTTGTGGTCTAGTGCTTGCTTTCTTACTCTTATCTTTAAGGTAGGAGACAAAGAATAGACATTTACAATCCTATAAACTCCCCCAATTTTTTCTTTGCCAAAATCTAATTTGGTTTCTAAAGGTCTGTCTGTTTTGGCTTTGTCTACACTGAGGAGGCGTTGTTAGGAAGAAACTATTATTTTGAGTGATTACTCTGTATGAGAAATATTACTAGGCACTTGCCCTTATCTGTCACTCATCTAATTCTTACAAAAGCACTTTGAAAATGGTATGATTTTTCCATTTCCAGACATCAGACAACCATCTGAATGTTCCTTGGTGATTAAATTCTTCCCTTTCCGACATCAGCGCTGCTATTTGCTTGCTCCTCCCTTCGTTTCCAGTTATCAAATGTGACTCCATGTACAGAAACACCTTATTTGCTTGCACGTGTGTGTCGGTAATGTTGCTGGGAGGGATTAGTTTGCCGGTCTGGCAACGATTGTCTCCCATATGAACTCTAGGACTTACTCACTTGGTACATTGGTACAAATCACTTAACTTCTCTCTGCCAGAGTCTCTGCAATGGTAAAATGGAAATAAAATATTTATTTCATAGTGGTGTTAAAATGATTAAATAAGAGAACCTGTGATAAATGCTTAGTTACAATATCAGGCACAGTATATATCAATATGAATTATTGTTAATATGTTTTCAGTAAATATAGGAAAAATAAATAGAAATATTGACAGCTATCGTAGGGCTTTTTCTGAAATATATCTGTTTAAAAACTGAAGACATTTTTAGGAAAACAATATTTTTCTATTACTATTATTTTATCAGTTTTAATTTAAAACAGTAGTAAAAATTATAATACTTAAGAAGAAGGAGAATTAAGAATCAAGAGTATTCCAAGACCAGAGTTGTAGAATAAAGAAGTAGCAGACTCTGAAACTTACAGGGGTATTTTATCAACAAAATATTGAAGCTTTATTTTTTATTGCCTAGATGTCTAACGCATTTAGTATTGCTTAGAAATATCCCAAACCACAAAACTCTCTAGCAAATGGAATAAACAAGTCATTCTTTTTTTTAATGTTTAATGCCTCAGTGCTATTGAATACATATATAACACAAATTTCATTTAGTTTTAAATATTTGTCTGTAAAAAAGCTCTCTGTCATAGCTATTCATTCATTTGTGCACTTTTCTACATATATTTTATGTCATCTAACTAGAAAATTATGATTATTTTAATAAATTATTCAGATACAAATTGCTGTTGCATTTGAAGCATAAAAATGTGATTTATCAGATGCTGCCAGAATGTTATATGGGGTATAAAAATTAAATAAATAGAATTTGTAATTGGTGAATCTCATAAAAATTAATTATCTAAATAAACTGAATATATTAAATTCTAAAAATTATCATCTGAAATCAATGTCATTAAGTAATTTATTGTTTTATACATTTGTCAAACTAACAACATTTTCTAGCCAATATTTTCTAAGTAGAGTGTATTAAAATGTTTCTTGACATCTTTGTTTTAAAGTTTCAAGATTAATATTTATCAAACTTTCTCAAATATTCACTGCATTTTGGCATTTGTGTTGGAATAAACTAGTCAGGAAAACACAAATCAGAAAAAAAAAATCCAAAGTAGGAATTGTGTCAGACACAGGTATAAACCACTCAGATTCCCCTCAAAAAACAAAGGCTTGCTGTTCAGATGCAAAGAATGTGGGTCAGCTGGAAACCCCCAGCTGTCAGTTCTTCGGAGTTCACCTCAGCCTTCAAGGTCACACTATTCTTGAGGCAATCCCTAGACAATCTTTGAGCAAGGCAGTGGTTTAAGAGTCCAGTGGTGCCCACTCGCATGGAACATTTCAGTGGGCAGTTTTGCTCTAGAGCTCTGTCATGCCAAAATATACTTGTCAAGTTGCATCTTGGTATGGCTGCTGCCTCCACCCAATCATAATCCGACTCCTTGTTCTTCACAGGTAGCCACCTCTGGGCCCCCGTATAAATCCGCCGCATTGCTAACTACTTCTCATCTCCTACCTCTTAGAGAATCCAATCAGCTCAGGAGCTGAACTCAAATGTTTTGTCAACTACATTGTCACATTTGAAAAGTGAAACAAGAACTCCCTGAAACTATGCTTATCATAGCACATAACATATAAACTCCTTGACTGCAGGTTTAATTGTCACCCCAACAAGAGTGGAACCACACCAGCTTTAGTCATTTGCATGCTACTTTCTATCTTCACCTATTATTGATGACCAACTGTTTCCAATTATTGATCTTGCATTAGTTACTAGCTGAACACAGTAATTCATGAACATATATGTGGGTGTATATATTCACACACACACATATATATAATGTGAAATATATATTATATATAAAATATTTTATCTATTTTGGGCTATGAGATTACCTATAACTTCATTCTCACTACAACAGACTTCTTGTTACATGATTTCATGGATATAATACTGTATCTCACATACTATTTTGATAGATGAATGAATACATGTGTGAATGGATTCATGGTTGACGTTATATAACATATTAATGAAGTGGGACTTTAAAGTACAATCTTAAAATTGTATCATTATATTATAGTTTAAGATATTTAAGTTGAATTAAAGGAGGTTGAATTTTTAGAGGTAATCAGTGAGAAATCAAGTTTTGCAGATGAACCTGGGGAAATATGTGACAGTAATGCAGAATGGCAGCCGATAGAGTGTATCATGTTAGCCTACCTCCATGAAACAATATAACACATTTCTTTATCTTTCCATTTCTATCCTGATGTGGGCTGGATGATGTTTTTTTAGCAGTGAGGACAAAAAATAAAAATTATAGCAGTTCTATAGAGAGGACTGTATTGAAACTGCCAAAGCAGCTCATGAATTTAATTATTCATACAATAAACATAACTGAAATATCTGTATGTTTTTCAATGGAGTATTTTTATAATTGAATCATTTAATAAATTTATTAAGGATTTTACATGATAAATGAATTCTTTTTGTGAATTCCCTTGGAAAGCGAGTAATCAATTATTAATTTACTACATATGTATTGAGTTTTTAAAAGTAAGCTATTTAACAAAACAGAAATGGAAGCATGGATTCATGGAACAGATTGACAGCTGTCAGAGGGAAGATGGGCAGGAAACTGGATGAAAGAAGGTGAAGGGATTAAACAATGAATATGTAAGCACAGCCGATAGACACAGGCAACAGTGTGGTGATGGTCAGAAGAAGAGGGTGGAGGTTGCGTCAAGGTGGGCAAAGGGGGAAGGAGGGAAGGGGGACATCTGTAATCATGTCAAAAAAAGTAGTTAAAAAAAGAATATCATGAATATTAAAATGTCTTTTTGGGGCAAATGTTACACATGTCTACAAAGAAACAACAAAGACAAAAATTAAAATACTGTATGAAAGCCAATCTCAGATCATCTGAGAGAAAAGAGGAAATAACTATGCTTCTATAAAAGAAAACTTATAAAAGCACACTAAGAGGACTGGCTATATGCATAAACATAAAATGTTAGAACAACAGCAAAAGTATAATAATTTGCAAAACAGCTTTCCCCTAAAAAGAACAAAGTGCTCTCTAGAGCATTATCTCATTTAACCTTAAGCTCTACCCTGCTAGAAAAACAACTGAGCTTATTGCTTGAAAAAATTACAAATTCCCAGTTCTATCTACATGTCTTGAAATAAAAAAGCCTTAAATCACACAAAAACTTTACAAGTTTGCTTAAAAAGTTAATCTAGCTTATGGATATTGTTATTATCAAAAGGTCTCAAACAAAGTATTTTAATACGGGAACACCTACAGTCTAAATCTAGTCTAGATAAAATTCCAAACATTTTCAGGAAAACTATGAATTTTTTTATTAAGGCAATATAGCTTTTAACCAGGCTACAAACCAGAAGTAAAAACCACTAGTGATTTGACAGATCATACCATTAGTTAAGGTTTTCAAAATAAAAATAATGGATCCTTTGTCACTAATCTCTTAGTTTAAGGCATTAGTTTTATTCTACTGAATTATCAACATATCCTCCTACCTGGTCTACCAATTTCTATTCTTACTTCCATAGTGTCTATCCAGTAGCAAGCCATCCTTTCAAATGAAAGTTAAAATGTCCATACTACCCAGAGCACTCTACATATTTGATGCAATTCCTATCAAAATACTAATGCCATTTTTCACAAAACTATAACAACTAATCTAAAAATTTATATGGAACCACAAAAGACCTTAAATAGCCAAAGCAAACTGGAGAGAAAAATAACAAAACCCAGGTTTAAGGTATCATGTTACTGATTCCAAACTATATTACAAGGCCATAGTAATCAAAACAGCATGGTATTGGCATCGATACAGACACATAGATCAATGAGACAGAATAGAGAACTTGGAACCCATGCTTATGTGCTTAATTAATCTATGAGGCAGAACCGTACAATGGGGTAAAGATAGTCTCTTCAATAAATTGTGTTGGAAAAACTGGACAGACATATTCCTTCCCAAATGAAACTAGACCACTTTCTTATACTCTATGTAGGAAAAAAATCAAAATGGATTAAAGACATAAATGTAAGACCCAAACCCATAAAACTTCTAGAAAAAAACATAGGCAGTAAATTCTTTGACAGTGTTCTTAGTAATATTTTTTGGACATGTCTCCTCAGGCAAAAGAAACAAAATAAAAAATAAATAAATGGTACTACAGCAAAATAAAAAGGTTTTGCACAGTAAAGAAAACCACCAACAAAACAAAAAGACAACCTGCTGAAAGGAAGGAGGTATTCACCAATGACACATGTGGTAAGGGGTCAATATCGAAAATACATAAAGGACTGATGTGTTGGAACAATTTATATTTATTATTATTTTAATAATAATATCTTATTATTTTAAGAATATTTATTTATATATATTTAATATCAGATATTACATTTTTATTTCTAAAAGATGTTATTTCTTATTTATTTGCATCAATTATTTTTCACTAAACTTGAAGAAAAGAAGACTTTTCCTGTGCATGTTTTTCTTTGTAACACACTAGCAAAGGCCTTTCCCATACTTCAGTATCTTAGTTAGAAGGATTAGTGTGCACTTTAGCATGCTTAAAAAAACATTCTGAGGGCTAAATGCTTCTGGAAAACACCAAAGAAAGAAGTTAACTCAATTTTCAAAAATTAGAAACTTTGTGTATCATAAATATTTTAAAAATTTAACTCAGATAAAACCTATGCTTTGACATAGTTTTCTAAATAGTATACATAGTGTATGTAAAGGTTTTCTCACTAGATTTTCAAAAACTCAAGCTTAACCTCTTAAATGATCATACACACTTAATATTTGACAATTATTATTATTTTACCTAGCTTCTAATGGCAATCCTATTATTATTATTCAGAAATACTTAGTGGTTCCCAACATTAAAATTAAATTAATTTCTGTCAAATTTTAGCAACTATATTGAGCAAAGTATTTTCAAATAATGATAAAAAACAGAGAGTATCTTTTCACATGACATAGATTATTCCTAGTCTCTTCAGGGCTTTGACAGGGAAACATCATGTTATCTCTAACTTGGCCCCACAAAAAGAAAACCCTCTTAGGTAATACATTGGTATCTTGCTTATAGGGTCCACAGGTGTGTGCTAATCCCCCTCTTTCTGATAATAAGGCCCTATTCCCTTGGCCACACAAGTGGTCAATGTCCCTAACTAGGTCTATCATAATGCATGCTACCTTAACTCAGTGCCCAGCCCAAGAAAGCCCGTAAAGGGACAATCGGTGTGTTCCGCTTTAATCTCCATTAAATTGGGAGTATTGCATTTTTGAATATGTGGCAGCCTTGAGTCATTACTAAATGAAATAATCTCTCACGTTGTTCATTTCTTCGTATTCATACCAAAACTTGTCAGGCAATTTTAATCATTTTTCTTAAGCAACCTTCCATGAGCTTATATAAATAAATAAACAAACACACAGATGTCTCTTTCCTTAAAAGAAAATGTCAAAAATTACCCACCTAATTTTGATAAACTAATAAAGAAAGACACAAATAACAATCAAAAAGATCTTTTGTAGAAAGGGAAGAAAAAGAACTTACATAGAATATTTTAAGAAAATGATCCACAATGCATTAAACTTTTAAGTAAATAGGTCTTATTTAAAATAAAATTATTTTATTTACCTTCAAGATCATTTTGCATATTAATAAAATAGAAACAGAGATAACACTCATAATATATATGGAGAGTCAGTGCCTTTAAAATTTGCCAAATTATTCAAAACAATTCATGTATCACTCTCTTATATGGCAGGATTAAGCATTCTTTATAGTATTGTCATGGCCCAATGATGCATTAGGATTAGTTAAAACTAGTTTGTAACACAACAAAATACAGGATGGGGGAAATGTAGGTTTACAGTTGTGAGTATATGAAACACAATTTATTCTTGTATTATTTAATTATTCTATTATTTTCCATATGAACTACTATAAGCCTACTTTTGTTCTACCCTGTATAGACATTTTTCATGGTAGTTTTTTTTTTAATGAATTAGTAGAAATCTAATATTATCCCTGACAGTAGTTCCCCCTCATCCACAGTTTTTCTTTTCACAGTTACAGCTACTTAAAGTCAACTGAAGTCTGAAAATATTAAATACAAAATTCCAGAAATAAACAACTCCTCAGTTTTAAACTGCACACCACTCTGAGCATATTCTGAGTAGCAGGATGGAATCTTTTGCCTTTCCATTCCATCCCACCTGGAACATGAATCGCCATCAGCCAACGCGCAGCCACGCTTTCCACCCACTTGTCATTTAGTAGCCTTCTTGGCTAACAGATCACCTGTCTCAGTAGTGCTTGTAATCAAATAACCCTTACTTTACATAAAAATGTCCCCAAGGCACAAAAGTAGTGACTTTGGATACACCAAAGAGAAACCATAAAGTGCTTCTTTTAAGTGAAAACTTATATAGATATAGGATTCAATATCTATAAGGTTTCATACTATCCATGGTTTCAGCCATTCTTCAGGGGCCTTGCAGCTTCAGCCAGTAAAGGGGGCCGACTATCGTGGCTAGAAGTTGTTTGCGTTGCTATATCTTTTTTCCTGTGTGTGTAGGGATGGCAGAAATGAAGTGATAAACAGTGTCCTTGGAATTGAGCTCACTCTATAATTTGCCTTTTTTTTAGCCTCAGCCCATAAAGAGGAACTCTTTTTGGGACTTAATGGTTAGGCTGAATATAAATTATTGAGGAGCTTTACTTCCTTAAAAATTATTTTGGCTTCATCAAAATATGAATGCTTCCGGAGCACTGTCATGCATGGAAATGCCATCCATTATGAATGACTTTACATTAAGGGAAAAAGTAGGTTGAGGTTCAAGTGACTTAGACTGTCACCTTTATTTACTCAATAAATCTTTACTGTGTTTTTGATATGTCAAAGTCACTAAAAATCTGTTACTCATATTCTAATTTATTCTAATTAGTAGAAGAAATATTAATCCTAAATAATACTTTTTAAACTAATATCAGAAGAGGAAGTATTTTTGAGTTTATTTTCTAGTACTTAGATCCACCTCAGTACTAAACAAATATTTTAAAAGATTGCCAGATCTCTTATTGCTAAAGGTGTGTCTCCGCGGGCTTGCAGTAAGGAAGAAAAATTGATCTCACCAAAAAAAACACATATATAATGACATTTTGAATTGGATAACATGAGGTAGGGTTATACCATCAATTTGGAGGCTGTTAGACTAAACAAGGCTTATTTTAGCTTCATTTATTTAGCCTCCTAAAGCTAGTCCCTTGTAAAATTCAATCTCTTAAGAGATTAATGTTAAGCACACAGATACCCAAAAGCAAAGAAAAGTGACTATGGAGTTTCTATTAGGGATTTTTAAAGCCCAGTGACACAAAAATAATTATATCTCTAATTTCCAAGTCCATATTATTTTGCTTTTAGTTATTCTCTATGGATATATGTGTAAATATACTACATATGTATTTATTTAAAATATGTATATATAATCTTTAACAGTAAATTCCATTTTCTTTGCATATTAATACATTTAAAAAGCAATTTTGGAAAGAATCTTTAGGAAAAAATGTCATTAGGTTAAAATGATAAACTATTAGTTTGATTATGATAAGATCTTTTAAAAAACAAAACCTCTGATTTTCATGGTAAAACTTCTCCTCTGGAGAATAGAACAATCTTGAATATCTCTCTTTAAGTGAATTTTTAATATTTTAATGAAAATCCATCCTATTTATAAAGAATACTTCTCAACCACCCAAATTGAATACAAATATTCTTAAGTAATGGGAAAACAAAATAGGAATATTTCTAAGAATATGAAACTAGTCAGTGGTTAAAAAAGAGATGCTTCCTGAAGAATGAGACAAAAATGTTTGTTTCCCTAAGGATTGTCATTTAGTACAAGAAAGAAAAATGTCAGCTATAATTTGTATGGAAAAATTTTAAAGTTATTATATAGGTACTTTAAATGGGAATAATTTAAGGTCACAAATATTGCTTTTCAGTACAAACCTTAGTTGTTAAAATGTATACTTTAATGAATATAATAAAAAGCAGCTTAGATACTACAAAAATTAATCAGTTATATTTTAAAAGAGCTTAAGGTACTTTCCCTTGTCTAGAACAAAAATAATTTGCTAAACAAAATTTTGTATTAAAAAAAAACTAGGAATTGAAAAATTGCAAGGATATGAAGGCCCAGAAAGTATTTAAATTAGAAAATAAAATCAAATTGCCATTAAACATCTCCGAACCATAAAATGTAAGAAAATAATAAAATATGTGTTCTGTATTTTAAACACAAGCATTATAGACTTCTGATTCTGTACCAAAATAAGATATTCTTTGGAGACACCGAAAAAACTTTCAACATTTCTGATACTCTAGAACTCAGAAAATACATACAATATCTGATCATAGAATACTCAGAAAATCATTCCAAAATCCCAGGCAAGATTGCAAATTTCACTATTTATTACTAATTTCACCATTTTAATAAGAGGGGAAAAGCTATATTTCCACAAGTTTTTCCTGTCAGGGTAGAACCTGTTATCTCTGGAGAAATATCCTCAATGATAAAAAATGGGGTGAGAGGAATAGATAATTAAAACACATATGTGCTGTGACAGAAAGCTAGCCCACTCACTAGGGCCTATACAACCTAATTACTGACACTTTGTTTTGTCTCGAGGCTTCCTGGCCCAAAACAAATTAATAGTCCTCGTGTGTGGTAAGCTAGATTTTGGAAGAGAAGCCACCTTTAAAATCTCGGGCCACAAAGGAAAGCCCTCACTCTCATACACTGCAGATCTGCCCCAACACATGCCAAAGCAAAGACTCACTCACTAATGTTTCAGTTTTGAAGGTTTGAACTTGCTTGTCTCAGACTTCACAGCCACCCTTACTTATGCTAATCACCACAGCCCTGATTTTTTCCGTATTATCCTTTGCCTCAAAAAACGCCTGGTATAACCATAACAGGAATTATTAAAGACCCCAAAATATGAGTGAGGGAAGGATTTTACTTTTGATGTGAGGAAAAAGAACAATCAAAAATATGTCCATGAGCATCAAAGGGATTGGAAAAATAGGCCACGTTTGGTCCCGCTGCCAATACAGAAACAGGCTGCCTGGTTCACAGGTAGAGTAGTTGCCCAGGCCCAGAACACACCTGAGATGAGGGGAAACAGAGACGAAGGATCACACAGGGGCAAAAAGGTAATAGCTCTCTTATCGTACAGCTGCATGAATCCAAAAAGAGGGAAAAAAGGAAATTAATACGTCCTGTGTCTTCTTTACCACACAATTGTGGGAAGTACTAAAAGGGCCCAGGGCAAGGTGTCTTAACTTTAGGATTAAGGACAATCTTAGGTTTTGAGGGAGATTCAAAATGATATTGCCCTTTAGATCAACTTGATATACTATCATAAAAGATTTGATTTTCCTTTGCAGTAAGTCACGATAGACTGTGACAGGATGGTAAGAAGCTAGGAAAATTCCTGGGCAAGTGGAATGGGGAAACTGAGACAAAAAAAAAATTAAACAAGGCCAAAGAGTGTGAGCAATTTACAGACAGCTGGGGGATCACAAGACCTTTATCTCCCCGATCAAGGGCACTGGAGAGTAAACGGTTTATGCCTCACCTCCCCAACCAGAGAACACAGGGCTTAAGTCTCCCTGGTCTGGAAAATAGAAAGCAGAGACTCCGTTAATGCCATTTGGGCCAGCTAACCCAAGGACGGATGAAATCAGGGGAACAAATAACAGAAACAACATTGAAAGCCAGACGGACTCAAGATAAAAGTAAGGCAGTATAGCAGACCAAAGAACATTCCCAAACCCCACTCTGTGCTCTTTTTGACACATAAGCAAATTACAAATGTTCGTGGAAAGCTGATGAATATTCTGCTGAAACGCTCCAGGAAGATTCTCAGCCGCACAAAAAAGACGAAAAGCCCTCAGGTCAAAGACACAATGCGGTCTTGCTCTAGAGCATGCCCACGTCCCTTCCAGGCCATGAACCTTTTATTTCCTCCTACACTCTCAGGGTCCTAAAGCGACTTACAGCCAGGGGAGCAGTGGATGGTAGCAGCTCGACCTGGGCTAACTACCTGATCCTGTCTCCAAGGACCCCTTTTCTCTGACTTCCCAGTGAGTTAAAAGCAGCCCCATCTTAGCTCACCCTTTTTCTATAACTTTTCTAGGGAGCCAAAGGAGGGCACTGCCTAAGAGCTCTCTCCTGTTACTTCTTTTACCCTTAAACCTCCCTTTGTTTCACTGTGCCGAGCTTTAGTAAACATACTGTCAAAATCACCGGGGCTTGCGCTGTGAATATACCTCCTACACAAAGTCTAGAACCCACACACCACAGACCAGCCTCAGGCAGGTCAGCTCCAGACCAATTCCTGTTCGGAAACAAGACTCCGTTGATTTATAACCACTTTACCACTTAGCTCTGCTCCAGTGCCCAGCTTACTCCCAAGGATGACTATGGGGTCTTGAGAAGGGTCTAAAGACAGCAGAGAATGCCAGCTGGTAAAGACTATTCCTATCTGCGGAGATAAACCGTAAGAGTGGGGACATGGACACTTAAAAGAATGAAAACATTGTAGCTGAGAACAGTAAATAAGAAACCGTTGTTTGAAGAAAAGGACTAGATAGAAACATTGAGGAAGATGATGAGGTCATGACACAATCAGCAGTGAGCAATTTAGACTCCAAATCGAGTGAAGCTATCAAGTTAATAACTCTTACAGACTCTGGGCATTTACAATTCAGTTTCACAGACTTCCAGGAAAATGGATTTCTTTTTCTCCCAGAATTTAAATGAAAGTCCCTACTTCTGAGGACTGAGAATTTAGGATTTATGTCCTAAGATTAGACACAAGTCAGTGACCAAAGTCATTGAGTTCTACTGGAAATAGTGACTATCAAAAAAAAAAAAAAACTTAAACTTTAAGAAGAAATGGACACCTTTGGAAAAATAATATAAAAATACTTCATAAGAAAGATTAGGAAAAAGAATAAAATCAGCAGCAGGAAAAAGCATAGCATAATCGAAGGTGTTTGTGTACAAAATTCAGAATTGCACCCCAGTTAAATAGAGTACTCGAGATGACAGCATTACAAAAGAAGTACTAACAATAAAAATAAAAGTAGGAAAATGTACAAGAAACTCTTGAAATATGGGGATAATAGACTGAGAATCTAAATTCCACTATAAGTTTCCAAATGCAAATATGCTTCATACTTGCTTTCTAGTATTTGGAGTAAAAATACTGTTATTGAAATTACACTATATTTTTTACCTTAGTCACTATTGTGTCCTTGCAGAACCATGTTACTAAAGTATGCAGTAAACGAGTCAATTTTATCTGATCTACATAGAGTGGTACCTCAGTGCTCGACGTTAATTCATTTTGGAACTCATAACAAGTGCCAATAACAAGTACTTAATGATGAAGCATTTTCCCTTGCGGGGCAGTGTAGGGACTCCTACAGGTTTTGACAAGTTCTGAAGCCAACAAGTACTGAGGTATGACTGTATATTAGAAATTTTCCTTGTCTTGAGTAAAAGAATACCAGAAAAAAATTCAGATTAGAATTTTCTTGAACCAGCACACCGTGACTCTGGGCTTGATGATATTTCCTCAGTAAAAAAACCTTTGCGTTCACCTGGCCAGTGTGGCTCAGTTGGTGAGAGTGTTGTCCCATAACCAAAAAGTTGAGGGTTTAATTCCCAGTCAGGGCACATACCTACACTGCAGGTTTGATCACCAGTCCAGATGTGTACAGGAGGCAACCAATCAATGTTTCTCCCTTGCATCAGTGTTTCTCTCTCTCCCTTCTCCCTTACTTCCTCTCCCTAAAAGCAATGAAAAAATATCCTAGAGTGAGGAAATAAGTAAATAAGTAAACAAATAAACAAACAAACCTACCTTTGCTTTCTTGGCTACAAATTTCTGTTCAAGTTTGATTTGGCTTTGATGCAGTCAAATGGATACCTTTAGTCCAGGAACAAAGTGAGCTTATATATTCTCGGTCCCCTTATATACATAGGGTTAATACTTGCTATTAGGGGGTTTTAGAGGAGTCCAATCCATAATATATGTAAACACTTGAACTTTGGTACTATTAAGCACTCAATAAATGTTAGATACTGTGAGGGAGTTAAAATAGTTTTTCCTCCACCCTTCTAGGTTCTTTGTTGAGACACCTCTTGTAGTAAAAGGCAGATTAATAGGAGAAAAACAGTTTAATACAATGTATACCTCCTTCATGCACCAGAGGGACCCAAGAAAGTTGAGTAACTCTCATAAGTAGCCCAAGCCGCTACCTTAAATACCATCTCCACCTAAAGACAAAAGATGTTTGGGATGGGAAGAGCTTTTATGGGAGGTTACCAGAAAAAAATCACAGTAAACAAGGGTAAGGTTGTAATGCAACCTTCTCCATTGATAAGAATTTCTAGAGATTTGCAGTCATCCTTCTCTTCTAGGTACAAAAAAAGGAGACACCCCTACAAATGGAGATGTTTCTCATAAAACATATTCTGTTTTCAGAGCTTCTTTTGCATCTGTTGTTTCTTTAAAATAACCAGCTCAAAATAATCAATATACCAAAAAGGCATATTTGGGGGTATATGTTTTGCTCTCATTCCACATCATCTTCATCATCTGGTTTATTTATTTAGTATTACACCACAGATTTCTGTGTCTACTCCTTAGAGCTATCTTTCAAGCAGGAATTTTATCTTATGTCCCTACAAGCTTTAACTTTATCCCCCAATGAATAAAGTAACCTGAATATGCCATGACTCTTTGCAAGCAGTCTTTTTTCTTTCCTTCATTTATCTACTCAACAATGATTAGTAGGCAGGGTACTGTGTGTTCAACACTAAGGTTAAAGCTGATTTTGGGAGGTAAAAGGAAGACAAACTCTGTTCCCATTTTCCTGAAGAGTTGCTAATTTCTTATTAACTTCTTCTTCATGCCTTAGCTTTAATTCTCAAATGCTATTTTACTAGACAAAATGATCACTCTTCCCAAATCAGTTTTCTATGTGCTATTACTTCTAAATCAATTATAAGAGATCTCTGTAAGGAAATACAACATTTAAAATGTCAAATATTTTAGTATATAACAGAATAATTAATAACATTTATTGAACACTTTCTGTGTCTGTTACTTTTTTCCAAATTCTTCATGTGTGTTTCTGTAACAGTCCCTATCCATTTATCTTTCTAACTTTTGGCATGCTCAGTGTAAGAACCTTCCCTGGCACCATCTTGGCCAATAAAGGCTATTCCCCAGCACTCTGACTGACTGTCTACGGTGACATTAACTCATTACATATTTATCATAACAGTGTGAAGTAGATATTATTGCAATTTTATTTATAAAAGCACTGAGGTACAGGAAAGTGAATTAATTTGCCCAGTTTACAGAAATGCTAAGTAGCAAAGACGTGATTAAAATCTGACTCTAAAGCCCATGTTTGTGATCATGAATCTACCCTACCTATCATTTACCAGTATCAGTAATAACAGGCACGCCTTGTTCTATTGCATTTCACCTTATTGCACTTCACAGACAGTAGTGTATCTCTTTACAAATTGAAAGCTTATGTCAACCCTGCATTGAGCAAGTTGGTACCATTTCCCAAACAGGATCAGATAATAGTTTTCATTTTCAGCAATAAAAAATTATTTTTTAATAAAAGTATATACATCGTTGATTTTTTTTTTTAGCATAAGGCTATTCCACACTTAGCAGACTACAGTACAGCATAAGCATAGTTTTTATATGCACTGGGAATCCAAAAAGTTTGTCTAACTTCATCGTGCTATTGTCATTATTGTAGTGGCCTAGAACTAAATCCTCCATGTCTCCTAAGGGATTGTAACCAAATGCAGGTCCAGCTACCTGCCACTAGGAAAGCCAATATTCAAGAAGCAGGTGCTGATGTGAAGGAAAGCGGCTTATTCAGATGCCTGCCACCTGAAAGATGGAGGACTCATGTCTAAGAGCCCATCTCCTGGAAAGATGGGGGTCTCGTGTCTCAAAGCCCATCTCTCTGAGAAGATGGGGGGCAGAAGTTTTTATAAGTTGGGAGAGGAGAACAGAACAAAGAAATCGAGGGTGAATTTGAAAGTTTTCTACGTACAGATGAGCACCGTCCATTCCGATAAGGTAAGTGATGGCCTGGTGTTTATTACCCTGGTTTAGTCACATTCTCCGGCTTCATGTCATGGCTCGGTGGACAAAGGTCAGCGAATCTCTCAGAGCTGGGATGCTTGACAGTCAAATCTATCTTTTCAAACTAGTTCCTAGGATTCTTATACAAACATGCTGTTTATCTATCAGCTACATATTAGAGTCCACATTTACAGAAACAATGTCAAAAGGATGGTGGGGTGGGTTGTAATTGCCCACTGTCAATTTTTCTACTGTTACAGTATGCTTGTACATTACTCAAATTTGCTTGACCATGATAACAAATTCATGCACCATCTTTTATTTGTAATGCCCTCACCTAGACTTTCTAATTATTCTTCACAATAAATCTCTAAAATATAATAAACAAAATATCCCTTTACAGAATAAAGTTTCAGAAGGAGTCCCTGCCAGTTGTTCCCCTGTGGTATATGGATTATTTTAAGCTAAAGGGAATTGAGACCTAAAGTTCACAAGAAAATTTTACCTGTCCCTTAAAGAATTTAAATTAGGAGCCTTGCCCATAATGAGTTATCACCAGAAATAAATTTTTATGACCTATCTATTGGGTAGGGCAGCCTTCTAATCACTGAACATCTGCTCTTCTTATCGTCCTTTGAATGACTTTCTTTTTTTTTCTGAAGCCTTATATCATCCTTAGTTCTGAATGTCACACATACTTTATTTTCCCCATCTCTGAACCTCTCATGCATGAGGTATCTCTAACTCTTTCATGTACATGGGGTTCCCATACCTATGTATGTAATTAAATTTGTTTATTTTCCCTTGTTAATCTGTCTTATGTATATTTAATTATTAGACCAGCTTAAACAACCTAGGAGAGTAAAGTTTCTTCCTCCCCCACAACAGCAACAACAACAAAAAAAAAGAAGAAGAAGAAAATCATAGTATTAGAAATTGGTGAGATGCTACCAAGTCTAGTTAGCAAAGGGAAGAGCCAAAACAAAAATTTCTGACCCTGAATCTCATTAGAGAATTAAAAACCTGTCAATGTGAGTCATAAGCAATAATAAAACACAGTCTACCAAGAATGATTTGGATGGAAAGGAATTGAGCAAGGATAATAAAATCAGTGAGTTTTCTAATAGAGAGGCAGAAATTGAGGGAATATCTACTCAGGGAAAAAGTAAAAACATCACGTGGGTGGTATAGAATGAGCACACCAAGAGCATACAACAAAGTCATCATCTAAGCTTATGACCTCACAAATGAAAAGTGAGTTAGCTTGCATCTTCCAAGCTATAAGAGAGGTATGCTCAAGTCAATCAAGGTTTAATGTAAAAATAAACCAGAAAAGAGAAAAAAATGTAAATTCAATCACATTATTTGTTGGTTTTATATCTGCCGAGCTTTCCATATTCCATATGATATAGATCAGGATCTTTAGGATAATTTACAAACCTCTCAATATATAAGCCATGACCTCATATTCAGCTACATTTCTAAGCCATTTCTACTACCCAACTAAGCTTATTTCAGCTTTTCAAAGGGGCCATGATCTCTTCTCTCTAAGCCTTTAAAACATATTGCATGTTTTAAATTCAAAGACAGAATGAGAGGATCTGTCTGGTGTAGCAATCACCAACCAATACTATACAAGAGCTGTGCTCATAGAAAATAGGCTAGCAGTTAATTAAACAGCAGTCATTCATCCAAGTGCCAGTTTTTCCACCGTGACACCAGGTGATCTGGGATTACAAAATGACTTGCGGTCACTTCTTTCAGTAAGAGTTTGTGAGAGTTGAATGCCCAGTCAAAGGCTGAAAATTACAGCAGATGATCTGGTCAAAATGCAGGGAAGACAAGCAAAATTGTCATTAGTTGCACCTCAAAGATACAGTCACATATCATCACATAGTGCCTGAAGGCTGAGCCAGTGAATTGTTAATTATCCCATATAAGTTAGTAAATGTGAAGAGTCTAAACAGTGACCTTGGATTAGTGCCTTACACAAGCAACAGCCATTAGCAAAAACATTAGGAATATGTTTACCCTTTTATCATCAACTTTAATCATTTGTTTGAACTGAGATCCCGTTATTGCCAGTCCACACTGCAGGCGGTGAAGGAAACTATGCTTATATTTCTCAAGTGTGAATTGCAGAATTTTGCCAAGCTAAGCTCTAGTTTTGACTTACTATTTTAATAACAAGGTTGTTAAGGAGAGGTTTTTCTTTATAACACATATAGGAACCTCATTAGTGAATTTGCTAATTAGTCTGGCTTTAAGAGATAAACACACTGAAGTTGGAGGGCAGACTAATCAGTTTTGCTAAAGGAGATGGTTACCTTCCATTTCAAAAACCCTTGGGCTACTAGTGAGATATATTAGTTCTAGTGAAAAATCTTTGGAAAATAAACTGTAACACAACTGCAACATTTTAAAATTTCACATGACTAAATTAAAACCTGACCAGTGGATTGATTATCATAACAGCTATTACCATTGTCCCTTTCAAAATAATCATTAAATGTATTGAAAGTTACATTTGCATATAATAGTATTGTAATTGTCCTAAAAACAGTGACAAAAAAGTCATTCAACAAGTTTGTTTCATGCCTTGGGAAATTCCAAATAGACCATATATTTTTTTGGAGCTTGGTGTTAATAAAACTGACCTGTCAATCAACTAATTAAAATAGTTTCATACACTGCTTGATTTTTTCAGAGTAACTAAATCAAATAATAATTTCAATAGATCTTACTGCTTATTCTACCATTGTATTATTTTTGCCTTCTTATTTCATTAGTGCATTAGCCAAGGTATCACTAAGAAAACTTAAATATTTCAGAAAGCAGGCTTACAAAGGAACTCTACTTTAGAGGCATGGGCAGGGATAAGGAATGGTGAAGCCCCCAAAGCAGCAATTCAAAACCATTACCATCACTTCTAGGACTGAAAATACAAGAAGAACATTTTCAGAGCCCACTGAGAACTGGAACTCTGAAAGAGCGGACAGCTGGCATACAGTTAACTGCCAGAAACCCAATAAAAAAAGAAAGGGAGGAACCAAGAAAAGATACCATGATCTTTTAGTCCATTCTGCTACAACCCGCGAGTGGCACCCCTCGGCTTGCCCCAGCTCCAGGAGAATCAGCCAGGGAAATCTGAAGATGCAGTTCACAAGGCTCAGCCTCCACAGGCAGAGAAGGATCAAGAGTGGAACGGGAAGAAGCAAACACAAAAGTTAGCACAATGAGTAACACAAAGGGATATAAATAACACTATATGGACATGTTTCTCTAAGAAGACTTTTTACAATAAAAATTTTATTTTGAATTATAAAATAATTCAGGTATACAGAAAAGTATAGAGAGTACTCTACCAAATACCATTATATTACAAACCAGCTTTTTCTAATCTTAAAAATTACCTATGTTTGTTTCATGTATTTAAATATTTGATATATATAACTATTTAAATACATGAGGATATATGTCGTATGTCATAACTATTATATATCTCATATAGATAAAACTATCTATAGAATTTGAACTTATTCCCCTTTCTTTCATTCCTATATAGTTTATTAAATTTATAATTGATAATTCTAGAAGTGTATTAAGAATTTTATTTTGTATATAAATATATAAAAATAAATGCATGCAATTATATTAATTGTACAAAATTATATATGTATAGTGTAGTATTACATATTATGTCTCAGTCTTCAAATAAATTGTATTAGACTATATTTACTTTTGCAGATTCACTTTTTTCATAACTTTATAACTAAAAGTTATTTAGGTATATACAAGAAACTTTAGTTCATGCATTTTACTTTTATTATATTCCCTTCATTTGATATAAAAATGTTCTTATGAATTCCCACATAAGAGGGTATATAAGAGATTTCAAATTTTAACAATTAAAAACAATGCAATAATTGGCATAACTGATTCACTCCTTGTGTCTTCAGGGTCTGCTCAACATGGTCAGATATATACCATTTCAAGTGTTGAAAGGACACTTCTAGGTCTCCTTGATTTATGGCACAATGGCTCAAGTCACATAATCGCTTAGTTTCCCATTATCCAACATTCAGTGTGAGAATTATTTCATAAATGTTTTTATTTTCTAAAAATAACATGACCTTGAAACAAAATCCAGTTCCTTGGTTTTGGCTACTTATAATGGCTAACTGCAAAAAAGAAGAGTAGCCGGAGAGAATATAATGCATGTTTATTAGAAAGCATCAGAAAATTGTCAAAGTAGTAAAGAACTATAAAACAAAGATGTAGAATGAAGATTTAGAAGAAAATTAGGAGAGGTGAGGCTGATGTCCATGGCTGCTCTTAACCTGAGAATTCAGAAGAAGGCTGAGAGTCCAGGTAATTGAACAGTTTTCCACAGGCAGACGGAAAAGACCAAGTTTGGAGTTTGAATTCATAAGTAGAGAGTTTTCATGAGGTCTGACACCTCAATGAAAATAGTCTCAATATCTGCTGAATTAAATTAATCCAGGATGACCAGTGATTTTATCCAGGCCACCAGCTGATAGCAAGTACAGTTCTTCTCTGGAGGAAGACAATAGTATCTAGCAATTCAATTTATCTCTATAGATTTTATGTGCAATGTCTGGTACTCAATCAAAAATAACCATGCATTTTTGTAAGTAAAAAAACTGGAAGAAATCAGAGACCACAAAGCCAGGATAATTAAACAATAAGAGTCAGATCATGCCCTTCTTTATTTTATTAAGTAAACATTTTTATAGCATTTAATACATGGTACTCGTATTCTGATTACAAAAAAAAAGAAAACAAACCCAAACCCTAAAATCATTTAAATCCTAATAACAACGCTAAGAAGCAGGTGTTACTACCCCTCTCATTTTACAGATGGGGGCTGTGGTAGACATCATAATGCTCCCCCCCTCCAAAGATGTTCACAGCTCAACAGCTGAAATCTGTGAATATTTTGCCTTATATGGCAAATGGTCTCTACAGTTCTAATTAAGCATCTTGAGATGGGGATATTATCCTAGATTATGCAGATGTGCTCAATGTGGTAAACCACAAATGTTTTTATAAGATGGAGGTAGAGGGTTAGAATCAGAAAAGATGATGAACAAAGCAGAAGGTGGAGTGATAAGAAGGGGTTTTGTGCAGGGAATGCAGGTGGTCTCTCAAAGCTGGAAAAAGCAAGGGAATGGATTATCGATCCTAGAGGCTCCAGAAGGAATAACTGCCAATATCTTGATTTTAGGCTTCTGACTACCAGAACTATACAATAATAATTTCTCCGGTTTTATGCAACTATATTTGTGGTTTATTTCAACCCCACTCCCGTCTGCTCCCTCTTTCCCTGCTACTCTCTTTTCCTCTCTATCTTGTTCTCTCATTCCCTTTCCATTTCTCAGTCTATGGAGAAGGTCCCAAGTGGTGAGAAACTCTAGTCTCGCACCAAAAGACTTGAGAGCAAGTTTGGAAGAGGAACTTCCAGCTCAGTCAATTCTTCTGAGCCTGCCGTCCTGGCCAACAGGCCAACAGTTTGACCACAGGCTTGCACGAGACACTGAACCAGACAACCCAGCCGATGCTTGTTGTTTTAAGTGCTTATATTGTGGGATCATTTGTTATGTAGTAATAAGTAACTAGTGCAGCCTTCCATTGAAATAATGACTTTAGATGTGCATTATATTTTCTCAATGTATCCTACATGTCATTTTTCACTTTTCTTCTCATCTGTTTGCTTACTTTCTTCAGGTTTGTTTCTCTCCTTACTCTTCAACTGGACCCACTTTACCCAGCCATTATGTTTTTTTTTCCAGGAAACATATATTTTTAAATTCATTTATTAATATTTGATTCATTTTCTAATTAGCTTTGTCTTTTAAAAATAATTATATGAACTAATTTTTAAAATTTTAAGTTTTATATATATATACATACATACATATTTCATCGATATTCAATATCCTGTACTTGATTTCAAATTGTATGGCCTCAATAGGCACTATATCTAGTAATTATTACTGTTGTCTCTCAAACATGATGGTTTTTATTTCTTTGTTTGTTGGGGATCTTTGTTGTCTCTTTTTTTTTTTTTTTTAACTAAAGTCATGGGAATCCTAACGGTCTGGGTTGGGGATTGTATCTAAAGTTTATCTGGAAAAGATTTGCTGTTGCCTATGATGAGATTCAAAGTTAGTGCCAATCTGGGGCCACTTTAGCCTCCTTTCGAAAATCATAGACTTACTGTAACAGCCTCAGACTTAATTCTGCCGCTTGGCAGACAGACGTTTTGTGCTGGTACTTCTATTGGCCCTCAAGACCCCACCGCATGCTTTATGTTTAGGTGTGTGTGACAGTGGGTGAGCCTTGGATTTCCCTTTCTTCTTGGGAGTTCACAAATATATGAAAAAGAATGATTTACTGAAGACCTAGTTGTTTCATAGTAGGAGGTGCTTCACAGTACAAAGCCCACCAAATGGCTGAAAAAAGACATTTTTGTGTTCTTATGTAATTCATATTATTCTATCACATGATCTTACTTATTTAATGTATATAACAACTCCCCATAGCTGGACAATCAAGGCGTTTCTTTTCTTTTTCACTTTTATGATAACACTGAGATACCCATTTTTGTGCATTACTTAAAATATAACTCTGATTATTTCCTTGGGATAAAGGTCTATAGATTTAATTACTGGATCAAAATGTTCATAATATTGAAAAGTTTGAAAATATGTTGTCAGACTGTATTCCAGAAAGTGTCTACAATTTGTACCCTCACCAGCAGTGTATCAGTGTATAAAAATGAATATATTTTAGGGTGATTAATTTATTCACATTAGTTTTCCTTGGTATGTGAGCTCTAGCACATGGAATTAGTTCACAGCATTGGTGAATATGGCAGAGAGAAGTTAGGAGATTTTCCTGTGCTGCATAAGTAAAACTTTTCAAGGGTGCCTCTTGTTTGATCAGTCTAAGAGGATCATGGAGAACCTGACACAGGAGTTTAAAGGAATATGAGAAAGTGGGGTCATGACATTAATTGTAACGAGTGAAGTATATCAATTTTGGAGATTTGCTGAGAGTTGATTCAGTTTATAAGGTAAGGAATCTTAATAGATTAAACATCCACTAGATCAAATACACTTTTTAAGAAGTCATTTTCCTAAGAAAAATAATCTATACAGGAGTTTATTTTTATTCCTAAGGTAAAAGGGACCAAAAAAATGGTTGTATTAAGAAAACCACTTTGACTTGTATTACTGCTGACATGACCAAAACCAGCCAAACAAACGTGCTAGGTTTCAGCTGGCTAAATGATTAACTTGGCAAAAGTTGAAGCTGCTGACACACTAATAAGAAAAGATTTATTTCCAAGAGATTTGTTGTTGCATCTGCAGAAGATTATGTAACTGTGTGCTATATATTTTTTCTAAAAAATATGTGTTAACTCTGAAATATCTCCAGAAGATTGGAAGTTCTTAAAGGGACTAAGGGTTATGCAAGGAAAATATATAAGCAATATTTTTATCTTCCCTTCACTGCTTTTCTGTAAGCAAGCTATTAAAATGAGATAGTACTCATTTCAAAATGTTTGTAAGTGTATGCTCTTCATTTCAAATTGGTTTTGACCCATGCGCGTGTATAAAATGTGGCCTAAAAAATACTCAGTATTCTAGAGCATATTTCTGATTCTTCTAACTTATTCATGTGATGGGAGTCTTTCGTTATTTTTATGCCCTTACAATCTTTGAATTTCAAAATACTATAATATCATGAAATGAGTCATAAAGTCATTGATACCAGCCTAGAATTTAGATATTTGCTTTACCATCTTTATGATTTTAAAAGTGTATCCTAGGGTAAACTGCCTCTAGAATTAACATTCAATAGATAAAACCGTTGATCCACGTTTGAGAAAGTGTCACACATTCCTGCTTTGAGGAAGTATTTTGTGTCCTAGAGTCTTATGTTTCCTTGACTGCTATGACTCAATAAATTTTTTTCTCCTCAGTTGTTATCTGCCTACATGGCTTCGAGACATTGTAATTTTTTCCTTTGCAGCATTTATAGTACTTTCAAAATACTTTATTATTTTAACATAAATAAACTAAGAATGTTAGTTGAAGAATCTTAAACAATAAACATAATTCTTATACCATGGAAATATAGTTTTAAACCTACTGTACTGCCAAATAAAGCACTTCTTTACAATGTTCTTACTACTTATTTATATTAAAATATGGAAAGCTTATTGATTTCCTTAAAAGAATATCCTTTGTCATTAACTGAAGTTTTCAATTACATCAGAATGTGCTGAAGTAAGTTAAAACATGAAAGTTAGAGCCCTGACTGGTATGGCTCAGTGGGTTAGGTGTCATCCCTCAAACCAAAAAGTCGCCAGTTTAATTCCTGTCAAGGCAGATACCTGGGTTGCAACCAGGTCCCTGGTCTGGTCGGTGTTTCTTTCTCACATCGATGTTTCTCTCCCTCTCTTCCCCATTGTCTCTAAAAATAAATAAATGAATAAAATCTTAAACTGAAAGCTGGAGTACAGACCACCATGGAAACTTCACATACATTTTAAATGCATACTGGCTTGAAAGTTTTTATTAGTACTGTTTGAAAACATTTGTTTCAAAGAAATAAAAGAATCTTCAAAACTAAAATAATCTTCATATTTTAAATAATGAACTCATTTCAGAATGTTCTAACCAACAATTTCTTCAGTCAGATCGTTGATTACCAGTATGTGAAGACACATAAGTCTTTATTGTCTATCAGTATGCGCATAGAAAACAACAGAAACCATATTTTGTAATGCAAACATCTACAGAAGCAGCAGCGTTACTGGGCCGGCACCAGCCCAGAGCAGGTCTGCCTCACGAAGGCTGGTGATGGGTGGGTTCTTGACTTCATGTAGGAAAGATTCCCCAACTCAAGTCCAGGTGATTTTTCTAGTACATTTATTAAGGCCAGGGACAGTGAAACAAAAGACTTAGGGTAGAAGAAGTAACAGGGGAGAGCCTCGGCAGTGCTCTGCTTTGGCTCCCCAGAAAAGTTACAATAAACAAGTGAGCCAACGCAGGGTTACTTTTAGCTCACTGGAAAGCCAGAGCAAAAGGGGGTTTTAGAGACAAGATCAGGGGGTCAGCCTAGGTCAAGCTGCTGCTGCCACTGCTCCCCTGGCTATAAGTCTCCTTGGGACACTTAGAGTTTAGGAGGAAACAAAACGTTCATGCCCGGGCAGGGGTGTGAGACTGCTCTACAGTGAGCCTGCACTGAGTCTTTGTCCTGAGGGCTTTTTATCTTTTTTATGCAAGTGAAAGTCCTAGGAGAGGGTTTTAGCAGAATATTCATCAGCTTTCTGGGTGCATTTTTAATATACCGATGAGTCAAAATGAGTATATAATGGGGGTTGGGAATATTCTTTGGTCTGCTATATTGCTTTACTTTTATCTTGAGAATGTCCGGCTTTTAATGGGGTTTTTATTATTTGTTCCTCCTGACTTTATCTGTCCTTGGTTTAGCCGGCCCAAATGACATTAATTGGGCCTGTGTTCTCTATATGCCAGACCAGGGCAATTTAAACTATGTATTCTTTGGTTAGGGAAGAGAGGTATATACCATTTATTCTCCAGTGTCCTTGATTAAGGGAGATAAGGTCTTGCAATTCCCCGGCTGGCTGTATGTTGGCCTTGTTTAATTTTCTTGTCTCAGTTTCCCCATTTCACTTGTCCAGGAATTTTCCTTGCTTCTTGCTGTCCTCCCTCAGTAGTATTTCTTCATTATACCTCTTGGACGTTTCCCAGTTATCTCTTCAAATAAAGTTCTCTAGTCCTTCAGGGTTGAAAATATTGCCTCATGACTCCATCATGGGTCTCAATTAGAATGGTTCACTTTTTTGTGTGTATTAACAAATTTACATCATGACAAAGAAGTTTGTGCTGGAACAGCAAAACATACAGGACATGACTAAGCGGTGTGAATTAGAAAAGAATAAACAATTATCTTCCAATTGATAAGGAGTATAAGAAATATGAACTTCTAAATGATTTGTTAGAAACTAATTCTAGTTTCTAACATGTAAGCTTTTCATTTAAAAATGTATTTTTAATAAAAGTATTCTCTGTTATATTATAAATGATGAAGTAATCAATACTTGCTATGCAGGGACAGATAATATAATTAAACAGAGCATAGAATAAAAAGTGTTATGTTTAAAAGACAGATACCATGTGATCTCACCTATAAGTGGAAACCAATCAATAAAATAAGCAAGCAAAATATAACCAGCAACATTGAAATTAAAAAACAAACTGATAGTAACCAGAGGGGAGGAGAGAGGGGGATGAGAAGAGAAAGGGAAGGGAAGGGTCATCAAGGAACATGCATAAAGGACCCATGGTCAAAACCAAATGGGGGAAGGATTGAGGGTGGGAGGTGGGGGTGGGTGGAGCTGCAGAAAGGGGTGGCAGGAAATGTTGACAAAACCAAATGTGGACGGGGGAGGCTGGGAGTAGTGTGGGAAATTAAGAAGCCAAAGAACTGGTGCGCAAAGCCCATGGACATGGACTAAGAAGTATGAGGATATTGGGATGGGGTGCTGGATGAAGGGGATAAAGGGGGGAAAGTGGAACAACTGTAATAGCATACTCGATTAAATAAATAAATAAATATAAAATATATTTTAAACATTATAACAAGAGAAAGTTCAAATGCCTTTCAGAAATACCCTAAAAAGAAAGATTGGGAGTTGATGTTAAAAACAAGTTAGAAAATGTGAAACAGGGATCTGTAATTTCCTTTTTAATAGCAATAAATTATACTTTTTTTGGAGAACAAGGAAGTTCCTTTGGTTGAGTCACTGGAAGAAGAAAGAAAGGAAGAAGCCATGCACCCTTGGGAAAGATGAGAGAGAAATAAAGCATCCACAACACATCTCAAAAACTAAAAGGATTTATGTTTCCTTAAGTCTGGGTTCTTGACAGGTATCTAAAAGAGGAATAGCTTAGTTAATGCTGTGGAAGGAAAGTGGCTAGGAGGAATTTGCAGCCTCCTTTTGAAAAGACAAGCAACTTATTCTTGGTTGTCTCAGGGTTTTCCAAAGATTTGAGGCTTTCTTGAGAGGATAAAGAGAAATAGCAGTGAGTTAAGGGGGATGCATTCCAGTCCATGTGAACCAAATAGCACACAGTTTCTGGTGCTAAACTGACTTTAGGTCATGCATATTGTGGGATATTTATGTCTGCGGTTGTTTTCATTGAGTTAAATTAATTCCCATCACTCTACATTTTGTTTGTTAATTGTCAAAATTCTCCATTCAGATTTTGAAGTACTTATTAAATATTTGACTGCAACCAAAAATGCCTGGGAGAAAAACTCTGTTTTCATCATTTACCTGTTCAAGAATGTTTCATATTTCAGTTGTATTTACAGTATGAAGTCATCCTCCGTAATATGGCATTCCAGTATTTCTATCATATATCTTTAATCTAGTTCATAAAATATTATTTTGGGGGATTATAATTTTGGTACCCAAGTGTTATTAGCTCAGTTGTGTCCCTGCCAAATTCATATGTTTAAGTTCTAACCCCCACTACCTCAGAGCATGACTCTGTTGGACATAGGGCCTTGAAAGGGGTGATTTAGTTCAAAATGAGTCATTAGCGTGTACGCTAATCCACTATGACTGCTGTCCTTAAAAGAGGAGGGAATTAGGGTACAACCAACACAGGCAGAGGACAGAGAAGTCAGCCATCTGCCAGCCAACCAGAGAGTCCTCAAAGAAACCAAATACGCTAATATCTTGATCTTGGACTTCTAGCCTCCAGAATTGTATAAAAATAAATTTCTATTCCTGAAGCTACCCAGTCTGTGGTATTTTTTTAATGGGAGCCCTAAAGTTGATTAAAATTTTTCCAAAAGAAAAATCTATCATTTATGGAATAGACTGAACATTTACTAAATGTAAAATATACATATTTGGGCAAAAGTTGGTTTACAGTCCTGAGTATGTGAAACACAAAATTTATTCTTATATTATTATTTATTAATAGTAGTATTATTTTCTATACAAACAACAATAAACCTAACTTTGCCTCACCCTGTTTGTGTGTTAACTCATTCAGAGCACAAACAAAAACTGAAAGTGAATTAGTATTATCCTTGTTTTAAAGATAATAGGACTTTGCTTCAAATTATATTACTTGTTAACACTGGTTACAGCATTTAAATTTGCTCCTATACTTTTTAAACTTCTACCTCCCTGGTATAAATTTATACACCCCTCATGCACTCCTGTTTAATTTCTTATCATTTCTGGAGCCCTGGCTTTTGGACTTCTGCTTCATAATTTTATACACCATTCCAAATTTTCTCTATCTGACATTCCCAATGTCAAAATTACAATAAATTTAATAGTAAGATCAATACAGTGGAAAGCGAACAGGCCTGGATAGGAATCTTGAATCTAGCAGCCAATAGTTGTATGACGTGAACCCACCTGCCCTCTGTGGGCCTTCTACCTTCATCTGAGGACTGGAGTTACACTTAATGTGAGCACTCTTCTGCGGTTTGATGTAAAGTCTGTGCACAGTGCCTGGCTTATAACAGATCATAAATAGCCTTTAAAATTTGTGGTTCCATCATAAGATTTTTCATTTTGCATAATCTTATACTATTAGAACTTTAAGGTTCTTTTAAAAAACTAATACTGCAATGCTAGGTCTTGACAATTAAGTGCTCATTATTCGCATTGTAATATCAACTATAGCAAAGCAGATGGTTCTTTGGATCAGTATTCTCAGCTAAGAATTATTTTCTCATTAGGTGTTCCTAAACAGATAATCAATTGTGAAATTATTGAGAGCGCGAGTTGCTGTCAACTGAGTTGGCCAGCAACATAAGCCAAAGTAAAGAATTATTAAGAAAAAATTCTATCTTTTATCATTACTTCATGTGTTGATTCACTCACTCGGTAAGTAACTAATTAACAAATGATGTGTTCAAACACTGATATGATGCAGAATTTACAAAGATAAATAAGAAGGACAGAGTTAATACAAAACACATAAATGTGATAAAAGCAGGATAAAAAGTGAAATTTTTCATACTAGAATTGCACCAAAAAATCCCAAGAACCTCTAGGTTGAAGAGATTATTTTTAACTAACTTGATTAGGAAAGACAACATACAAGGCAAATAATTTAAACAGGGTTGTAAAAGATGGATCATATTTAGTCCTCAAGGAAATAGGGATATTGGAGAAGCAATACACGTGTTTTTAACGGAGGCAAGAAAGCAGAGAGCACATATGCGAGTATTCAGGAGTCCCATTTAACTATAATGAAACTATCCTGATAAAAAGTAGGTGAAAATTTGCTTGAAAATCATGACTTTCTTGAATGCCAAATTATGGAGTTTTGATTTATTCTGAATGACATAGAGGATAATTATAGATTTTGGGGCAAAGGGGCATTACTTAATCAAAGCTGTGACATTTCTTTAAGTTACTCTCGTTCTCCAGTCTGCTCCAACAAGGGGAAAGAGTAGCTTCTTATTTGAGTTTCAAATCACTTTATCTCTGGTCCCGCACCCAATTTTGGTCAACGTAAACCTCCGTTAAAAGTCCTCCAGACCAGGAACTTTAATCTTTTGCCTGTTGATAGTCTTTAGGAATTCCATGAAGTAAGTATAGACCCGAAACATACATCTGTCACACACGGACACAACACATTTTTCTTTGATTATCGTCCTGTCATGTTGAAAAATGTGTATTTGTCTATGGAGGGAACGTTACATTAATGCTTTTATATCTTTGCTGTAAATGACATGATATACTACTGTGCATACATATGCAAGTGTAGTCATTATACCATGTTTCATTTAGAATAGCTTCTGGTTGATAGAAATCATTAAAAACCCATCTGTTTGCTATTGTTTATATTGGGCACAACTTAAGGGCAAAACTATCGAATAAAAATATTAAATGAAAATGAAATGACTTTTGATTTTAATTTTGTTGAACCTGATTGGCCATACCACCAGGATATTTGAGTGGCAAACTTTTCTGCCAATGGTAACCTAAAGCCATTAAGGCTGAAAAATCCACTCCGATGGGCCACATAATGTTGGCTTTTCTCATGAGAAGAAAGCTTGGTTGAAGGAGTCTAGAAATTAAAGCTGTCTTGAGTCAAACCCTTCCTAGGGAGCATCTTATAAGACAGTGTATTCCATTTCCAATTATGAAACAGAGTTGTTCCTAACTGGAGAGACCTCAGTACAACCATTTTCTGGCAATAAAAGCTGGTCTGTAGCTTGTTCAGGGATAAACTGAAGCAGTGCCTGGGACAAACGATACCACCCATTTAAGAAACATGTGTTTGTTTCCTACTATATTACCGAGATCATGAAATATTAGTGATGCTGTATTTTCTCATCAGCATGCAGTTACATGAAAGTAATGACATCTCTCTGTCCGGCCAACTCCCAGATTTCATCTTATGTGCACTCAGATGACATAGAAAAGAATTCTTATTTTTGGAGGACTCCTTTTAAAATCATCAAAATCCCCTGAATTTCTTCTGCTGTTAAAAATCTTTAGTTGAAAGGAAATTATTGATTCTCTGTCCAGAAATAGGACATTGGTGATGCTTGGTAACACTATTTTTGCTGTCTGGATAAATAAAAATATGTATATGCACAGTGATTAAAAGATAATAACAATAACAGTTGTCAAGTAGCAGCCAGGGACCCTGGCAGAGAGCTTAAGCGTTTGCCGTGAGACATTAGCCTGGATGAAACTGCTGATTCCCCACTCGCTTAATGCTTTGGACAAAGGTCGAAAGCAGAAGATGAGGTTGTTTCCTGTGGACTGTTTTCACCTCTCCACAAATAATTTCTGAAGTGCTCGAATGAACTTCAGGAAAGCAAACTAATTGGACAGGAAACTGTTCATTCAAAGCTTCCTTCATCTATGTCAAAATTTATACACAATCAAGTTTACTTTTGACTACTTGACCTCAGTGTTCCTGAGAGGAGTATATTAAAATTTCCAATGACAATTTCTGATTTATATTTACCCTATAGTTCTGCCAAAGATTACTTAATATATTTTGAAGTAGCTTACACCTGCTTGCAATAAATACAACTTCATCTGTTGTTTCTTTTGCAAGATCCCTTTTCTTTAATCTTATTTTTTTCACCTTAAATTCTATTTTTTTTTATTATAAATTTTGTTACCTCCATCTTTACAATGATTTTATTTGCCTGGTATACTTTTTCAACCCCATTATTTTTAACCTCTGGTATAGTTTTAAGAGAGAATTTTTGAAAAATTGTTGGGTCTTAATTTTTTCTTTTTCTTTTTCTTTTTTTCTTTTTTTTCTTAAATCTAGGAGTCCCTAAATCTGACTTTGACACTGAAGTCTGCATATATATATATATATATAGTTCAATCTAAAATTATTTTTTAATTGATAAATTAAGCCAATGGATACTTATTTGAAGGTGCTCTTCAGTTAGAATTCATATGTGGTATTTTATTTCATCATTAATCATACTTTCGATTCTTATTTCCATTTATGAGTTCATAAGATAGACTGAGTTGTCCTCTGGTTGTTTCAAAGTTATATACATGCCTTACATTTTTCAGAAATTATTCATTGATCCTTTTCTTTTGTTCTTCAGATTCGTTTTCTATTCATCTCTCTCCAACTTTGTTGATTTTTCTTCAGATAGTAGCTAAAATCTACCATTAAATGCATCTAGTAAATTTTTAAATTTCAGTTGTTATTTTTTAACTCCAAAATTTCTATTTTTAACAATTTCTGTTTTTCAATGGTTTTATACATTTTTCAATAATTTTTGTATATATGATGGGGATCCCCCCAAAACAAAATTATCTTCTGGAGGGCAGGCCCCTTGTAGTACAGGCTTCCCCGATAGGTGAGTGTTCTAGGAACCCATCTGTATCAGTGCATCAGCTGGTATTGTGAGAGTCTGTGTTTGGCTTCAGTGCATGGTTTTTGTTTGTTTGTTGTTTTTTTAAAGACTCTGTCAACACCTCTGCCCATTTCGGGATGGGTGATTCATGAGCACATCTGCCCACACCAGGCTGAGTGTTCAGCAGTTTTTGACCAAAAAATGGCATGACCTCCATGCCCCACCCTTCCTATTCGCCCAATCTCACCTGAGTGACTTTGTTTTGTTTCCCTGGATGGAAAAAGTCCACAAAGAGAAACATTTTGTCTATGTGGAAGAGCTGAAACAAAAAACAGCAGAAGCACTAATAGGCACCACGAGTTCAAAAACTGTTCTGAAGAGTGGAAAACAGACCTCAATAGGTGTATTGCATCGAATGGAGTATACTTTGAAGGTGACTGAAGTTTAAACATGTAAGAATAAATACACAATTTTTTATAAATAAATTCAATTTTTTGTGTCCCCCTTTGTGCGTGTGTGTATTTGGTGACATTTTTATCATACCTCACTTGCACATTTTAAGCATATTTTCTTAGCCTTAGACTGATCTAGTGGGAAATGCAGTCCAAGACTCTTGGCTGCACTTGCCTAGAGAAGAGTACCCAGGTTTGTTTCCAAAACAAGGAATTCCAGAAGAAGATATAAGGCAGTGATTGATGGTTCCAATGGCACAGACTATCAAGATTTAATAAATTTTCTTGAATTAATGTGTTTCTATTTCCTGTGTTCCTATATCCTCCATTTTCATACCTGTATCCTATTCCTACCATTAGGATATTTTCAGAGACTTTCAAGGATTTATTTTATAATTTTCACAGCTAAATTGTTATTTCGCTAGGAAAATGATCCACCAAGTTTATTGTTCTGCAATTCTGGCCTTGCCCCCACCACATCCTTTTGGATGAGTATTTAAATTTGCACGGCATACTCCAGAGATAAGACAGTGCTGGGCATTGTATTGAGGCTTGTATGGAGGAGGCATTAGGAAATGATGCTGAAAGATACATGATTGCTACATGACAAAGGACTTTGAACCCATATTGGGAATTAGGACTTGATCCCATGGATAAAAGAGAGCCATCCAAAAACTTTAAAAATACAGTTATAATCAGATGTGTATGATGCTGGGAAAACACAACTAAACACAAAATCCTCTGCCAACCCCAAACCTCTCCAAAAAAAGTAGAAGAGGAGAAAAAACAGTTTTATTATTAAATAAACATTAATCCAAAATGTGATGCACATCACAGGCAATCCGTCAAAGAGATCAGATACAATCCATTACATGCATGTTCTCAAGATAAACAATAGCTAGTCTCCAAGTAAAAGGACTTGACTGTATCATTGATCACACATAGTTTATTTATTCTAAATTCTACTGGTAATTGGGGAGATCATTTAGGTTATCTTATTGGCTTTATCTAAAGGAAAAATGAATTTCTTGTATCTTTATGACAGTAGGCTTGCAACCCGAAGCCAGGCCCCAGCTAAAGTTGGGCTCTTATCTCCCTTCAGAAAGTGGGAAATAAGGGGGTTACATGCCTTGATGATTATATTTTTATAACAATAACTCCAGGTCCTTGAGAAAAGAATTTTTTTTAATTGGCAAAAAGTGTTAGTTGGCTTTTTAAAAAGATTGCCATATATCTCAAAGGTTCGGAGAAATAACATAATTTTTTCTAAAGGCAATGGTCTAAGAAACAGGAGCAAGAGAAAGGTGCCCTCCTATTCATATGAGGAAAAACGTTTCTTTCATTTTATTTGTCTATTTACCCTTATAACTCTAAGATCATTCGGTTCACACTGTGCGGGTTTGTGACATTTGCTTATTATTCATTAATCTTGGAAAAATAATTATACAAATCTTTCTCCATAAAAACATAGCTTCTTTCGTTTACCCTACTGCTGAACTAATCTTATAAAGGCCTAGCACAGTACTCTGGCAGAATTGAGTATGTGAAGCAAATCCATTTCCTTCTACATTTTTGAGATCAACAGTCATCATTGCCCACAAAATTGCACTTTGTGTTCATGCCTTCATTCAAAAGTAAAATATTTCTCATAATTTCTTGAGGCAGCATTCGTTTTCTTTCCATAATTTTTATTTAATATTCAGTATTAAAAAATAGACTATTAACATCAGATTCTTTTAGTGAATCTATAACTATAAACCACATGCCTTTTAAAATAATGTTCAAATCGGTCTCCTAGATAGAGCACAAAATAACTGGGCTTGGGTAGAATATTATAGTGTATACAGCATTTGCATAGTCACTACCTAATTCCTAGAACAACGCTGGGAATAGGCTGGATAAATCGAATTATACCTGTTGTGCTGATAAGGATCTTGAGACTCAGAAATCTTGAGCGACTTTCTGAACATAAAGGAACACAGATGAAATTAGAGCCTGGCACTGCTGATGCCCAACGCTTCAGACTTTCCCCTGCGCCACATCAGTAATGTTTCTTTCAATTTTTATATTATCATTTATATGGAAAACTAAGATAATAGAGCCCAAAATTGTATTAGAACTTACATTCTGTGGCCTCAATTAATTTTACAAAGAATGGAACCACCTTAGAAAAACTAAAATGGAGAGCAATATTCCACCCATTGTAACTTCTTTCAGTGAGCTATTATCCTTATCTAGATGAGATTCTTCTGAAAGTTGGGGAATCAAGAATGCTGACAAGCTGTTGATGGAGATATGATACAGACTATCAACAAGATAATACTATGACAAAATTCTCTTAATTGGCACACCCTAGTGGAAATAAAAATATACTAATTAAGCAAGTATTTTGATTAACAGAGGCTCTTAGAGATACCTTATGCTGCAAAATATGCACTTTTAATTAAGCATTGTTGGTAAGTAAGTAAATAAATAAATAGTTGGAGATATGATAGCTTTTCAAGTAGAAAACTTAGGTTTTCCAAGCACACATCACAACACTTTATGAAGAAATTATCAAAAAAGTAACTAATGTAACTTATTTTTAGGAGCATGCCTCAGTAACTTTCTTGTAAACAACATTTTATAAATATAGATATAAATTCATGAGTAAAAACATGTTCTGAGATTTAATGTTGACTGGCGTGTGCAGCTGATACAGGAAAACCATTCAAAGGCCAGTCAAAGGTGAATGCACATGTGGATGATAGATTAACTCAACCAGACCCTGATAACCTTAAATATAACCTTAGTTAAACACTATATTGCCACCTTCCTAACAGATTAATTGCTAAAGAATATGTGACCTTTACTTACTAGATTTTTACTCCTTTATCTATACTATCTCTGTGGTTTTTTTTTTCTGCCAAAGTAACCGGATTCAGGATCCAGCTTTCTATCCTATACATTCTGTAGTTAAGGCTTTTCAGATGCTGATTAAAAGCTGATTGAAGACACTTCTCATAGTCATTGATTGATCTGATAGTGTAATTACCACTCTTTTTCATATACAAGTTCTGCCTGGAAAAAGTCCAGCCATAGTTAATATAACGAGAGTGGTTTGCCTGATCAATGTAACCTGGCAGCCAAGAAGAGTGGACTGGAATGCACATGTGTGAACAATGATGACTCCACTGTAGTAGTCAGTGGAGGCAGTAGACACCATTGAGTGAGCATGTGTACTGTGTGGCCACTGCATTCAAAATGACTGATCGAGTAGAGCAATGAATCTGCATCAAATTTTGTGTTAAGTCTGATCATTCCTCTGAGGAAACTATTTGGATACTTTAGAAGCATCCATTCAGATGACAATATTTCACAAGCTTCATAAGGTGGCCCTTGTTGCATGAAAGAGAAAGTGCCTCACAGCAGGAGACCTTCCAGAGGCAGCATGGGGGAAGAGAGCTCCTCCCCAGAAGGGGCAGAGAGCAAGGGATCGCTGGAGGAGAAAACAGGGGGTGCACCTGTCTAGATGATACCATTCAGCCACGGAGTGAATCTCTGGATCAGTGAGCTCTGAAATGCAGCAGTAGCTTGGGGTCACTTATGGCTTCAGGGTTTGTCTTATCTGTGGCTAGCAGGTGCTGAGTTTGGTTTCATGGGGTAGGAAAGGCAGGCAAATTCAAAATAGCTAAACATATGTTTATTGGGCTATATTTAAGGCAACTGGGTGTGTGAAAACTCTGAGTTTGGTGCCTGTGGGCTTTGAGCTAATGTCCCTACCCTGCTGTGAAGAAGTAAATAACATAGGGGCCAGTATGCAGAAGCCATCTTTGGCCCATTTATATAGCAGCATCCAAGACAGAAGCCACAATCTTTTATAATATAATCTTAGAATTTATATGTCACTGCTTCTGCAATATGAAAACAGTTCAGCCAAAAGCTGGTATACAATGCAAGAGGGGACTTCATAAAGATGAGAAACGCAGGAGGTAAAGATTATTGCAAACAACCTTGGACACTCTCTGCTACGTCCGAGAGGACTCACAGCCTAAGAAGCATGAGCCGCTGTTCAATACTGACTTCCCTTGTCGCCTCTGCTGCTGGGGCCTCGCCAGGGGTCAGTCTGAGCCTGAATATTTAACTTTTAATATTTGGCTCTCTATCCCTTAATTTAGGTTTCTTATCTTTGCCTTAGCTGATTTCCTAGGTTCAAACTTTTGTTCATTTTACCTAAAGCACCTCCTGACTTTTGTTTTTGAGCTGATCTTCTGGACTTCAACTAGATAAACCCTGACTCACTGAGCATACTAAACATTATGTAGAGCTCAACTTCTTTTCCCACCTTCCGTCAATATCCACTGATCAATTGTCACAAAACTACATGAGCCAAACTTCTTGAGCAGAAGGCTGCGATAAGTAACCTCCGCCAACTTCACATGAAGACAATTATTATTGTTATATTATCATATACAATAATAACATAAGCAATAATCTCATCTCAGGGATTATTCTTTTGTGGCTTCTATCACCCCCTCCAAAAAAAAAAAAAAAAAAATCTCTGCAATAAATGAGTAGGTGTCCACAAGAGAAAGCGGGTGATCTTCAACTCTCAGTATCCGTGCTATTCTAGACAAGTTATTGTAACCAAGCAGATGAGGGGTTTTTCACGTGGTACCTTGGCACATGACCCAACAATCAGTGTTGGGAGGAATAGGTCTTTATTTACAATATTCCAGCCTTGGTGGGGCTCAGAGCACTTATGCTCAGAGCCTCCCTTTCCCATGAGACCCAGCACTTCCCTTGTTCCCCAAAAAGCTATAAGCCAAAAGCAAACCCAACAGTTCCCCATATTCTTATCTTAGGTCAGTTGTGCAAACAGTTCTCCAGTCTCTCCAGGAGGTACCAAAGTCACCATCCTCAGGCAGCAGCTCTCTCCTTCAGGACCCGGGGTACGTTGTCGACAGCCTCCATGTAATAGTCCAGGAAAGCATGTGCCATGGTGCACTGGATCATGGTGAATTCCAGGAAAGACATAAGCCCCAAGTGTCCAGGTAGAGTCCGGGTCTGCAAGGCAGCAGCAGGTCAGTGTCTTCCAAGGGAGCGTCTTCGGGGTCAGCTAGACCCCGGCACGATCAGAGCAGCGGCATGTCTCCTTCCTTACTACACCAGGCGGCAAGGCCAGGTCCTGACTACAAACTACATAGCTGCCTGCTTACTTCTCCCTCTCACGTGGCCGCTACATCATTCCTCCCTCATGGCTCTTCTATTCCCTTCCAAGATGCACAGCCCAGTTCCTCGTGACTGCCTGCCTTTAGTTTAAATCCTCACCCAGAACTTCCTACATGACCTCATCTCCGCGTCCTCCCACTGTGAGCTATATTTACCAGTTCTCCTGTATTGTTTATATTTCTTTGCCTACCATCCCCAGTCAGGGCAAGAGTGACTCAATGATCCGAGGGGAACCACTTCCCATGGCTATGTCAGGAGGCAGGATATACCTTTAAAGTCACCTTTACCTTGCCCCAAGATAGCAGCACAGCAATTAACACAATTATTAAACTAGCTACCAAGTTTTCATTGTAATGTGAAGTATCTTAACCCTGTCATCTGCTCTCCCCCTCCCCCAACCAAGGCTTGGGGAGTTTTCTCCTGTTTTCCCAGGGGGCAGCCATCTCCCTGTATCCCACTACATCATGATATGAATCACCCGGAGCACCAGAAAATCTAAAACAATAATTGTATTTAAACATGAGTGTAAAAATTAGTTTTGATACTTACATCTCACTATGTTATAAGATGTCTTTTCTATTTCCCTTCTATTTTTCTGTGAACTTTCACTTGTTTTAACTAGCAAGCTACTTTCCAATGTTTTCCAAATGAGGCAGTTAGTGTGAAAGTAAATTTGAGGAGGTGTGTGTAATGATACTAACTTTATATGCATGTATATGCGGAATCCACATTTTCTAAAAAAATTTGTCCTCCTGCTTTTTTTTCATGTCACAAATATATTGATATTTTGTGACCTGTTTTTTTTTTATATTGATATAGGGATGTCTTTAAAGTTATAGTTCATGGTTTTCTCATCTGATGTCCAGGTATGGTATAATTTTAATGTTATTAAACATATAGTGAATGAGTTGTATGAGTATGTCATTGAGAATATGTTCCTGCACCTTAGAATATATGGAACCATGAGAAGCAGGCATTTTCTTCTAGTGATGAAAGGTATGTGTGTGTTGGTTTCTGCCTATCTGTAAAGCTACTGGAACACTGAGGAACTATTCCTAGGAGTTGGCATATAATGGATGTCTCATATTCACTGTCACCACAATATTAAGAAAATGAGGTGCCCTGAGATAGTGATATTGCTGGGACACTAGACTGTCAAATACTTGCTCCCAAGGGAAGCACCCACATTCTATCTGCCAGTAGCTGTATCCATCTTCAGGGGATCACTTGGACTGGAGAACTATCGCTTCTTGGGATTGTGGGAGGGTAACTGGGTAATTGTTACTCCTTCCTTCTTTGTTTACTTTGTATTTTTTAAGCACCTGGTATAAAAAATTCAATTTCAACATCCTACATGGTGAAGTTAGAGGAGTTTGGAATAAATCATTACACCCTGTCCTCGATTCTTCTTACTCTATGAGCAGACATGCAGAACAATCCCTGTCTAGACAGAGCTGATGCTTTTCATAATCACTCAAGGATAATCTTTGAGTCATATCTTTCTGGAGGTGAAAGAGATAAACAAAGGTTTTGATTGAGATTAAAGGTGCCTCTTTATTGGGTACCTTAGTGTCACACTTAATAAGGTTATTTATGGTTCAAACCTATTTCGGGATAAGAGAAATACGTTTCAAAGTACTCAATGCTTATTATTATTTGGCAGACCCTGAAATAAAATGGAGAGTGAACAAACAAGCAAACAAAAAGATATGGCCTATCAGGTAGCTTAAAGATCAGCTAAAGAAAAAAAAATCAACAAAAAAACATGGAACAGCATAACTGTGATAAATCCTGTGATAAGTATAGAGCACTTGCAAGCATATAGCAGGATCTGATCTTATCTGGAGAATTAGAACATGTTTTTCTTAGAAACTGACTTTTGAGCTAAGAATGGAAGGATTTAAATGGTTTACCTAGAAAAAGAGAGGAGGGATGATGAGAAAGGGATATGAAAAAGAGGGATAAAAATAGAGGGATTATATCACAGTCATAAAATAAAAGGGAAATAAGGCTAGTGCACATGAACAGCAGAGAGAGAGGGGGGGAGGGCAGCATAAGATGAGGATGAATGTGTGGGTCCAGCCCAGATAACAAAGGTCCCTATGAATACAGTGACCATAAAACTTATCATCCAGAGTATCACATTTTTTAGAGGGAATGGTGGGGCTAGTAATCTTTCCAGGACACCAGTGATAAATTTGGACTCTTCAAGACAAGTAAGAACTTATGATATTTCTACATATGGGCCATGCTAAAGATGTTGATCTTAATCTTAAGAGCAGTGGGAACTAATTAAAAAGTAATAAGCAAAGGAGAGACACGATTATATTAGTTCTTTAGAAAAATCTCTCCTGGTGAAATAAAAATGGAGGCTGAGAGGTCTGTTAAAGGGCTAGAGAACTTGTCTAAGTAAGAGGCGCTAGTAACTTGGACAAAGATTGTTGCAATAGAAAGAAAATGATTCAGTCCTAGATCAGACAAAAGAAACGAAAGTATAGAGGTTTTAGATAAATTATAGACTTCCAATCTGCTCAAACTACATAAAAGGTGATAGCTCAGATCTGGCATAGATCATGCTAAGGGCATTTTTTGGATATTTTTTATGCCTTGTAATCACAGACCAACAGTAGCACACCTGTTGAATAAAGTTGGGTTAATACACTCTTTGCAATGAAAGAGAACACGATCCATGGAGAACTATGCACCACCTCTTACTGAGCATGTGGGAAAGGACTTGCAAAATTAAGGCTTGTGTTTGGTTATCTGAGGAAGGTGAAAGGAAACAGAGATTGCCTCTGAATTGGATGTTGTTTGTCAGATGTGAACAAGTCTATGAAAAAAAGAAGTATAGGAAGCCTGAGAAACTTTCTCAAAGTCACAAAGTAACAAGACGGATTTTAATAAAGGCAACCTGATGCCAGTTTATACTCTTAATTGCAACTGCATAGTATGATATACATATGACATTAGTCATAAAAATATAAACTTCAAGATAAAAAGCAACAAAGTTCTCTCTCTCTTGCACTCACCAATTATATCAACTTGAAGATGTCACTTAACCTACATGAATTTATCTCCTTTATAACATGGGACAACAGAACTTAAAAAACTGTGGGTATTAAAATGTAAACTAAATATAAAAAAACTGCTATGTACAGCCCATGGACATGAGCTAAGAGGTGTGGGGATGATGGGATGGGGTGCAGGGTAGAGGACATAAAGGGGGGAAAATGGGACAACCATAATAGCATACTCAATAAAATACATGAAAAAAAAAGTGCTTAAGACCTAATAAACACACTGTATGTGGTAATTAAATTTAGATTAAAAGTCCTTGGCATGGTTTGGTGCAAGATTTGTCCTAAAGTTAAATTACATCAAATGAAAATGGAATACCCAAGGATGTATGAAAATATAGGCTGGGGCAAACATAGGTTTACAGTTGTTCGTATGGTAAATAATACAATAAATAATAATAAAATAATTGATAAATAATGAAATAATTAATAAATATAATACAAGAATAAACTCTCTTTTTTGTGTACTTACAACTATAAACCTACTTTTGCCCACCCCTGAATATCTGGAAATAATTCCATTTTCAATGTCTTATAAAGGTTGCATAACTTGTTAGACACGAAAAGGTCAAGGACTTGAGAACATGAAAGTAAAGAAATATTGGACCATTATAACAAAATAATCATGGTTATAGAAAGTTAGTAGAACTAACTTTTAATCAATCTTCTAAAATGTCCCTGAATGAAGAAATGATAAATAGGTTACTGATAGGTACTTACATGACCATAAATTCTACAAGCCTTCTGAGTTTGTTGGATAAAATTATCCTTTCAAAATATTATGAACTGCCAAAATATAAAATTCATGTGGTTGTTATGACACTCTTTTGCCTTCTATGGCAAGTAAATTTTTAAAAAGTGATTAAGTTTCCACGTTTCAGGAGATTCATGGTGGCTTGTGACTTGGCACTTATAAATAAATATCTGCCTGAGCACTTAATAAAATAGTATGCTAGGGGGAGAGAAATATGTGGGTAGAATAAGATATTTGTTAGATGTGACTTTGTACTTGGATTCTGCTGTCAGTTATGGTAGTGACCATCAGTGATGTCTTTAGCCAAGTGACAGAGAAAGGAGCATATTTCAAGAGCTAAGAAAAGTGTCTTTCATTAGCTGTCAAGACCGTTCACATGAGCAGTAGTGTGAGCTAAAATGCTCTAAGGGATTGTCTAGAACCTATCATTCTAATGTTTCACCAAACCCTCTCGACACTTAGAAAATACCGAACCTTGTTGAAGATATATTTAAATCATCAATTGTCAAAATGAAATTGAAAAAGGTAAGGCTGTTTTGTAAAAGGCCATGTCTTTAATTTAACCCAGACCAGTTTGAAAAGCTCAAGGCAATGTCTTATAACCCTACTTGAGGCATGATGGAGTATGCATCAATTCTCTTAATACAAGTCATTTTTTATGTCACTTTTTCATTAACATGGAGAAAGCCAAGCACATCCCCACCCATCACCGGGAGCCAGGATGTTGTCAGTCATTTTTCTGAGAATATTCTCCCTTATGAAAAAAAAAGAAGAAGATATCTGAAAGTTGTATGTGAAGATACCATGTTGAAATAGGTATTTACATATAAAACACATGATCTCTACTATTCTGGACATTACAAAAGAAATAATGAAAGGTAGCTATTTAGGAATTTTCTGTGGGGTTTGAGGTAAATAGGTTCAGGCTGCTTGGGACAAATTTGTCTATGATTAAGCATGTTGTATTCACAGCATCAGATTTATATCTCTTCTAATTTTGCATGTTTTGCAACTCATCTGTTATTGTATACTGTAAGTTTTTTGAGCACAGATAACTGTTTTATACTTTTCAATTTTCCATGACAAATCCAGTATAGTTTTTTACTATGCGATACATAAGAAAGAATAGAAATGCAGCGATGAGAGTAGTTCTAGTTTGGAAGCCCAGTTTTGCTACTATATGGTCTTGGGTAGGTTGAGTTGTGTAGGGTAGGTTGCTCAATTAAACTAACCAAGCCTGAATTTTCTCCTTTATAAAATGGACACCTTCTTTGCAGAGTTGCTGTGAGAATCTACCATGGGTGCTCCAAAATATAAACCCACTTTCACAATTTGCTTCACAAATATTAATATTTATAAATATCAGATATTGCTTTTATGGGACACTGACTTAGAGTATAATGTCTTCCAAAAACAAAACAAACTAAGCAAACTAGAACAGGAACAGAATCACAGAAATGGAGATCACAGGGAGGTTTATCGGCAGGGAAGGAAATGAGTGAGAATGGAGGAAAAGGCACAGGGAATAAGAAGTGTAATAAGTAGGTACAAAATAGACAGGGGGAGGTTAAGAACAGTATACGAAAGGGAGAAGCCAAAGAACTTATATGTGCAACCCATGGACAGGAGCTAAGGGGCGGGGGAAATGCTGGTGGGAGGGGGTATGCAGAGTGGAGGGGGATAAAGGGAGAAAAAAATGGGACAACTGTAATAACATAATCAATAAAATACACTTATAAAAAAGAATATAATGCTTTCCTAAAACAATGAAATTTTAAAGAGATTTCTACAGGCCAAAGTGGGCTCTAACTTGTCTTTCTTTGATGATCTCTTTGACCTTCTGATAGAATTTCAGGGCTCACAATATGTATCATTCTCACATAGCATTATTAAACACTCCAAAATGCTAATCTCTTTGCAATGGTGGTTGTTTTATTTTCTTTATTTACATTTTGGAGTAACAGAGGTTCAATACCAAAGTCAGGGATTTTGTTCTCAGTACTGGTTATAAATGAAAATCTAGCAAATGCAGGAAATTCCCAGCCAAGGATTTGAAGACTCACTCATGTTTTATAAATAGGAAGAGTCTCCCATGTTTCTTACCTGTGCTGGTTAATCAAATACCATGAAAGCACATTCCATGGCTTCTGAGTATAAGCAGGTAGGACCTGAAGCCCATAGCTGGGTAAAGTCTTCCATGCAGTGGATCGTACCATTCCAGGCACCAAGGCTGTATCTTTCTCTGATGTAGAGAAATTTTAAGGATGAGCAGATATACTCCCCAGAGTCATTCAATCAAGAGGGCTCCTTTTTAAAGTGGCAGAGGCAGCTACATCACAAAGTTATTGAAGCTTAAGCTTTTGGGCTCTTTTCTTGGAAGAGGTTTGTTCCAAGACCATGGGAGAGCTCCCAGACATGTGTTCTCATGGGCATATGTTTCATCACTATGCAAAGTGAGACATTTTAACCACAAGCAGGTTAGACAGCTGCCCCTTTTCCCTCTGAGGTCTCTTTGGTTGCATTTTTCCTCATGTCATGTGGCATTGGAATCAATGTCATTTCAGTGGGAGATTTCACTGAGGGAAAGTCAAATTGAGAACACAGTTGGCTGGATTATGTGGGAAGTATTTACTTGTCTTACTGTTCGTCTTGTGTATCGTTAAGTTGGTGCTAGCTTTTAGGCACATTCCTACTTGCCGCATGTTATTTTGACATAAAAGTACAGGGATAGAGGTCATTTAACATAAGAATATGTCCTGTGCTGTCCTACAGTGTCTAGCATAAAAATTAGATAGAGAAAAAGAACAGGTTTTAGAGACAGAAGCTGGTCTGCAGACAATTTGTCCTAATATCATATATAAAATTTTAAGCAGGAGATTTAGCTCTTATCAATGCTTTGTCAAAATGAAAATTCTTTCCAATCAGAAATATACCTGATAATGTGGCATAGCTACAGCTCTTTTTTTCTTTCTGATAAAATCATGCTAAATCGAATTTATAAGGAACAAATTTGGAGCAGGGCTACACATACTAATCACTTTGTCTAAGTCATGTTTTATTCATTCTAGCATATAGAGTCATTTTAGCACATCTAATGCATCTTGTCCTAATGAAGTGTAGTGGATCCAGGGGAAACTGTGTATAATTCACAACCAAAGCAGTCATTCATTAAGGTGAAGAGAAAATTTTTAAACCAAAGTAATGAATAGGGTCCTGAGTTACTTGAAACATCAGTAAATGACAATGACAATATCAGGAGAATACTTGTGGAAAATATCAAATGTGTTGCTCATTTGACAAGAAACATGAAATCAATAACAAAAACAAATTAATAATGTGATAGTGGCAGGCAGAATAATGTCACCCTCCCAAGATGTCTACATGCTAATCCCTAGAACCCGTGAATATGTTACCTTACTTGGCAAAGAGAACTTTGCAGATGTGATTAAATCAAAGACCTTGAGATGGGAAGGTTATTCTAGAGTTCCCTGGATTATCCGTCGAGGCTCCATTTAATCACGTTTTCACAGAAACAGATCATTTTTCCCACCTATGATCAGAGAGAGGTGTGACTAGGGAAGAAGGGTCAGAGATTGTCAAAGCCAACATTGCTGGTTTTGAAGTTGAGGGACAGGAGCTATGAGCCAAGGTGTGTGGCTAGTCTCTAGAAGCCAAAAAAAGTCAAGGAGTTAGATTTTTCTCTAGAGCTGCTGCAAAGAATGCATCCTTGCTGCCATCTTTATTGCCCAGCGAGACCTGTAGCAGACTAATGACATACAGAACTGCAAGATAATAAATTTGTGTTGGTTTTAGTCACCAGGTTTGTGGTAACTAGTTAACAGCAGCAATAAAAAAGAAATACAATGCCACTACAATCACGTTAATGAGTATGGCGAATCGCAGGAATATTTGATTAGTTATAGCACTAGAAAACTTGACACATGCCTAAATATTAAAGGTCAGATAGTAAAGTAATTTAGGGCGGTTATAGGCCGCAGTTGCTCAGGATATCCTGGGTCAAGCCTGTAGTTCCAACGCAATTAGGAACAGCACTCTCTTCTCACAAAGTTTTGGGCAATAAACTATATAACTACCCCAAAGAAACCTGCTGGAGATTTTCTAAATTTAACAACAATTTCCAAGTTTATAAGAACATTATAAATAAGGAGTTGCTAAAGTAAAAGAAAATTTTCTAAACCAGGAACTAGCAAATTACGACCATGAATGAGATCTGTATTATATCGCTTTTTGTATTATTGCCCACAAACTGAGAATGATTTTTTACAAATCATTATTTTTACATTTTAAATGGTTATACAACACACCCATGTAAAATTGTTGGGTTTTGGCCCACAATGACTAAAATCTCCACAAGCTGACCCCTTAAAAGGAAGTTTGCTTACCAAAGTTTTAAACAATCAGTAATAAAACCCAATTTGCAACAGTCATATTAGGAGAAAAATGAGAGTATGCAACCAGAAAATGTAGGAAAAAATGTTACATATATGTGTAAGGAAAGCAGGTATTTAAACTGCTATTCGTTTCAAATGGTATGATATTTGTTTATGTGTCGCCATTCAAAATTCAAACTGCATTGTGTTTTTCCTCATTCAAAATAAGCACTTACTTTCGAACTTAATTGCATATTTGTAATTTTTCTTCCTGGACTTAGGCCTCCCTAACCTAGATATGTCTCTGCATACTGGGCAAGTTGCTAAAAGTCAACGTTCTTCAAATTCTTTTCCTCAGACTCTTCCATGGGGCAGGAGTCATTCCACATGGCGAGGTCAGTGCAGGTTCTGGTCTGCACGGCCTTCACACGCAGAAGAAAGTTCCAGCAACGGGGGAAAGCTCCCACCCAGACTGAAGTACTGCATGTGTGCACACCCGGTGGGAAGCTGAGCCTGCGACGATCTGCTGCCTGTGAGGCCAGGCTGCTCAGAAGGTAGTTCCACGGACACGAAGCTGTTTTGGAAGCCCGTTGCCTTTCTCTGCAGCTCTCCACTGGCCGCCGGGACTTCTTCCAGCTGCACTTACATTGAAGGAGGAGTAACACCTTGGGTTCTGCTCAGCAGAAAGTGCTCTGGCAGGCCAGAGACCACCACGCATGCAGCTCTTAGTTCACAAGCACAGGACTGAGCCCTGACAGGAGGCCTGGGTCTGATCCAGCAGTTCATGTGCCCTGGATGCAGCCCCCCATTTAACTCTTTACTGAAAACACTGTCACGGCAGGCCCAGAGGCCCTGTGCCACTCTCCCCCTCCGCGAACTTATTTCGGAGACGCTCCCAAAGACCGCCTCGCAGCCAAGTGCTCTGCGGTTCCTCTGGCCTTTCGTGCACATCTCTGCTTTGACATTGCGCGTCCTTTTTTTCTCCCTCGAGAGTCACTTTGCCCTGCTCAATGCCACCTCCACAGAGAGCTTTTCCTGACAATCCCATCTAAGAGTAGCCACTACCACTCTTTACGGCTTTAGTCCAGGTCATTACTCTTCATATCAGGCACTTGACACAACCTGATATTTTTATCACATAGCTAGATGATTTTTCCTTTTTCGCACTGGTAAATCACACAATTGTAGGGACTTGTTCTATTGTGGTCTCTCTTGTATTCCCAATACCTAAAACAGGATCTGGTAGATGGAGGGACTCAAAAATTATGTATTTCCTGAATGGGTAATTGAATGATTTATGCCTTTTCTCCTGGTCAGGGAACTAGCCACTAACACAGACATATAATTTGAGATATCCTCCTAGAAATTGCTTCCAGGAACAAGAGAGTATTGGATAGACTCTTTCACTGGAAAAGAAAATAACAACCAACTGTGGCAGACTACTCAACAAAATTTGATCTTAGATAGAGTGGTCCACTTGGATGTGTTTTCTTAAAGAAAGCAGACTATTAGAAAATGTGTATTATTTCTAGATAGTATCTCAATTTCATGGAAATCACAGGTATTAAATTTGTACAGCAGCATTAAGGATGATAATTAAAACAAAAAGAAATTACTATACCTTTGTCTGAAGTTCGAATGATCATATCAAAGTTAAAAAAAAAAGTGAAGATTGTTTTGCTTTTTTCGTTTTGTTTGCTCGCTGGCTTATTTTATATTTTACTGCATAGTCCAGTGATTAAATTCTCAACCAATAATGCATTTATGAAAATAAGGAAGGAAAGTGCAAAGTTTTGATGGATATGGAAATTTTATGAACACGTCAACAGAAATGCGACCGACAATTTATTTTTCCTGTGATTTTCCTCCAATCTTTTACAACTAAAATTGGATAGTAGAAGAGAAGTGATCACAAGAGATGGAATTGTTTGTCATCCTGGCTGTTTCTATGCAGGTACAAAAAGTTGCTACTTTAGAGAAACTCAGCAGAGTAACACCGTCGGCAGAGGCCAGTGAGTCAATATCGTATTTCATAGCACCAGCTGTCTCCGAGAAATTGTGGTGACACTTAACTAGCCCTCATCGCAAATGCTGTGTGACATCAGGAGAAGGGCAGCTAGATTCACATTCCTGGAAGACATAGGAGTTACTAGTCTAATGAATCAGAAGCTCAACAAGACTCCGAGTTTATAGATCAATAAACTAGACGGGAGAGATCTGGGCAACGGCCTCACTGTTTGCACCGGTAATAGCCTCCCAAATGATCCTGATGCCGCCTGTTATGAGGAGGACTGATGTGTACATTAACCATAAAAGCAGTCAGTCAACAAATACACTTAAATACTTATTATATACCAACTGCGTGCCGGGCATAATGGGAAAGGTGAAGAAGTCTGAGAGAGGTCCTACATATTAATCCTCGAGAAACCGAAGCCTGATTTGGAAGACACAGACCAAAGACAGGTACACGGCATGATTTAAGTGACTAAAGCATGGTGCTAAAGATTAAAGCTATAGATCCCTCACTGAAAGTCTGGGGAATCAGGAAAGATTGACTTTGAAGCATGGAGAGTCTTGACATAGAGAAAAAAGGAAGAGGAGGCATTGCTGGCAGGGCTGAAAATTACCCAGTGCAGAGCATTTCAACCACTTCGGTAGAAACAGAGAATTCACACTGAGAATTAGAGGAGTATAAGATATAACAGGAAATTTGATAGGGCCTGGAAAGATGAGCAAAATAATCTGTTATATCTTTGGGCAGTTTCTCATCAGTATTAGATAGAAAACTTTATTTTTACTGCAAATGTTTTGTGATAGCACCTTCATTAATAACCCGAAGTAAGTCATAAGTATTTTAAATATCTAAATATAATGTAATATAAAAGAAGGTATGCAATCTGGTGTCACTTAACGACGGGGATACATTCTGAGAAATGCATCATTAGACATTTCATCATTGCTGTGTGAACACCATAGAGCGCACTTAGCACACACCTAGATGATATAGCCGACCACAGACCTAGGCTAGATCGCACAGCACACTGCCCCCAGGCTACAAACCTCGGCAGCAGGCACTGTGCTAAACCCTGTAGGCAACTGTAACACAACAGTAAGTATTTATGTATCAAAACATAGAGAAAAGCTACAGTAACAATACAGTGTAAAAAATAGAAAACTGTATAGCAAAGTAGGGCATTTTTCCATGAAGAGAGCTTGCAAAGCTGAAATTGCTCTGGGTGGGGAGGCAGTGGGTGAGGGGGAGGCAGTGGGTGAGTGGTGAGTGAATGTGAAGGCCTAGGACATTGCCATACACTGCTGTATGCTTTAAAAACACTGTCCCGCAACCCTCCCCCTTTTTTCTTCTTGCAGGGTCAGAAACAGAACATCAAAACTGTCAGTTCTGCTCCATGGACAGAGATGTGGGCTGGGCCAGCCGGAAGTATTGAGGAGAAACTGGCTGGATAAGGCATACGTCACCATAGTGTCCATCAGAAGGGGGTGAAAGGTGGCCTGAGAATCATTAGACGTAAGAAATCATGATGGAGCGATGAAGGAACATATGGGATTGTCACGTCAATGTTGGCTGTTACACGTTGGAGCAGTGGTCAGATTACAGAACCTTGTGGTATGTATTGGAAAAGAGAATGTTTGATACGGAGAAGTTATAGAATTGAGGAAATCAATATTTTGGTTTTGAAAATTTGTTTTTGTTTCCATTGATATAAAAAGATAAAACTTACCTATGCTTTACATCATCACAACCTGAAAATATTTAGGAAGTACAGGTTCAAGCTGACTTCCCACCACTACAGAAAACTGTTACGAAAGTGACAGTAACACTGAATACATGTTAAGGCAGCTCTTGCAGACCTGTGTCCTTGTACAAGCTCTTAGGTCCCCTACAAAGAATTTAAGGGAATTTACTTTAAAAACTATCAAGCTATAGATCTAGGAGGGCTGTCGTCCTCTCTGGATGTGCAGCTGAAACAGGTCAGTGGTTGGCTGATTGGGATGTAATCTGCACACTCAAAATTGAGATGCGGTGACTGAGGGGAAATCTGTTTGCACAGATATTATTCCCATCAGGGAAAAGAAATCCTCCTGAACCTCACATCTTTCCATTTCTTACAGGAAATTTAGCTCCATTATAACCTCATGAGAGCACAGTTGTACACGTTGCTGGTTGTTGACAGAAATGTTATGTGGCATATGACTGTATATGGCAAGTAATGTATGAGAAAATAATATGTATTTTGATCTGCAAATGACTACAGAATAATACATAATAAAGTTCAATGGCATCTATTTATAGAATCATCATATACAAATGTTATGAATTGTTTAGTATTTGTGTCTAAGAACTCACACCCGACTGTTAGTGATATAATTTTCAGAAATAATAACTCTTTATTCAGTTCTAAAAGAGTCTTCTTTCAAGATAAATGTTAATGGTATATTGTAAAATTCATTATATATTAAAATGTACAAAATAGTTTGTGTTCCTGTAAAAGTGAGGTTAGTTCCTAGATGTTTGGCCAATTGGTGGAAATCATGCCAGATGACAAGGAACTCATCTTGCTACAGTATGGGAAACGTGGACCCAGAATCCACAATCGTGCCAGTGGTGTTCTGCCAATAATGGTGAAAGACAAACCCTTTCCTATGAAATTCTAAAACTCACCTTATGGTTCAGTATCACCTTCCCTAAGAAGCATGGACATGGATAATAAAGAATAGTGAAAATGCTTAGACAAGAAAAGGTGGTAAAGCTGGTGGTGCTAAATTAGGAATATGTATTAATGGCAATGGAAAAATTGTACATTTATTATAATAGTCCTGTTGGAATGGAGCATAGACTTGAAATATGAACACAGGAATATAAAGGAGAATACAAAGTCCAAAAAACATAAAAGTAGAAGAGAAATTAACTATTGATTTGATGTGAGGACTAAAGGAGAGGGAGAGGCAGAAAAACTATGGTTCTGCTCCTTTTTGATTTTTGGAAACTGCTAATCACCATTGCATTTTTGGTGACTGATAATGTTAGAGTAGCAGTTATATTTTTAGGTTTGTTTTTTATTTATCATTGGGTTTCTCCCCTTTAAACATTGTGCTTTTAATTAAAGTAATGGAGTGAACATAGTTGATCAAGAAGTTCATCTAGTGTCATGTTGGGTGACTCTTAAACAAAAGCTGATGGCTACTGGCACCCCACACTCCTGCCACTCTAACCGTCAAGCCACCCCATTTCAGTGCCGGGCAGCTGTTGCCTTCATCTGCTATTCCTGAGACGCAACAGCATCTAACGAACGCGCCCTGAAGGCATCCTGTAGGCCAAAGTAATTTCTGCCTAGATATAATTACAACCAACTCTTTTCCATTTTGATTAACATTCAGCATTTGCAGGGGGAATCATGCTGAAGAGAAAAAAGGGGGTGAATAAGTAATCAAAACACATCAAAAATACCATGTAACTTTTAGAATATAATAGGATTATTGATTGAAAGTGAAAGTTATAACTCAGATTGGGAATTAAAAGGAGTTTGATATTATGAATGTTGATTTTAAGGTGATGATTTATTTAAAAATAACTCTATAAATTAAAGCATAAAGCCTCCTTTCAAAATTTGTGTCTCTGGGAATAATAAAGCCCCATGTGTGTAGAAGCAATTTTTGCTATATTATCTAAACTTTTTCTCTATTTAGTAAACACATTAGTTTGTGATATTTGGGAGGAAATGCGTGCTGCATCTGTGGGAGAGTCACACTTTACAATGCTTTTGTAATTCATTGTAATGTACATAGCTATTAACTGGGATGGGGTCTGTAATTGCCTCTAATACCTCTTCTAAACATGTAGTAGAGTTACATTAAGATGTCATTTGATTGAACCGGGACATGAGGAGTTCCAACCAACGAGCCATAAGTGGAAGTGCCAGATATCTCATCTAGGCTTAGCCTCAATGAACAGGGTGAAGCATTCTAGGGCTTATATTTCCTTCTCACATACCAGTCCAGAAATGTGTGAGAGAAAGGCTATTCCTTCCGCTGGGACCCTAAATGACAACAGTAAGAGGAACTCCTTTCCAGTGCATGATTGAGCATATAGAAGTATTTGTTGTTTTAGGCCAATGCAACTGGAAGGTGGTTTTCTACCACAGCATAAGCTAGTCTATCCTGACTCATACAGAGTTGATGAATGAACATCTAGGAATCTCTTGGGTGCCAGCCCTCACTTGAAGTTAGAAGAACCCATGTGACCTGCTATGGCCAAAACAAACTGTGAGCAGAAGTAACGTGTACCACTTCCGGGCAGAAGCTTTGGGAGTCAGTGTATGCTTCACAACTTTCTTTCTATCTACTGTGACGAAAGCGACTTTAAATAATTGACCACTCCCTCATCTGAGACCTTGGATTGAAAATGAAGCTGTACAGACCCCCAGTCAACTTTGCAGGGACGCGTAGTGAGATATTATGCCTGGGATTACTTAATACTGTGGCATAACCTGTTCCTCTGGGTGGGGTCTTCCTGGAGGCTCTCAGAGAGAATTTGTCCCACGTTTCTCCCCTACTTCCTGGTCATTGCTGGCAATTCTTGGCATTCCTTGGATTGTAGCCACATCACCTCAATCTCTGTTTCTGTCTTCACATGGCTGTCTTCCCTGTGTGTGTGTCTATGTGTGTCCTCTCCTCTTCTTGTAACTTGTAGTTCTTTGATTAGAGCAAGTGTGAGCTTACTTGGACTTCGGTTAGGCATAACTCCACTAATACTAATCCTACTAAAGCAATTTCTAAGCACAAGGACATCAAAAGCAAATTCTTTCTTATCGGGTGTCTTTTTCTTTTTCTCATTTCATTTCATTTCATCTCTCTTCTTTTCTCCTTTTATTTCAATAATATGTCTGCTGTAGTTCAGGGGAAAAGGCTCCCAAGTAAGGAAGGAAAATAATGCTAGCAACAGGAATTATACTGTCACATCCACAATTAATTAGGTTCATCTTTGCAGTTTGATGATGAAAGTATAAGTTTAACTAAGAAGAGATTGTGCACAGCCTAAGTTTAGAGATCATTAACCTTTTAAAGTAATACACAAAAATACAGAAAGAGTAATACCTATCGATGCAACTGAAACATTAGAGTTGCCCAATAAATATTTTGTCGAATGAATTAGCTACTTAGTTTTGGTGACAGATACAAAGTTACCGGGTTACATCTCTGCCACAGGAAAAGGACGTATTGGCATTCCTTTGATGTCTTCATCCCATTATTCTGTCCACAGATGCCTGCAGTAAATGCTCCAATCTGATTAGGACTTGTAAAGCACTGTATCTCTATGTTTTTGAAAAACAATTATATTCTCAATCTTCTACGTTCCCATTTCCCACACGGCCTTTCCCCGATGTACACTTTCTTGTAAACTCATAAAACCTACAAGTCTTCTCTGTGACAGGAGGCTATAAAAACAGATTTGCACTTAAAATGGGAAGCTTGTTACATTAAAATGTTGCATGCTTATACCAGGAGATACAGCTAACAACGACAACAGACCCTGTTTATGGTATTGTGAAACAGTAAGACTTCCAAGCCTCTCTCCAGTCTCATCTCGTACCACTCACGGACCTCCTAATTGAACAGCTTATAGTTCATATAGCTTTAGTTCCCAGCATACTCCTGGCAACTTCTCTCCCTTAGTCATACCATTCTCTTGCCTTCTCTTCTTTTCCCTGTGTTAATTCTTATTTGTCTCTCAGTCATAACCTCTGGGGTAGGAAACCACCTCTGACTTGTCCAGGTTGGAGCAAATGGTCCTCCTTTGTATTTCCACCATTTCTCACACACAACCAGTCACTACTTTCTCTTAAACAACATCCTCTCAGAGAGATCTCCCTGAGGTCCCCGTGTCCACCCAGTCATGTTATTCTCTGTCTCATTTCTTTATGTGTGGCCTTAGAAACACATATCACAATTACTTATATGTTTGTTTCTACACTGAGTTGGTGTCTAACTCCCTTACTAAAAGGAGGGCTTCTAGAGGGAGCACCATTATTCTCTTTACTATGAGATGGGTACTAAATTAGTAGTTGTTGACACACAAATGGATGATGGGTGAATTAATTTGAATTTATCTGTTTAATTTCTAAAAGGAACAGCAGTTACATAAAGGGAAATGTATACAAATTTTGGATCTTCATTACCTATGAGAGGGCTTGGAACACAATAGAGAAACAATAGATGTTAGTAAATAATTGCATTTAAATGACAATCTAAATCAAAATATCTCTTTCCTTGGTACAATATGGGAAGGAGTTCAGCCCTCATTTAAACCCAGTTAAGTACTTTTGTTTTCATAATTATAAGCTTTTTCAAATATGTCTGAAAACTTATTCTCTCTTATGTGAGTTCAATGGCCATATTTTTTCTTTAGAGCAAGGTAACAAGAACTAAAAGAGCCTAAAAATGTCCAACCCTAATTTTACATCATGAAAATATAAACAGAAAACCATGTTAATGGTCAAACTGTTGTTTTTCTCCACAGCTTTTAAACATATGACCATTATTCCCAAAATCCTCAAGGAAAGTGAAAGGGTGTTCAAAAGTCAAGAAGGTCCCTGCAACTAATTAAAAATTTATATTTATTTAAATAAAGCATAGTAAGAAAGCATCCAGCATCTAAATGTTTGTTGTCTTCTAAGGAAAAAAATATGTATGTCTTAAAGGGAGGTAGTTTTTATGCAAGATGGGACCTTTTTAGAACTTTTCAACTCATGGTTAAGCAAGCACTCTGTTGTAAGTGCAAATGCCTCTTTACATGGAAACTCTATATTAAATTTATTAACTTCCTTATTTCATAGTTGTTTTCCTCTGATTATTTTGAACCCATGGAAACATAAGTAAAACACACAAAAATTATACAGGGGAAAGAAAACACACACACACATGCTTTCTCTCCCGCATTCTGTCCCTTATACTTACAAACATACAGACATACGTACGACAATTTAATTTTACCCAAAGTCTCTTTACTGGTAATCAAAAATTTTTGAATTTTTGGCTAATGCCTTGGTACCAGGTGCCAAGAAACTGTGGGAAGAACTTCGCAAGGCTCTGAGGAATGGAATAATAAGAAGATGTTCACATTGTATTGGAACCAAGAAAATCATTGAAAAAATAGAATTATCAGTGAGAATAGTTAACAGAGATAGTACGTTCTGAAGAAAGTATTGGAAAATGCCAAGACACAAAAGATTAAAAACTCATTGCATATTATATTTCACATCATAAATTATGTCCAAGCACATTTTTCAATCTAGTTCACCAGAGCTTTTGCAATTTGATTCAATGTAAAAATATAATAGTCTCCATTAACGAAGTGTATAAAAGTCACAACACAAATTTGAATGAACTCTCTCCCTTTACAAAACCCTTTGGATCAAACAAAAGTGCTAAAATGCAACTGTTTTTCAAGTTAAATTCTAAATAACTGAATGTCCCAGATTTACCCTCCCTGTTGTATCACCTTAGGAGCTTCAACTGGAGGGCTTTCAGGACTCAGACTCATAAATGTGGTCTTTGCCACTGAAAGCCATAAACATTTCCCCCTACAATGTACTACATCACTGTTTATCTTGATTTTAACAGCGACTATCAATTTTAAAGAAATATGTGCATTGCTTAATTTATCTCTGCTAGTTGTTGTCTGACAAGCTAGCATTGGGGTTTCCTTGGGTAATATTGGAAAGTAGGTGGATAACTGATAGTTACTTCAGGACCCTGCAAAAGCCCCTTTCCCAGCATGTCCTCACTGCACACTCAAAAATGACTGAATGCGGTGCCTGTCAGTTGATTTCTGAAGTAGGAGTTAGATGATGATACCTAAAGGTGTAGCTTCTAGATAACATCGAAATCTTTAGGACACAATGAATACCCCTCTAAAAGTAGAATAACATAAATTATGACACAGAGAGAAAGCTTATATGATATTGATATAGATCATTCGGCCTACTTACATGTGTGAGCCAAGATAGTTTGTGACTATCAAAAAGTGATGTATTATCACCACAATTAGAACTTCCAGAAGCATAATACATAAGGTCAGATTAATAGCTAAAAATGTAAAAATAGTAGGAAAATATGCCCCACATATTTAGCGAACACCTCTTCTGATTATTATGTCCTGTAAAATGGTTTATTTATTTATATAGTCTCATCACCTGCTATAGATTCCCTTTCTCTCGTAAGTCATCCATTTTAGAATGTCCTTGACATCCTTGAAGTTTACTTTTCTGTATGTGCTTTAGAATCCATTTACCCTATTTTATTTAGGCCATGCTAAATATAAAAGAAAAAATGATGTGACATTAAATCTTCCTAGGAAAACTAATTTATTCAAAACTCCTTCTCTGTCTCCTTTGCAGCTTAAGTTTCATTCACAAAGATCTTCCACATTTATTGTTAAGCGTATTCCTAGGGATTTATTATTTTGTTGCTTTTGCTTTTTTTGTTATGTTTTGAATGAATGGTTATCTATTGAAAAAAATTTTGCAATCATTTACGAACTTACAAGCTGAAGTAATTTACTATAATTTGTGGAACATATCCAAGGATGCAGGAGTAAGAAGTAAGTTTGGAAAGGTAAGCTAAAGCAAATCATGAATGATTTGGAAGCTTAGATTTCATCCTGTAATCCTATAAGCACTGAAAGCCTTGAAACTGCTTTAAAAAGAAGAATCACATGTTCAGATTTGTATTTTAGAAAATTATAACATTGTCAGTGTGAAGAATGGTTTATTGGGACAAGATTGAAAATGGCAAGTCTTCAAAGATGAGTGTTATAAGCAAGAAATGAGAAAAAAACTGGACTAAATTAGTGAGATTAGGAATTGAGAAAGGGGACAAGCTTTGTTTCCTCGAAAATCAACAAGCCTTTGTCACAGATTGAATGGGCTATAGGGGAGGAGGAGGAAAGTGTCTGTCAATGAAAGATGAAACAAACTAGAATTGAGTAAAATTTCTATAAATTCCAAGAAGGAATTTGTCAGATATGACCTTAAATATGACAGATATAAAAAGAAGACTTGAATTATCCATAAAACTTTCAGGTAGCCCCAAATTATAGACCATTAGTCATGCGTATGTATAGACACCAGACTGCAACCAACTGAGAAGCAAAGGGTGGGAGGAAAAGAGCCACACATAATACAGGGTCATAAACACATGACGCTTGGTCATGGAAAGAAAGAAACAACAGAATGACATCTCAGGGGTTACCAAGTTCAGGGAAATAAGAGCTTTTTTGTTTTTGTAGAGCATGGTACTCAGAGACATATAGTTCTGTGTGAATGCTAAGTAAAAAGAGAATGTGTACCCTGACTGATGTGGCTCAGTGGACTGAATGTGGGCCTATGAGCAAAAGGGTCGAGGTTCGATTCCCAGTCAGGGTACATGCTTGGGTTGTGAGCCAGGTCCCCAGTGAGGGACACCCCAAAGGCAACCAGTCGATGTTTCTCTCCTTCTCTTTCTCCCTCCCTTCACCCCTCTAAAAATAAATAAATAAAATATTTTTTAAGAAAAGAGAATGTGTATACACTCAACTTTCTGAGGACAAGAGCTAGCCAAATCCTAGTGGAATGGCAAGGCTGGTATCACAAACATAGGTAGAGTCAGAAAAGGTTGGTTCTACAATTGGCTGTGGTTTCCAAAAATAATAAAATACAGATAAAATCTGGAATAAAATGAAGTAAACTTACTCATGGTATGTAAGGCTTTAAATATATTTCCCCATTTTAATTATGATTAAAATCATAATTCTTGTTAAAAATACTAGTTATGAATTGATTATTCATAACTTCATAGGAAGATTATTTTTTGATCTGTTCCCTTTTCTTCACCAAATAGAACAAAAGAAGAAAAAAAAAGCAAGCTCAGGAATTCACATAGCAAAGTTATCATCTCCATTCATGGAAGAATATTCTTTTAACACTTGATACAGTTTCATTAACATAGATATAGAGGTCATTAGATATGGATACAGGTATAGATACTGAATGATAGCAAAGGAAAACTGTTCATTAAAATCTTATGTTTATTTATTCAACAAAGCAATGGCAATTAAGTTTAATATTGGTTAAAATATTCAGCTTCTGGCAGAAACAACACCTGCCTGAGTGTGGTTGGTAGGATAATACGGGTGTAATAATTTATACTTTTAATTTGAACATTTAACCTAAAATATCATATGGCATGTTTGAGTGTGATATTGTTATGTTATAGAATTACATGCTTATGATTTTGTAATATAAGATTTTGTAACAAAAAAGGGCTTTATTTGTGCCAGACCCTGTATTTGTGATAAAGGCTATGTTTTTAAACCTTTAATTATTTTTCTTAATTTTTATTTTTATTTATTTTTATTTATTTTTATTTTTTTCATTGTTCAGTTAAAGTTGTCTCCTTTTGCCCCCATTTTTCTCCCCACCCTATCCACCCCCACCTTCCGCTTTCAATCCCCACCCCGGTTGTCTTTGTCCCTGGGTCCTTTATACATGTTCCTTGACTTGACCCTCCCCCTTCTTTCCCCGTTATCTCCCTCTCCCCTCCCCCAGTCACTGTCAATTTGTTCTTTATTTCCATGTCTCCAGTTCTATTTTGCTCGCTTGTTTGTTTTGTTGATTAGGTTCCACCTATAGGTGAGATCATATGATGTTATTTTTTTAAGTCTGGGGAATACAGACTATGTGCATAGCCACTTAAAGCATCTGCCTTTCATATATGTTTGTGGGCTTTTTGTTGTTGTTGTTCAAGAAACATTCTTAGACCTTGCTATTCAATGTGTGCTTCATGGGGCTGAGATATAGTCTGGGAATCCCAGTCCGCACCCAAGACCTGCAGATTCAGAATCTGTATGTTAACAAGACCTGCAGGTGGTTTATATGCCATATGCCCCTTAAAGCTGAGAAGCACTGATAAGAAATAAAACACATTATTTAGGGCAATGTAGTACTGCATATATGGCAAAATACAAGAAAAACCACCTAAGCCTTCTGTGGTTCTCTTCACATAGATTTAGTAAGATTTATGGCATCTAAAATGATAATCTTAATGTGATTATTGTTAAATAATAATGTAATGGTTCACTTGTGATTTTTTAAGCTTCGAATTAGGAAATTGCATTACTCAACTTTAACATCATATTGAGTTCAAATTGCAGGAAAAAACACACTTTGTGGATATTTCACTTTGAAATAAAATTTGAAATTGTTATCACTATATATATATTCAATTCTCTCTTTCAAAATCTAATTAAATATTAGAAAACAGATTTTTTTAAAGCCCGGAAATAGAGGTCATGAGTTAACATGTGAAACGCGGTGAATAAGGATGGAGTCAAAGTCGCACACACTCTTTAGTTTGCACAGTGTTTAATTCGTACAAGTGTCGTCAAGCTTGTGAAAGCAATGCATTAATTCTCCTGACTCAGCTCTGCAAATTCTGCAACATTAAAAAGCTAAAAAATGACTCTTGCTAAAAATAATTTGAGAACTGTATTAGTCATGTTTTATAAATAACAAATTATATCAAAATCTCAGTGACTTACAAGAAACGTATATTCTCATGCTCTTTGGCGTACAGATTGGCTAGAGTTCCGTTGATCCAATTTGGGTTCTACTGAGTCAGGCTAAACTCCAGCTGTTCTCTTAGGTTCAGGTCTCCTCCATTTATCTTCATTCTGGGACCAAGACTGAAACAGTTGTTGATGAATGCTTTTATTCATGGATCACAGGAGCATGGAAGTTTATATGGAAACACAGAATGCCCCTTCCAGCTTCTGCTGACAACTTGCACACTGTTCTGTCAACCACAGTCCATGGACTGTGGCAAGTCGTTTCACCCATTTCCTGACAAAGGAGAGGAAAAGGCACTGTGAAGCCACACGGCAAAGAGTGTGGCTGCATAATTTCAGGACACAAGGAAGGGACCCCATCTCTGCTAGGATATTTAGCTTCAAACTTTTAGTATTTTTAACATGGCTTATGTGCCCTGCTTGACTGTAAGTTTTTTGAAGGGAAGATAAAAAGGTATGCATTTACTTCCAATCTTCTTTAACCCCTTCAAAAAGTAGGAATTAAATGTTTTGCTGAATGCATTTGAGAAACAAATTTGAGAGAAAAATAGATTGGTGAAGTCTTTGAGCAACAAGATTGGAACATTAGTTTTAAAGCTTCCATGTTCAACCTTCAGGTTAAATCTACAGTACGAAGTGGTCTTCAGTCCATTTTTCTTTCTTTTTCTAATGTTCTCCATAATAATTGCTATGCAAGCTAAGTGTTTTTCCTTCATTATATTTATTATTTTGATAATGTGTATAAATCTACCCACCTATATAAAATGGGCAAATTACAACTACAGCCTCTTTACATCTCGAAGAGGCATTGGATGAAACAATGTAAGTAAAGAATTTATTGTATTACATTGTACATAATAAATGCTAAAAAAAAATCAATCCTCCCTCCTTTTCTGAAGGTTTACGTTTTGTTTTTATTTAACAATTTTTTCCTTGGAAAAGTAATGTATTTGTTCATAAAATTCTGGTATTATTTCTGCCTCTCTTGCATAAATGGCTTTTATATTTTCAAATGGGAAGACACTTTACCTCATTTAAATATATCATTACACAGAGAGAGAAATTCATAATGAAAATGACTGGGTTTTGCTTGAAATTATTCAGAAGGTGTGCATCAGGGTTAGGACCGGAGCTCCGGCGCTCCGCCCGCACGGTGTGCACTTTCCGTCCGGCGGTGTGGGCCGAGCATGCGCGTTGTCGCCGCCTCTCCCCACGCTCACACCCAAGACACTAAAGGGATGTGCCTGATTCTCTGATACTTTCATCTAATCCCCCAAATGCAAACCGAATAAAAATATACTCATTCTAGGCCCTATTCTTTGGGGGTGCATTTTTTTATGGGTTCTGCTCCAGCACTCTTATAGGGCAATGAATGAATCTGAGTTTTTTTACCATAGTCTGGATATGTGTTAATGGCCATTTTTTATCAATTCACAGGTATAGACTAATAAAAAGAATTGAAGAACAAAGCTGTCCTTTATCAGCGTGATATCTCAAGCCAGGGCAGAGCAGGGGGACGTTTGACAGCACAGTACCTCTACCTTCTTGTATTTGCTTAATCATGGAGACACACTGTGGAAAATTTTGCTTATTGGCAGCAATATAAAGAATTAGGGGCTATTTGAGGGTAAATTTTCTTTATCTTTGTCTTAGTAAATGAAAATAAATAGACCTTTGCATTAATTACCTAGTACATTAGTTCAACTTTAGCATGCATTTGCCCAAGGGGGTATATAATCATAAACTGCCCATCTGTAGCTTAATATTTTTAAATTAAAAATACTTTCTAATTCTCCTGATGTTCATGTTATCCCTTCTTTTTGATCATCCACACTACTGAACACATGCTCACTTCCTAAGAACAAGCAGTTATAAATAAAATATTGCATACGGGGTAGTAGTTTAACTCAAATAAATCTAAGAGTAAAATCTATTTAATCCTATCTTAGTTCTGGTTACTACAAATAGATATTTAAGTGCTTAAAGTATTTGTCAGAATTAATGTACTGGGGCAAATTCAACAATAGAACATTGTTTTCATCTAAAAATTTATAGAATCACAACCCTTTTTGCAACATAAATTCCAACAGTGTATATATTTATTATACACTGTTATGCAAATAAATATATACATATATTTCTTTTTCCCCATGGCAGAAACATTCATACTGTTGTCCTAACAGGCTCTTTGAACTTAAGATCACCTCACTGCTTTGGCAATGATTATAACAGAACAGTTAGTACAGAAAAGTTAGGAAGTCTGAGTTTTGCGGTACGTAATTTTATGTGATTTTATAAATTATATAGTTCAGGAGGCAGCATTGCTTTCACACTTTCTCAGCCAGATATAGCTAATGCATAATAAAATCTGAAATAAAAGTGGCCCATTATTTCCTTGTATAGAGATTTCATGTGGAGAGATGGGGTATTTAGCAGCATATTCGAGTTTTAATTTTAAATACCTACTTAACATGGTCTATAACATTCAGTACTCCTTTCGACTTGCCATATACAAAAACAGAATCACCACTGCGCCTCCACAGGCAATACACCGTATAACTGAGGGGACTCCAAGTGGTGGCCCTCTGTGCAAATATCATATACCACATTGATACCCAACAGAGAGCATGCAAAGAAATTAATGATCTCAAGCAGAAACAAGACGAGTGTGTGAGCATGGGTGCTTGTGTGTGTGGGTGTAGTGGGCTAGAAAACTTCATAAAAATCAAAAGATAAGCTGAACAGAAGCTGAGTAATATAAAGTGATTTTGTTGGCTAAATGCTTTCCTGTGCAAGGGGGGAAAGGCAAGAATGAAGGCAAAGCCTGTCATGCTTGCCTGTTACTAACTTGGGCCTTCAGAGTAAAGTTAAAATTCTTCAACAAGATTCAAAATACACTTAACTCTCTAACCAGCTCTAATCACAGGAAACAATGGCCCCTCTTGTCTCCCTCTTCAGATGTTTGCACACTTGAGTCTCTGCAGGTGCACTAAATGTTGGTTCTGACGACCTCTTCTGCTGGTTTTTATGGGATTACTCGCTTAATCTATGCATGCTGACTTGATTCTGACCCAGAAGATTCCCAGATCTCAATATATTACCCCTTCACTTTTCCCCACAGAAATCAAGTCACACTCAAAAGCTTTACTCCACTGCAGCATACGCTCACACACATACACACCCACAAGTGACCACATTCCCACAGCTCCCCCCCACCACCACCATTTCCCTGGTCCATTTCTCCTGACCTCTAAGTTTTCCGCCTCTGTGTTGTAGACTCTGCTTTATCCTCAGCCATGTTCCAGTCACAGACTCACCTCTATACTCTTTGAGAAATCACCCCACCTTTCTAGTTTGCCTTCCCCAGCAATCCTGAGGTTTTACGCATATTTTTTATCATATTCTACCTTCTCCCAGTATGATCTCCTGCTTCTCTTAAGTCAAGGGTCCCACCAGATACAGTTGTGTCTGATGAGCCCTTAGCAAGCTATGCTCTCTCTCTTGCTTTCCTTCATTCAAGTTATTTCTTGGAAGGGAGGGAGGGAGGGTTCTCTGAATCTCTGACCTCCCACCTCCAGACACAGGCACATACACCTACGTTGTTCTCTATCAGGCAAGATCTCGTTCACACTACAAAATATGGTACAAATCTGGCCTCTTAACTGGATTATCCACCCCTACTATACCCCTAAATCCTCCTTTATGTTCTTTTTGTATTTTGTTTCTTCTGTTAATATCATATTTATTGAGCACTTATCCATGTCAACATTTCTAATTTCTTTGCTATAAGTAAGCAATTTGATACTGTTGAAATGATTGACTGGACCCTGTAATTCAGCAAACTTTGAACTTTAACCCCTATTTTCTATGTATAAACAGTTTCTACATTTTTAATGTAGGGCTTTATACCAAATTTTAAAGCTAATAAAGACTAAGTTGTGATTTTATATCCTTTTCAATACTAATTCCTATTATTCTGAGGTATTTTATTTTTTAGAGCTTCAAAAAGAAAAATGTTTCAGCACATTTTACTTTTTTACTTTCTAACAGAAACTCTAGCATCTATATATGTTTCTTCAGAATTCTAGGTAAAGTCCTAAAGCTGAATCCTTACATGTAAGGACCATAATGACTAACTCCTGAATCTTAGCTAACAGGGAAAATACAGGTGAGACTGAAGGAAGAGGGAGAGAAATCATTTTTCTTTTCCTTTATTTATTATCTGGTTCTTATATTTAATCTTGAATTTTTCTTTAAGTATTTTCACTTCTGGTTTCTCATTTTATTCTGAATCAACCAAGTATGCTGCATCTCTTCCTGCAGGAATTCTTTGCTCAACCTTTTACTACCTTAGATGTAAAACCTCACACTTCACTTACTCTTGGTATTATAAAATCCTAACTTGATGTGCAATCTCTAATTTTTGGACTATTCTTTGAAATATATATATATCATTACATAATATTTTATATTTACCTCCTTGATATTTTGATATCAACTCATCTCTACCCTTCCTCCGTAGTTCAGTTTATTGTCCATTACCTAAGTCTGAGGCTGTGGCTACACAGGGCACTTTCTTTCGACAGTATCCTACCATGAGAAATACTCTTATCCCATTCCTAATCTCCCTGTTCACCAGAACCAGCCAGTTCTCTAAGATTTCTTCTGCATGAACAAAACAATAAGATAATAATCCGATTAAGCTCTTGTACCACACTTATCAAAGGGACTTTTGAACATCTCTCTCCATTTTCCATTTATGCCCCAAGTCAAAAGGGATGGCTTTCCAATTTCCTTTTCACCTCTCACAGAGCTGTCTTCATTTTTCTAACCTGAAGCTGCTTAACTCCAACTATAACTTCATGAGCCCCTCATCTGAAGAAAATTACCTCTGCTTTTGCATAAAACATTTATCCTATTAACATCTTTGTGATGAGCAAGATGATTCCTACACATTCCTTCAGTTAATTTAACTGAGCCTTTCTTAACAGAGAACTAAGATTTGGGACAAAATTCAACCCAAAATTTACTGCATTTTAGAAGGCCACAGGGGAAAATTTCATGTATCTGTAATTCCAAATTCTGACTTCTATGTGAAAACATCAACCCATTCCAACTGATTTAGGATGTTATTAAGGAGGGCAATTCAAATATCAATGTACAAATTGCATCTAAGGAATCCTCTTCTAACAGGAAAGATGACACCCAGCTGGATCACCCCCACAGGGCAGTTCTGGTGCCATTTACAGCACAGTGGGCCAGGTGTTTGTTGAGCTGTTGTTGCCAACCAGTGAGGTTTGCTCCTGTGCCACTCTGGTCACAGCTTCCGATGGCGCTGTGTCTCTCAAGAAATGGTTTTCTCTTTTCTTGTATGAATTCCTCTCCTAGGACGCTCAAACTCAAACATAATGCAATGTTGCTGCAGTGTTGTCTCAGTAACATGAACATATTCTGAACCTGACAAGTAAATTTGTTCCTCTTAGATACGTGGTGGTTGTGACATTGAAATGTGTCTTGAATTACTGAACTAGTTTCCCTGAAGTTTTAGAAATGACATCAACAACAGGAACAACGGGTGGTAAACTATTCTTGTAGATATTTTTCTGACACTGGTCCAGAATTTTCCTCCCCCTCATTTACCAGACACACATCTTCCTGAGCCTCCAGGATGGTTACTAGGGCACCTTGCCGTTTGTAGGACATTTGGCTTTTGTGTTTTAATACCTGAGCAAATGTTCAATGTGAACCAACACTTTTATTCCCTTAGGGAAGTTTTATCCTTTAAAGTGTTTCCAGTTTTCATTTTAGAATATCAAAACAATTTTCATTATGTAATTCTGCTTGAAAATGAACAAGATAATGCACAGTAAAACGTAGACCTAGATTTATCCTTGAAGTTTTTAAATCTGTTCCTTAAAAATATTAAGTTATATTTCTACTCTGACAAGGAAGAAAATATTAACTTCCTCTTCACCAGAATAGAAGGCAAACTAGATACGTATTTTCTACCATATTAGTATGAAGTGATGTTTTTAGAAATATACCTGTTTTTCTTGGAACAAATTACTCCAGGTCAATTTTGGGAAAAGTGTTCTAGGGCCAAAACTACAATTTATATCAAACCTAATAAAAATTAAAATGACCCAGATATGAATCAACTTTTATAATTTTGCTTACCTAGTCAATGTTACAATACACATTCTAAAAACATAACACCGCAATTTGGAAAGCAAACAGGTAATACGTTTGATATTTACTCAAATGTAAATTAAGTCAAAGCTCCTTAATAAATTTTTGGATGCATTTTTCATTTTTATTTTATTTAACTCCAGACAAATTCTGATCATGAATAATTCTTTTCTAGGAATCAGTCAGTGATTAGCCAATTCCTCTTTCCACACTAAAATCTCACCTTGTTGGAAAAAAAATTATCAAAGAAATTTGCATGAGAATACATTGTTTACTATTCTTATTCTAATATGCCTTAAAACAGCTCTTGAAGATTTCTTTTTTTTTTTGTATTGCTAGTATATGATCTACCTATCCTATCAGGATACTTATCTCATTGAAAGGAGATAAGGAAGCAAGAAGTATCATGTGAGTTCTTTTAGAGAAAGCATACAGGTAAGCCTTTGAAACACTGTCATATCACAAAAGACAACATGATCTAATTTTTAAGAACATATGCGCATTGGAGCCAGTAAAATGGGGATGAGGATAAGCTGCCTGTTAGACAGCAGTCACTCAACAATGTTGCTATCGGCTTCACTATCATCGATATTGTAATTAGGTATTTTTATCACAACCAAGATGGAAGAAATATTTTTCTGAAAGTATGAGACACGAAAGATTCAAATGTAATTTGAAAACATTTATTTACAATTAGGAGGAGGAAAAAAGCTTAATTACACAGAAAGCTTTAGAGTATGTTTGGACAAATTGGTTATTGCAAAAAAAATTCACTGTCTTCAACATTTAAAATGATATCACATATGATAATAATTTATTTTGTTAGTATGTATTCTTATATGTGAAAGCAACACTCCTCTATGTGATCATATGACAAATGTCAATGGAGATACATGATATCTTTTCTTAATATTATAGACATATTCCAAAGGAAAACAACCATTTTTTCAAATTATTGCAAACTTGATATGTAAAAAGCCCTTCAGTAAAGCATCATTTTCCCAAAGTTGATCATAATTTTAGAGCGTAAGGCTGAGTTCTAAGACATCACTCTTTCCTTATAAACACATTCAGTATGCATTTGATGACAACATTTCTATGAACAAACATTATTATACATCTATACAGAAACTTATAAAGTTACTTGTTTTTCTTTTCTTCTGTAGTTTTTCCACATCCACTTTTAGACATTAATACAAAATACCATTGGAATGCAATATTCACTCAAAAATCTATTTTACCAACTTAATTTCATTAAGTATAATTTAATATCCAGTTTCAATTCTTGTTTAAATCACAAAGTTTAGGAGTTATGATTAGCCATGGCAACTACATATTTAATATTTATTTGGAAGTCAAAAGGTACTTATTGATTTTTAATGACACTTATTTAATCATAAATTACTCATGAATGTCACATCCGAATAAGCCCTTGAACTTTGAGGAGCACAGATGCTAGCAAGTAGGTAATCTGCTACACTTCATTCTGAAGATATAAATTGGTTATGTCTTTTTACTTGTGTTGATTCATCACACATGTAATGAAAACCACCATTCAAGAAAGCCAAGCCAAAAACCTCCCGAATACGAGATACCTGACAGTCCACACAGTGTCACTTTCCATCAGGCCTTGTTTGGCATGCAAGCAGTTTCAGGTTACATCCCAGCAAAAGTCAAATATACCATTTTTACCAACACTGACTTGGATCTACTTTTCTTTCCGTTCCTTCCAATAAGGTTTGGCTGCTCTTTTCTGCCCCAATTTGTTTATACTGTGAAACGATGAACAGATTGATTCTGACCAAAACGTCAGGTCAAGAAATTATATTCGGCAATCTATCTGACTCTTGCTTGGGACTGTCAGCTCGAATGTGAGCAGAGGTTATAGAAATAAATTCAAAATATACTTATGAATGTTATCAAACATTAAATTTAAAGGTCTAATTTAATATTATATTTCTCAGTTATTTCATTTAAAGTATTTATAAAAATTGTACATTATATAATTATATGGAATGGGGTATACCTACCTTTCATCTATAAGCCAATGATTTGATTACCCTGATCTTTGATGTGCATGGAAGTGTACTTTAAAGTTGTAATTAAATGACAAAGTCAATCTCTTTGTTAGGACTTTGTATTTAATGGGACTGAGATAGCAGACATCTTATGTATAGGGGGGAAAGATTTTGAAATCAGAATTTAAGCAAACTTATACTATAGTAAGGTCAATTGCCACATTTTGAGCAAGACCTTTAATATCATATTATCAAAATCTTATGTACTTTTATAGCTTTTTATAATTTATAAAATGCTTTAACACATTTGCTTCAGACCAACCTCACAACAGTTCTATGAGAAAAGTAATACATTGTTGAGCCGCATTCTTCAGAGAAGAAAAATATTAGTATGTCACTCAAGATCCGTATTATGTTGAAGCCAAAACTACCACACTGTGCAGTGTCTCTCATTTTAACTGGGGACCTCACTGGAAATGGAAAAGGCGCTGGGAAGCTCCCGACTGTGCATGTGCAACAGCTGCCGCGCAGCTGCAAACCAACATGCATTGCTCCAGCGACCGAGGCAACACAGCCTCACTTGGCAGAAAGGAGCATGTAGGGTGCATGCATCAGGCTACGGAAATGATTGGATGGAGGGACATACCCTCCTAGCTACTGATTCTGGGGGCCTTTTTTAAAAAGCGGAGAGTAGAAATGCCATTCTTTCTGCTTTCCCCTACTCTTGCTGGTCTGGTCAGCTGCCAGCGGTTTGAGTTCCTGCGCCAGCAAGTCCTCGAGGCCCTGTGGTCCGGGAACATTCTGGGCACCCGCATCCGAACGTTCCAGGGTATGCCTGGCCAGGAGCACAGCAGGTGCTGAGCCGTTAAGGAAGAAGGGGAGGAGGCCCAAGCCAGCGGGCCCTGGAAGCCATGTGGCGGGACAGAAAACCCCACACCCCTCACTCTCACGAGAAGCCATGGCGGCTCTGGCTACTGGAGTGAGTGCGACACAGACTGGCTGACAAGGAGCAGAGCTGCAGCAGCAAGCTGATGCTGAAGAGATAGGAAGCAGGTGCTGGACTGGTAGGCAGAAGCCTAGGAGAGAGCAGCACAACACGAGTGAAAGCCGGCAGACACAGGCTTCAAAGGATGCCTGGGGCAGACATGGCCAGACTCGCGCTGCGGCCACCTGCATTTTCCCAAGGACAGTGCTTTTAAGTGGGAAAAGGAAATATGGGTGCAACCTAGGACTGGTTGGGCCTGGCAGAGGGTGTTAGGGTTACTTTTCTTTGGGTATTTTAGAAGAAAAGGGCTCTGAGGCAGAAGCCTGCCTTTATTTCAAATTGTATGTTCATTAAATAAAAGGCTCCTTTTCCTCTCTACTGAACTATTTCTCCAGAGTTTGGCCTGTTTGTCAGGGAGCAGAAGGACCCCCACTGTCTGGTTCAGTAACATTTCAGGACTACAGACACGTTCACATGTACAGATGCATTCTACGATGCATCTACTGGTATACATTGCAAGAAAAAACAAAAACATAAAGAAATCTTTTAAATTACTTATAAGAATGTCATTACATGAGCTTAAAGTTTAAATTTCAATTAGCATTTTATTATTAAATAAAAATTTGCATATGCTTCTTCTCTTACATATATAACTACAGGTGTGTGTAAAACATGATTTAAAACATAAAATGAGGTTTTCATCTTGGTCTCTATTACCATGAAACTGTACTTAAAAGGAAGCTTCTACTGGTTTTGCAAAGAGTTCTGAGTTTCTGGATTTCAATCAACTTCAGAAGCTTCAGAGACAGGAGGGCTCTGCTTCTTCAAGTTTGAAAATTCAGTATCCACTTGACTTGCATGTAAAAACTTAGACCTATAATTATTGTTATTTTTTTTTGGTCAGGGTAGTAACAACTGAGATCTGCAGGTATTTGCTTTTTCCTGGAGTCTGAGTTAGTGAATGTGTTAAATATATGTGTATATAAAATGTTTCTTCCATGACAAGGTATGTATTTCAAAAATTTTATAAACCATCCTAAGTATCCTCACACTGTTGTTACTCAACAATTTATGTCCAGTCACTAACAGAAAAGAAACATGAAAACAAATTCCTCTCCCTCCTCTTCACCCTGAAAAGTGCACGAAAGGAAATGTCAGGATGAGGCCTTGTTTCTGTCAACATTGACCAATTCAATATGGAAGCACTAATACCAATTTTAACTAATTGTCTAATAAAATTCTCAGACCTAATTAGCTACATTTTAAAAACCCAGAGGAAACTAGCACTTAGTGCAGAATATTATTTTGTCTATGTCTACACAGAATTACTAAGTAAAAAGTTGCAGCTCCAAGTAATTCTGGAAACCTACCAAAGCTACGGTTCTTTGTTAAGTCATTTTCTGCACAATGCCCTTCTCCTGAACTCAAATAGACACATACGCACACACAGACATCTCAAATATTTTAATGCAACCTAGAATCTCCTCACCCCACACAAAAAAACTAATTAAGTTACTTTATGTTTATCCTCCAGATGTCTCTCCAGGGCTCTCTAACAAGACCATAGCAACCATAACTCACTGGCAGCTCGAGTGGCTTACATTACCCTTCAGTATGTGCTTTCTTAGAGAATGTCTGTGTCCAGATGAATGAGTTTAATGGTGAAAATTATAAGTATCGAGGCCATCTGATAGTGACTCCCTTGGGAAAAAGTTCTATGACATTTCTTCCTGATAGGACTATAGAAGAGCCTCAAAAATGTTTTTGTCTACTCTCCCTTATTTTAAAGGTAAGGAAAGTAAAGTTCAGTAAAATTTAATGCATTTTTAAATATACAAGAAAATCTGTCTATAGTTATTGAATGACATAGAACATGACCTTATCTTGCCCTTTATCTACATGGATTACATGTCAATTAACGTATGTCATAAACATTAACTTGTCTATGGGAAAAATTCAACCGCCCTTGCATGCCATACAAAGTGATTTACAGATGATCCCCAAATGATTTCACCAAACTCATCTTTGAACACTGGGTAACAACCAAACATGTTCTGTATACCCATGGAGAGAATATCTCATATTTTATAAACACAATGAACCCTTCTTCTATACATACTTTCGCAGAGTCCTCTCCTCTATTTAAAATGCTGATTCTGGGGATTTCTACATTCCATTTCCTCTGAAAGCTCTGTGCTTTGCTCACTATGCTGCTCCCATAAAGCCTGGGACAAATCTCTATTACAATGTAAATCATACTGAATTGGGATAAGCTGCTTGCTTGTTTATCCCAGAGATTCTGCTTGGCACATAGTAGGCCCTCATTAATGCCTGTAGAACCAACAAATAAGTGAAATGAAGAGTAAAATACATGTGTTTATAATATAAATCTGGAAAGCTTCCTTCACTGCACTGTGCTGACTCCGTTAATCCTAAAATCCTATCTCTTGGTTTCTGAGTGTCTTCCCTTGCCAGTCAGTATTGTGAATGAGGCCAATCAGCCTCAATTTAAACTTCCCTTTAACTCAAATGGCATGAATCCAAACCTTCATTCACTTCCATTGGAAAGTTTGTTTTGTGTTAAATAGCTCTATTCATTTATTTGTTATTCTACACACACTGCAGTTCCTACTAAGCTCATTTGCGACAGGAGCAGCTGTCTCAGTGGCACTTTCTGGTCCAGCCTCATTTCACTGCTCCACACACACAGGGCTTTAAAGAGCCACCGGCTGGGCTTTCCAGGCAAACCAGTTTGGCTCCTCATCCTTTTTTCCTATAGTTTGTTGCTTTGTTTTGCATAGTCCGTAGTGTAGTGTGAAAATATCCTAAATACAGACTGCATTCATTTCCTATGAACTACATTTACTCAGCCATCCCAGGTTTCATTACTTAAATTTACTGTCTGTAACTTCAGAGGAACAAATTGCTACACTGAGTGTTAGCTAAGTTTGTAATAGCTTGCATTGTTACTGTAAACCAGAAAAAATATCTGTCAATTCCAATTATAAGATAAAATCATTTAATCAAGGCCCCTTGAAGATTCTGATGGAATTATAAAATTTTCTCTTCTGGGGAAGCATATCTCTATGCATTATTTAAAAAACCAGATATGTTGCAAAACGCCATTGGCACCTAATCCAGATCATAATTCCCTTATTCCAGGAAACTAGAAAAAAAAAAGAAAAGAAATTAAAGGAAATAGTAGAATAAGCCAGGAAAGTCTGAAACACGAAGAAATTAACAGCCAGAGATAATTTCCTAGCAGAAACCAGAACTAAAAAAGAAAAAAAATAATCAGTGGACATATGGCTTGGAGACATATGGCACATCATTTTCACTAGACAACCTAGATAAAGGGAAGAAGAATTGTTTCCATTCTCCAGTCTCAGGATATTGTCCCTGTAACTTAATGAAATATACACATATGGGAGTAAGAAATTTAAATTATTTATCTTTTTAACTGTTTATAGTGAAAATAGTTTTGTGTGACAGATTTGATAAGTCTTTCCTCAAACTTTATTCATTTCAGATGTGGGGAGTATTTTATCCTGATCTGGCAAAAGTAAAGGGGTGACTTGGACTTTTTCTCCTGGGATCGCAGGCTACAAGCTGGCTGCCTCCCCGAGGCCCCGATTCAGGGTCTTCTGATAAGCAAGGGAGGTCTATCGTTACATGTTATCAATAGTTCTTCCCATCTAGAATTATGCAAAAATAATATATTTGATCAGGTATAAATTGACACTTTTCATTTTGATTAAGAAATTTCAGAATATATAGAGACTTGAGGTTAGCCTAAAAATAAACTTAACGGCATTCTCATTGTGGAAACAACTGCTTCCCATTATCCACATGTAATAAATAAATAAAGCAATCGTCGTCACTATGGTAGTATGAATTCTCACCAAACAAGAGTTTTGAGCCTATAATCAGCCAGTGCAAATTGTTAGGTCTCCATGGCCTTTTGTATCCAGAAATTCTGCCTGATAGTATCACTGAGGAGAAACTGCAATGAGCTTGTTGAGGCTAGCAATTTCATCACAGTCAAATGACTAAAGAAATTGAAACAGAGTTTTCATTGCCCCTCCTCCCCCAAAACAGAGAATTTTCCCTTGATTTTCTGTCTCTTTTTCCTCCCTCATCTTTGCTTAGGTTCACCTGGACTTCAAAGCATGTAAGAATAGTTCCATTTTTGTAGTGAAACTATAACATTTCTGAGAAATGGTTCCCTTTCTAAACACTCGGGGACTCTTTACTCTTCCTTAAATTATTCATGTTTTTTACACACCTCCTATTTTCCTAAATATATATCAAACTATATCATTCCATTTCGTATGCTCAGTGCTCAGAACAGAGTCCTATGTACAGTAATTATAAATAACATTTTTGACAATTCTGCTGTGAGGCAATATTGCATGATAGTTAACAGCAAAGCTCTGAAATCTCATTGCCTACCTTTGAAAACTGGCACAACTATTTACTCACTGTGTGACCTTGGACAGATTAGTTTATTGTCATCCACCTAGGTTTCCACATCAATAAAATGGATATGATAATCATAGATTGCTCTTAGAGTTGTATGAATGAAAAGAGTTAATAAATAAGTAGTACCAAGCAAAAAGTAAATTTCCTATGAATGTTAGAAATTACTTAATAAAAAAAGAGTTTCTTTATGAAGCTCTGATATGTGCCAGACAACGTACTGTTTCATGTGTGTGTAGAGTAAATAAATAAGTAGTACCAAGCAAAAAGTAAATTTTCTATGAATGTTAGAAATTACTTAATAAAAAAGAGCTTCTTTATGAAGCTCTGATATGTACCAGACAATGTACTGTTTCATGTCTGTTATATCATCCCCAGAAAAAAATATGATGAATTACACATTATCACTACTTTAAAGATAACACAGAACATAATCAGAGGACACAAATGAGGAATATGATCAGAGGGCACAACACATAAGAAGTTATATAATAGAATTGGGATTCTGTCTATATGTTTGACCACAAAGCACAGACCCTTTTGTCCATACACACTAATGCCTACGAGTATATATTGGGTACTCAGAACATTTTACATACATCAAATTGTGTACCCAAAATGTTACGGAACTGCCCCCCACCCCTGGGTGTCCTGTTACTTTATGATTCTTTCTGCCTGCTGCTGTATTAAGAACTGTGGCTCTCAATGCCAGAGTTCGGTAATGAGGAAAGGAACTACTTATTAACAAGTTATACAGGTTTAGAGTAATGGCAGAATTTTGCTATTAAGCCCCACTCCCTTTAAAACACTCACAAAGCACACACACAGTCCTGCCTCCCCTTGCCAAACCAGGCCTGCCAGGGCTACCGTATCTCAGGAAAAGAAAATAGAAGTCCAGTGGCTTGGCTAGACTCCCATTCTTAATTCAAAACCACATTCTCACGGTGGGTCAGGGAATCCATCCTTCTGCATCTTTCAAAATGCATGGCCGAGAGAGAGCTCCACATGGCTGTTACATTCTGCTTTCCTGCCTTCTAAGCCACATGGTCAAGAGAGCCCCCTTTCCACTCCCAAACTGCGTGGTTAAGCCCCAGGATGGCTGCCACGCCTGGGTTCAAATCCCAGCACGGATCTTCATTCGTAACCCCATTTCCAACTCCTCCCCGCCGGGTTACCCGTGTCAGCAGTCTGGTTTCTTCTGCTTTTCTCAGCTGCCATTGTTAGTCCCCGGCGAGCATGGTTCCATGACGCAGAAGCCACCTCCAAGCCTTCAAGCAGCTCTCACAGGAGCAGGAAGCCCCTCGGGCTACATCACGTCACTGTTCCAGTCATGCCCATCTCCCTAGCTCCAAGCAGACACAGCTTTTTAACATTACTAAAACACTGGCCAACTTCTTCAGATACGCAAAGTAACTCTCAATGGCTGTTCTCATTTCCCTCATCCCTCAAGGGATAACTGTGGAATTTTTCTCCATTTTGGGGGACCACCAGCTCAGGACCCTGTTACAATAATAATTCTTGCAATGTCATAGGTATTATTATTACCTCTGGCAAAACCGGTGTTTATAAAAGCAAGTTTCTCTAAGTTCAGAAGTGAAATAATTTATTTCAGAGACAAGACTGTGAACCACATCTCTCAACTGTCAAGCCAGTGATCTTTCTGCCACGTGAGACATAATGACAGCTCTTCACTGTGTATGTCACCCATGAACACCGCTTTATTGTTCATTTAGTGAGAGTGAGCACCTTACATTTCCCTTGAGAACAGGAGCATATCTGACCTCAACTGTGCAATGTTCCCAAGGATGACTGATTTTCTTCCCGTAGGTCACATGGAGCCAAATCATCACAAGAGTGTTTGTTTCGCATGTTCATGAGTTCCGTCATTAACCTCCCTGGGCAAGCCTACTGTGACTTGCCTCATCAGTCGCCATTTTAAAAGCCTGTCATGAGCCTTTGTGAATCACAGAACACCTCAAACGTGTGTGCAAGAATGATCATCCCTTTCTTTGGACTTGCACACACTTTTGCTTTGTAACATGAGGTGACATGTCAGAAGCTGCATTCAGTGGTCGACTGGATCAAGCATCCCCATGTCCTAGTTAAAGGATTATTAGATGTACCCATGTAGATAAGAAACAAGCAAACTAATGTTTTAAAAGCTTATAAGATGAACAAGAGCCCCATGAAGAAATTCTTCTGTTATTCAGAAATTTTTTAAAGCAGGAAAATAGCAAATTTTATATCAGTAACTGAAAATCTATTTTAAGTAATATTAATCCTGGTTGTTAAGAGTGAAGTAGAGAAGTAATCTTGTAATATTATATTGATACATTTTTCTTCCAACAAAAATGACTCTGTGAAAATACTATTTAAGTTATGAAAAATTTCCTCTTGCTCTTATTATCTTGACTACTAATAACCTCCAATGTACAGGAAATTTTTCATATTTATGCCACTTAATTTTATATCCCAAAATCTTTCTACTCATTTGACTGGTAGTTAATATTTGGTACCATTTCTGTGTGTGTGTGTGTGTGTGTGCATAATGTAAAACTAAAAATACTTTCTTGGAAAACGCAATAACAGGACTATAATTTTCTCTTATTAATATAATAACAGTTATAAACGGTGTCATGAAAAATAATGCAAACTGGAAACATGTTTTGAATGTCAATCGAGGTATTAATAACTAAATTCCTTTCACTTACATAACTATTTTTTTAACTCCCTTCAGAAACGCTTACCAGCCAGGATGACAATTTCATTAGCATTTGTTACATGCATTTCTTTAATTTATGTGTAACCCTGTGTATGTTTTTTTTAAATTTGTTTCTCTCTTACATGTACTCAAAGCAAAATAATACACAGTGAACTAGTTCAAACGGAAGGTGTCCAGGCACAGTAATAATTCTTCACATTCACATGCAGTAACGACCTTCTTCCAAAAGATCCCATGATACCACAGGTATTGTTTATTCAGAGATCTCAAACACTCTGATATCTCTAGTCGGCAGATCATTGTCACTCAATTTACCTTCTCATAACTCATGAAAATGTGGATACTCTTGAGTTACAATAATAAAATAGAATAGATACCAAACTCTGCTTACACAAAGTATATAGTTTCAAATTGGGCTGAAGCTAAACTTCCTGTAATCTATTCCAGTAAAGGTGGCTACTCAAATGCCAACTGCCTGAACACCTACCTGCTTCAGGCTTGGCCAGGATTCCAGGATTTGTAGTTCTCTTTCAGGCTGGTGTCACTGGACACACGTGACTTGCACAGCACTGGTTGTATACCTGCGCTTAATCTAAACTGAGGGCAAAAAAGGTGGAAGTAGCTCTAGCTTCATGCTCCTGTGGATCTGGTGTCTGCCAATAGTCTCTACTGTCAAAGAAAACCAGAGTTGGACAGCAGTTTGTAGGAAGATGATATTTTACTCGGAAACTATTGCAATAAGGGAAAAGAAGCCCCAGTACGGAACTGGGCTCAATTCCAAATATGGCAAAGACAAGTGGGAATTTATAGCCAAGGACCAGGTTACAGAGCTGGGAGATGGAAGCACTAGGGGGATTCTGACTAGACCTTGGCAGGGTTCTTGTTGAGGGCAGACCTGGGTGATTGATCAGCTACCAAGAGAGGAGATGAGGAGCATGATCAGGTATCAAGGGTGATCAGATATTGAAGGTGAAAGATTCTTGCTAAACAGGTTCATTGGATCCTTGCTAAAACTGGTCCATAAAAAAATGAACATGAAAGCCCACAGGTCAAGGCAGAGAAAAGGTTTCAGAGGAACCTGACTAAAGCTGGTCCAAGAGAGAGTCTTTGTCTCGTCTCTACTAACTTTACAAGGTCCATTACTAACATCAATCGGGGGCTTTATATTAGAATTAGGACAACTTTGCTTTGTCATTTTTACTTCTCCTTTGAGAGAGTGCTGTCCTGTCATGGAACTTCAAGCATCATGCTATTTTTTAACAGCAATTTGTTCCAAATGTCTCTACTTCCACCCCAGAAATAGACCTCAAGAGAATGTGTGAGTAAAAGTAATTCATTGAGCATGTGATTCTGGGAAGCACCAGTGGGGCCGTGGAGAAGAGAGAAAAGGGAAGACTGAGAATAAAGAGTGCCTAACAAAACAGGATACCACTGTGGCTACTGGAGCTCAGTGCTACTGGGGGCAAGAAAGCCAAGGTTTTTACCCAACAACGTCAGTTAGTCATCGGTTGAACATTGTTCCTCTGAAATGGTAACTTCATGGCATCTCAGATCTTCATGTATATGGACAGGATGGGCTTTAACAGTCAGAGAAAATCTTGAGACTAAGACTTGCTGTTGCTTTGAGTAGGAAGCCATCAGCTTTCAGAAAAAGACAGTCTACAGTATTGATGAACCATTGCTTCCCTTTCATCTGCCCTGAGAACTGCTTACTTATAATGGGAACTCTTCTTGGGCACTTGTTGTGGCTCTACAGTTTTATTAAAACAGGTTTATTAAGGTATCTTTTTATACAGAGAAATTCATTTTTATTTTAATACATGCAGTTCTGGAAATTTTGGCAAGCCCATGCAACCATATAAGCACCATACAATTAAGATATAGCACATTCCATCACTGTAAAAAATATATTTTTTTATATTCAATCTCCTTCTCTCACATTCAGGATCTTGAAACCATTGATCTAATTTCTATCTCTATAGTTTCACCTTTTCCAGAATGTAACATAAATGGAATCATACAGTATGTAGTCTTCATCAGAAATAGAAGTAGGTGAAGAGATGGAAGCTAAACTGAAACAAACAAAAAAGTATAAAAGATTCAATGTCAAGTGAAATGCAATTTTTGCGTTTGGTTTTATTGTACAACTATGGAAAAACTGAATAAGTCTATAGAAGGAAAGAAGAGGAGAGAATACAGGGTAAAAGATCATTGTGAGAACAAGATTGTTATGAAGAAATAAGGTATGGCAAACACATAATGTGTGTATCCATGCAGAGGCCCTAGGTCTTGGGAATTAACACATTTCTATTTGTTACAAAAGTTAATGTGTCTTACAGAACCTTGACTTGTGGACGATCCTACAAATAGAAATATGGCAAGTTTTTGTGGTTGGGTTGTCATGGTGATAGATGTCCTCTCTACCTGCAACTCATACTGCATGTTATGAAAACCACGCCAACTACTTAAAAAATAAAAATTGCCTTAACTGAGAATAACTACACTTGAAATCATTGTGACACATAACCTTGGATCATCAAAATAAAAATTTTACACTATGCCCTCTATTTCAGTGAATAGAAATTATAGCTTATGACTATAATTCATTTGAATTAATTGTGGTGTCTTTATTAAACAGCCTCGAAAGTGACATTGTGCTTCATTTTTCTCTGAGAGAAATCTTTTCAAAATGAAAAGAAAAATAAATATTTTGAAATAGCATTTGCATCTTTAAATAAGTTAAAACGTAGTGTTAGTTTTCAGTGTGTATTCCATCTTAAGCCCTATGTCAACAGCAAACAACTCTGTCTCATGAAATAGAATGTTTAACATTTATTAGTTTTTCCTTGAAGCATGAAATTTATATTTACATCCAACATTTTTTTTAATTGCTAGGCTTGTTTTGATTTAAAAAAAAGTTTCACCCAGTTTTTCCCTTTTTTTGCAATACATTATATACTTGAATTTCCCATGCAGTCATTTTAGAAGTCCATTTATTTCATCTCAGTCAAATGGACACGAAGTATCATCACTTTTCCTAGAGTGAGGTTTGTTTTTTTTTTTATCACCATGTTAATCCTTAGAGACCGGAAGTGCCAGCCTGAATATGAGGTTCTCATCTCCACAGTACATTCAACTGAAACAGGAAGCAGCAAAAGGTTTCAATAGGCAGATATTGAAACTCACCACATCCATAAAGGTACATCAAAGACACAATTTATTGCTGAATACATAGTCTCCCACTCACCATTTCTTATTCAAAATATACCCTTACTCATTTGCAATCTCCAAAGTCATACCTCAGAATACATAAAGAAGCCTGCTTATCTATCACTTTCCTATTTATAAACATGTAAATATGTTCATGCTATCAAGTTATTCGAATGAAATTATGATATCTTTAGAAATCACACATTATTAATTAAACTGTCACCTATATTTTAAAATATAGGTAACACATTTTAAATGTATGAGACATGCTTTTTTGGTAACATTGTTCAGTTTAAAAGACTTTTTAATAAACCCAGTGACTTGAGATTCAGTTCAAATTCCTCAACATTCAACACTTTTTACAGTCTGGCTCCAACTTATCTTTTCAGGCTCACTTTCTATAATCCTCATGAATTTACAATTAATTCTATTTCAACTGGTCCGCTTGTGCTCCCTCAGACACCTTGCTGTTCCTACCACTTGTGTTTCTCCATTCTCTTTTCCCATCTGAGTGATCTGCTTTCCTCCTCTCTGCTTAATTAAATTTCACATACTTCAAGATCTAAATTTATTCACAGCCCTTTGGGCTGTCCCTATTTTTGACTAGTTAAGTGATCTCAATTTTTCTGAAACCATTTAAGTATTTTACCCATAAATAAAACATTGTATTTGCCTGTTGCTATACTATTCAAAATAATCTGGGTATATATGTTCACCAGTTTTAGATGTGATAGGCTCTATGTCCTACACAAAACTTAGGACTTCATGGAAACCTTCTCCAATAGCTGGCTGTCATCTTGCAGAGCAGCTGACACTGGGGTATTGATTTGTACCAGTATTGGAAGGTATGTGAAGTTTGATCTATCTTCCAGGGTATGTGGCATATGGAAATTAATGAGGGGGAAAAGAAGATTGGTATACTTCAAAGAGATAAGCATTTATTCCCTTTTATAGCTGAAATTGAAACATAGCAAAGTTTTCTTTTCTATAGGTGAGCCATCAGTGTTAAGACACCATGAACACAGAAAATATATAATGGTTCCAAAAATGGTTTCAAGTTTTCAAACCAAAAGTCACAAATGTAGATGTCTAAATTACAGGAAAAGAGTAGTAGGTGAGCTCCTTTTCACATAAAAAACACTATAAGGCATTGTCCAGGGTGAGAAGCAGAAGAGAGTTATTTACTTGATCTTGGTTAAAATTGAGGAGGTCAATAGCAATTTATATATTTTCCAATTAGACAAGTAACATTTTTATTTTTGTATTGAATAATTAGTGCATACTCATTTAATTCTAATGGCTCTCCTTCCCTCTTCAAATACCTCGCACATTTATTGAGAGGTCATTTCTTGTATATCCTCAGAGAGCAGTGATATGAACAGAATAAATATGTAGAAATCACTGACTAGTGAAAGTATTTCCATTAAGAAAATAACTAATACAAGAAATAAAGGGGCTGAAAAAGGGTGAAGGGGTTAAGGAAAAAACAAACAAAAAACCTCATAGACATGGTCAACAGTATGGTGACTGCCAGAGGGAGAGGGTGGTAGGAGTAGGCAGAAGAAGATAAAGGGGTAAATGGTGGTGGAAGGAGACTTGGGTTGGGGTGGTAAACAGACAATACAATACACAGGTGATGTATTATCAATTGTATACCTCAAACCTATACAAATTTATTAACCAATGTCACCATAATAAATTTAATAAAAAAGAAATAAAATTAATTTTAAAAGAAATAAATATGTTTTGGTTTGCGAAAACACACAGGAAAAAACATAGACTTATTTATTTACTTACGTATTTTACAAACACATTAAGTGCTTATCATATGCTAGGTTTGTCAGTAAGAACCAAGATAAACTTCTTTTTTAAAGTTGTGTCCCATCTCAGTCTCCTTATTTGTAAAATATAGATATAATTTGCCTATTAGTTTTCTATTGCATCCCTAACAAATTACCACAAACTTAATGTTTTGAACACCACCAACTTATCTTAACAATTCCAAAGTCAGAAGTCCCAACATGGGTCTTGCCAGGCTAAAACCAAGGTATAAGCTGGGCTGTCTCTTTTCTGGAGGCTCCAGGAAGAATCCATTTCTGGCCCTTTCAGATTCTTGGAAGAATTCAGTTCCTTGTGATGCAGAATTAAGGTCTCCATTTCCTAGCTGGCTGCCCTCTGACAGTCATTCCAAGCTTCCAGAAGCAGCTACATTCCTTGGCTCACAACCTCCTTCCTCCATCTGCAAAGTCAGCAATACAAGTTGAGTTTCTCCTGCCCCTTCTTCTGTCATCCCATCTCTCTGACCTACTCTTCTTCCCTCTTCCACTTCTAAAGGCCCACCCAGGCAACCCAGGATTATCTATTTAATTGAGATCCTTAATCTTAAATTCACCTACAAAGTCCCTTCTGCCATTTAAGGTAATATATCCACTGGTTAGAGAAATCAGGGGACATTTTTGTGGATCTATTACTTAGCCTTCTACCCTATCCTGGGTTTATTATGAATAAGAAGTGTGATTATTCATACAAAGCACTCAGAGCACTGTATAACAGATACAATGAGCTCAACACATACAAGTTATTGCCATTGTTACTGTTACTATCATGGAGTTCACATGACAGCAAGAAAAAAAATTGTAATGAAATAGCAAAAGTAATAGATATTTACTAAAAGTGTTCCAATTATATATTTTAGGGCTAGATGTGCTTTAAACTAATCTATTCTGCAATAATGCATATAGAAAGATATCTTGCCAAATGTCTAAATTGTGTTTAACCATAGTAGGTAAATTAGTTTTCTTCCTGCTTTTCTCCCCATTCTTAAGAAAGAAATCAGATACCAAGAATGAATATTTCCTAATAAAAATTCATAACCTAATAATTACTATTAGATTATTATGGTGAGCAAGAAAAGAACACACCAGCAAGCATAATAAAATCCATCACTTAGTCACTAGACATATTCCCAATATCAGACTCAGGAAACAAATAAGAAACAAGAATACAGCCTGCAGTTGATAATCACTACTCGGGCAGATGGCATGGCTTGTCCAAAAAAATCCAAAAGCTATTCATAAAAATACTATGGAAGTTAAATAAGTAACCCCACCCACAGTTTTGTGGAAAATATAGGGTTGCTCTTACAAAGTCATGATATAAATTTTACTACATAGATTAGCTTTTGTGAAAACCAATAAAATATATTTGGACTATTTTTAGCCACATTGTACAGAAAAAAAATAAATAAAAATTAAAGTACTAAGAGGTTTAACTGAAGTTTCCAATATTATCACTAAGTCAATGCCACCATAAGAAATGAGTAAAGTAATAGCTATTTTTACTTCTTATCAGCTGCCTAACGTGGACAACCCATCCACTCAGCGAGAAGTCCATTAGCCTCTGCCCAAACTTGCCCATATTTATAGATTGACTGAAAAGATGAGATGGCAATTCAGTCAATAACCTTTGACACAAATTCAGACAAATCTCATGCTCCTCACACTGACAAATTATTCTAGAAAATTAACTGTCGAAAGTGCAGCAATATGATAAAGATTGATTATTTTATTCTTGTAAGTCTGCTTTGAGTTACAGTAACAGCCTCATTTGGACACAGATGGCACCAAAAGGGAAGCACAGAGCAAGTCTTCATCTCAGCTGAAAAGGAGAAGATGGATTTCACGGGATAACAAGGGTGATGATTCTTTTTCCCAGAGAAGGCACTTGTGTTTCGTGAGTTGCCTCTTTAAGGTTCTCTTTTACAGTCTCGGCGAGGAGAGAGATCATCATTTTAATCATTTGCCACCACCCCAAGGCAATTTTAGCCCCTTGCTTCAACTTTCTTAAAGCAGAGTTTCAAGAACTTTCTTTCAACATTTATATCTTTTACTAACACAATATGATTCTAAGTTTTTTAGATTACATATAGTACTTTCATAAAAGATAAAAAGGGATTTATTAGATTTTAGATCTTTTATTCGAAAGTTATAAAGAACAGTTTACAGACTAAATTCTATGAGGAATTTAAATATTTTCTTGAAGTTCAGGTAGGTATATTGGGAAAGGATGTTAATCATTTCCAACCAAAAATATCAGTAAAACTCCTCTTTTAGAGTTTCTACACTCTGTATTTATTTGATATCATAGCAATACCTCCCACTGCTAAGTGCCTTAGAATAAGATCCTATTTTATAGAGAAAGTATTTGAAAACTTACAGCATTACCCAAAAAAGTAACTGGAAGCTCACTGAAGTATCACAAATACAGATCTGAAGTTATTCCTCTAAGGGAATTCTTCCCATTGTATTTTTACCCTCATTACAGGTACAAACAATTGGGGAGAGAATAGGAAAAAATAAACAGAACCATATTATCACAGAGATGGGAAGTATAAAAATCCTTAATAATGGGGGGTTGACTGTAAAGAAGATCTAAAGGTAATTAAAGGGCAGAGGGTCATGGGGGACATGGGGAATGATAGCTCCAGCATATATTCACAAGGACACTGCAGAAGCAGATGTGGTGGGGAAGACCTGTCAAGAGTGTGAAGCAGGACACGTGCCCCAATTCACAAGAAGCTGACTCTTCAAGTAAGCAAACAGGACACTAAATGATTTGCCAGAGGAGTCCAATCTTCTCCATTACAAGCTTCCAAAGAGAAGAAGAAATGCATCAGTGACCATGAAAATGCAAGGGATCATGTAGTTAAAATATCTGGATGCCCGACTACCTCTGACCAGGTTCTTTTGGCGGAACGCGGTCTTAGCAGATGCTGCGGATATTATACTGTGCAGCTATTAGAGAACTAACACATTGTGATGACTACTAAACATACTGGGAAACATGACCAAAGACTCAGCAATTTCTCCATCTCTGTATTTGATCATCATTTTTCATCAAATCGAGTGAGACACTGATTCCCCAGCTGCTGGGAATACCGAGTGCTGACTGCTCACTGCTGACAGCTGAGTCCTTCTTTGGGAATTGCCCTTGACTTACCTAAACTTATTTGTCATATGTCACCTAAACTTATGCCCCCATCCCCAGGACGGCCTGCATGCACTCATTGGTCAATGGGGGAAGGTATAAACACTAAGCCACCTACGCTCAATTTGCAATGACTCCGAGGAGCCACCCTAGGTCCGAAGATCCCTTTTCGATCAGCTGAGACCGATGCTCTGTGTTGAGGTTCAGTTTCTCATTCTGCCCAGTGCTCTCCCCTTCACAAGTATTCCTGAGAGCGTTCCTGAGTAAACTTCTTGCATACAAATTTCCTTCTTGAGACTGTTTCCTGAGGATCCTAACTAAAAACAGTTCTTACCACAAGTGGTTGAGGAAGCAGAGTCTAAAAATGAGAGTTCAGAGCTCGATTACCACCAGCTGGCAAGGCAACAAGAACAGTATCATGGGTGGTAATTGGAGTGATGATAGAAACTGGCATGTTCCAGCAGTGAAATTTTAAAAATGTAAATTGATTGTAAAGTGGGATGGGAAATCAATTTAAAAAACCCATCCGCACTTGCACTATCTCAAGCATTTGATAGGTTCTGAAGAGGTAGCTATTCTAACTACAGTGGAACAGGATGGCAGTTGCTTGCACTATTAATGCATTGGGGCAAGAAAATAAGGTTCACATATGCTGATGCCAGAGACCAAAACAGCTAAGAATCAGATCCAGGATTTAAATATAAGCAAAGTAGAATTTCAGAGAAGCTGGATTTGTCGACTCCAGCAATTGTGCTATACAAAAATTGAGGCTCAGATTAGGAAGGAATTGGACCATAAAACTTTGCTGGAAACACCTGCCATAAAGCAGTCAAGAAGTTTGAGACCAGAGTTTTCTCAAAACCTCCAGGTCTTCAGAAGTGGCCCATTACTCCAAACTGAAGACTAGAGCTCCCTCATTTTTTTTAAGTGAAAACACACTTCTTCTCTTGGAACCTACCTCCACTATTCCTCCTAGTTACTAGACAAAAAATAAAGGCCAACTCACAGTGTAATCCAGAGGGATGCTGGCCTATTAAAAAAGGAAGAGTACTAGACTGAAGAGGCTATAAGATATAACCCACACATATCTGGAAGTCCCACAGTAACGTGTGGTTGTGAAATCAGAAGGGCAAGAATAAGGCGGATTAGGTACAAAGTTGGATATGGAGACTGTATTGACATAGGGACACTCTTCCCCTTATGAAGAAGTGACAGAGGAGGAGAAAGGCCAAGGTTGCTTTATATTGGGCTGGCCGAAAAGTCCATTAAGTTTTTTTCTATAAAATAAAAGACATTTCTCATTTTCACCAATAACTTTTTTTTTTTGATATTTTGAGTATATCAACTATCTCCCACTATTATCTTCTAGTGGGTAGAGGTCAGGGGTTCTGCTAAACATCTTCCAAAGCATAAGACAACCCCACACAAAGAATTATTTGGCCAGAATGTAAGCAGTGCCAAGAAACTTTACAAACCACTTTGACACATTCGATCAGTCAGAGCACTTTCAACATACACTGAACAAATCTTTTGTGTGTGTGTGTGTGTTTCAGTTGCATTCTTACCTTTCTTGAAATAATAAAGCATAATATGCTGAAAACGCATGTTTCTTCCATCTGCAATATTAAAATGACTGCACAAAAATTCACCGATTTTAATGTTTTTTAATGCACATTGATATGACAGCTGTCACAGTACAGCTACAATCTAACAAAATTGTTTCAATCACAGTACAATCTAACAAAATTGTTTCGAATGAAGTTAAAGATAACTAAGCACTACTAGAGCCATTGTACAGAAAAATGTAATGGACTTTTTGGCCAACCCAATAAATGGGTCAGTTCATTAAATGAAATAACAAGCTGAAATATATGGTTCTGATAGAGAACAGTCCCACTTGATAGGGCTCTGAAAACTGCCATGTGGGAAATCACCCTAGTGGAAAACCTTCTGGCACTGCACCTGATAGTCCATGCTGTTTGTTTAGAAAGGGAAGCTGTTGAAACAAAAATATGCATAAATTCATAATGCAAAATGACTTGATTTCTTGTTCAAGGGCCTGGATAGACAAAGGTTGACAGGTAAGGGACAAAGGATTCTAGGAGAAAACCTGTGTATGGACCTATTTGGGTCATGAAGTATAAAGATCTTTGTGTCCAATGCCAGTGCCCATCAGTGAGTACCCACCATGAGAGAGGCACTAAACCACCAAGTAGACAGAATGGTTTAGCCATTTGACATTACCTCTGTCTTTGGACAACCCTATCTTGTAACAATGAATTCTTGACCAAAGCAGTCATGGGGGCAAAGATGAAGACTATTCCTGGGCCCAATAGCTAGAGGTCCCATCCACCAAGACTGATCTAGTTACTGCTGAAACAAAGACAAATTCGAAGCCCCAATATTGCAATATCTTGTCAACTATCCACTAGGTAGCAAGTTGATTTCATAGGAATCTCCAATCTAAAAGCAGCAGCTATTCACCTTGATGGAGTCAACACATATTCTAGGTATACATTTGCTTTCCTTTCCTGCAGAGCAGCAGCAAGCCCCCAGAGAACATGAACTACTACACTCATGAACCAGCCATTGCATGTGCTCCACAAAAGGAAAAACTAAACTGAGAAAGAAGAACTCATAGTATTCAGTCATCATAGGTTCTGACAAAAGACATAAATAAGGAGAATCCCCAGAATTATATTTAATGAAAATACAAAATTACTCTTGTGAAGCCAGAAGAGACTTCTGAAAATGTTTTGGAAAAATTCAGGCTGTGTGTGTGTGTGTGTGTGTGTGTGTGTGTGTGTGTGTGTGTGTGTCACAAACAATATAAAAATAGATGGAACCACATTCATTAGAAAAATCTTAGCAAGAAATATATTAAAGCACATAACTCGCTACATTTTAAGTGGATTTGGTTAGCTCACTATACAATTTTTACGCACAGTTACCAATTTTTACTCCAACTTGGCAATGCAGGAATTAATTTAATCTTGCTTATTGTAGAGTATAATCAGTGTGTCTAAGGGTTTAAATAACTTGTTCAAAGTCACCCAAGAGGCTAAGTCATACTCCAAACCAGAAGACTAGTTCTGTTAGAGTTATTATATGTGATTTATTTTCTACCTCTATTTTTCAAACTTTTTGAAATATGGTTATCCTGATTTTATGGTGAAAATAAATTTGTAAAAGAAGAAAAAATAGACCCACTAGATATTCAATACATATTCATAGAATTTCCAAAGAAATAGCCACACAGAATAATTGTCATTCAAGATCATCTGGTTCTACTTTAAAGAGACAGGTTAAATTTCATGCCACGAAATTATATTCTCAGCCTGAATTGTCCATACGATTTCAAGCAAGTATGTCATTTTCACTTCTTAATCTAATAACTCTAAATCATTGCATTTAACAACTTGCTATCTATATTTTAGAGCTTGATGAAGACATTCTTATTTAAACAGTATTATAGTTTTTATGTAACAAATAGCCAGAATTTTCTATAACAATTAAAAACAATATTTTTAAGTAAAAGAAGAAAACATTGTCATATTACATCTGTCAGTTTCAATGGTAACTTTTTGGTCACCCTCCTTAATATATATAATGTATCCTAAGTATACTTTAGATATTAAAAAAGGAAATTAAATGGGTGATTTTTCTAGCCTCTGTATATGTAACCTCATTCAAAAACTAACAGATCACATTCTCTGAAGAGATTAAAAAAAATACAAGAGATAGGAGGAACTAGAGAATATATTGAGTTAAAAGCTGATTAATACTGCCTTCTCATCTCCCCTTCAAAATTATAAATAGATCTTATGAAAAGGTTTTGTTTTGTTTTTTAAGAATATGCTATAAATCACAACTGGGTTTACTTACTACATTAAGAATTTAAAATGTACCCGTAGTCAGGTGCTTCAACTTTAATGAAATAATTTTCTTCACTTTAGTCCCTCAACATAAAATCAATAGCTGTGTTCTTAACCGTCTAAATCACAGTTATTTCTGTTACCTTATATGACTGTGGAAATCACTATTTTAGAAGCAATTGGGTCAAATATCTCTTGAGTAACTTCATGTACAAAGAAGTGTACTGCGATATGAGCGGGCCTAGTAACTACTACCAAATGTATCAGAAGAATATCATGCTTGTGATAGAGATAGAGAGATGAGAGCAAATGGTTTTCCGAGCTCTCAACCCGCTGTCATAACCAGGTAAAAAGGATATAAATTCACTTTGTATACTCTAGTTAAATTACTTTGGTTTAAAAATTTACATCAAAATTATTTTTCTCTTATCATTTAAGCTCGTTTTATTTGATAGATGTTCAGCTCTTAAAATTAACTCCTAAAATATTTAATAGTAAATGGCCAAAGAGATTCAGATACAAAATGTCCTTCTTTTGACTGCTTTGTCTTTTTTTTCACTTCTCTCGTTATGCAATTTTTAAAAATCTTTGAAAAAATGCATTTCTTGAAAAATGTCTAGTGAGTCTGATTTCATGGAGATGGCTTGGCCCTGCTCTCCACCACAGAGACTCCACCTTCTCCCTTATCCCCTCGTCGAATTTAGCACCTTCTTTCCTTTTTTACATCCTATCCATTTACCCTAAACGTTGTGATCACTGCAGAAGCAAGATGGATCCCTACCCAAAATTTGATTCGGAATTCAAGACTGATGAAACCACACACATACCAAGAAATTATGAAAAGCTTCATTACTTACATAGCAATGCTTTCTGAGAACTTAGGGCAGGTCCCCAAGCTGGTCTGAAAACAACTTGAGTGAGCAAGGAAAGGAGACTGACTTGAGTTTTGGTTTCTTTTTTATTGACGTTACTATCTGAGGCCAGGATGAGGGTCCTGGTGTGTGGGCAGCAGTTTGCATGGCTTGAATTATATGCCAGAGCTAAAAGAGAAAAGTACCGAAGTTTCTTACCAGCGTTCCCAAATGTGGGCCTCAAGGGAGACTTAAGGCTTAAACGCTGTCATCAGCCAGACAACAAACACTGGAGTCAGACTCCTCATTACACTATGAAATACATTGTATCTCGTTTGCTCTACTGTCCTAGCCCCCAGCTAGTCTCTCTTCTAATATGTGGAATCTGCCACTCCACCTTTCATCACCACGTCGGGCCTGTATGCTTGCAAATCTGACGCTGCCGTGACCCTGTTCAAAGTTCTCCCGAGGTTCCACTTCCCTGAGCCCTAACCCTCACGCGTTCCCATTGAGAATTAGAGAACAGAATCTAGAAGACAGAAGGATACTCAAAGTGGTTTGCTACAAAATATTTTTGAACACTATCGTTTTATTTTAAATATCATTGGATATTTTGCCTTCTACTACAAACAGTTATATGAGCTTTACTATAAAAATAACCTCCAACATTTGATAACCTCCAACCAATTTAAAATAAACTAAAAAAATTAGAGTGCCCTTACATCTTCCTAGGGGACTTACCATATCGATCCTATGGCCTAGGCAGTTAATCAAGCATCCCCATAGGGTATGTATTCTCTGGTTTGAGAAGCATAATCTTACACAAAAGAATGTAAAGTCTTCCACTTAGCATGGGAAACCCTTTACTATCATAATCTATACCTTCCCTCGGGCCTTGTCATCACAATCAGCCTCCCCAAAGGGGACCCAGCAAGCACCCTGCGCTGTTTCCATGGCTTGTCAAGTTGCCCTTCCTCCACTCTCTCCTAGACACAGCTCCTCTTTCTCCACCTGGTGTGCTCTATCCTTCCTATTAAGGCTTTTAGTCTCTCTTTGAAGTACTCCTCTAGCTTTTCTCTGAATTATACGTATCTACATTATAGCAAGGATCATTTTGGTTTGTAATTTTTGCATATCTACCCTCCTGAAAGTTTTCGTGGACAGGGACAATATCTTTTCAACTACATGAGCTGGCACAAGTTCTACTGCATCATGGATAAGCAATACACTTTTGTTAAGTGAATGAAGAAATAGTTTTAAAGTGACATTTGTAGTAACTTTTGCTGCCTTCCTTTTAAATGCTGTAAAAGAAATCTCTAGTAATAACATGGTTGAAAATTTTCATTTACTTCACATGAAAGGTGACTTAAATACAGTTAAAATTATAGGGTGCATTCATTTTAAAGATTATTATGAGAATAGCCTAAACAGAAAAATTAAATAAAAAAGAACCAACAAAAGAATAGCTAAAAAGGAAGTAAAATGAAGAAGAAAACTTCAAGAAAAAAAAAGTGTAAAAAAAATTTTTTTTAACTTTTGAAAACTCCCAAGAGTTAAGAGCAGGGGCAAGGAAATTTACACAATCTCTCAAGATTGGGTGGTATGGGAGGAAAAAAACAATTTATACAAATTATAGAGAAACAAACTGGGGCAGGAGAGAGGCAAAAAATTTTACATGGGAAGCAAATACATGAAAGTAGTATTGTGGAAATATAAATTGGCACAGCCAGTATGAAAAATAGTATGGAGATTTCTCAAAACATTGAAAATAGGACTACGTTATGATGCAGCATGTTCACTTCTGGGTACATACAGAATAAAAGGAAATAGAAACAGGATCTCAAGGAGATATCTGTAATCTCATGTTCATTGCAGTATTATTTACAACAGCCAAAAAATATGGAAACAACCTAAGTGTCCATCAACAAATGAATGGATAAATAAGATATATATATATGTATGTATACCAGATATATGTATTAGTCAACTATGAGAAAGAAGAAAATTCTATCATTAAAAACAACATGGATGAAATCTGAGGACATTACACAGTAAGTAAAATAAGTCAGACAGAGAAAGACAAACACTGCGTGACCTCACTTATATGTGGAATCAAAAAAAAAATATATTGATCTCATAGAAATAGAGAGTAGAATGCTAGTTACCAGGGGCTAAAAAGTAAGGGAAATGGAGAAATATTGGTCAAAGTATACAAACTTTGAGTTTTCTGATGAAAAATTTCTGGGAAATATAAAGTATGGCATGGTGATTATTGTTAACAATACTGTAATATATACTCAAAAGTTGCTAAGAAAATAGATCTTAAATGCTCTAATCAAAAACGTTTATTATGTGACATTATGGAGGTGTTAACTGACACTATGAAGATAATCAATATATAAGTGTATCAAATGATGTTGTGCACCTTAAACTTACACAATATATCAATTTTGACTTCATCAAACTAGAGGAAAAATATGCAAAGAAGTAAAAAAGGAAGACTCAGATAAGTTCATAAATAAAAAGCAAAAATGTCAATCAGCATGAAAGATATATTTTTAAAAATACTAATGAAATGTGTCTTTAAAAGAAAGTAGACTGTGAGAAAATAGTTTTAAAAATTAGAAAACAAAAACGAAAATAATAATACATGCACCGGCGTTATTTCATTTGGGAAATTTTATCTTCGTTACCATGGTGATGGTTTCAGAGGAAACCCATGTATTTTAGAAGGTCATGAAATGATGTCAATAGTTTTTTAAATCCACACATGAAATGCTTAGAGCATGTAAAGCAGAGGTCAATAGAGAACAGCTTCTGTGCAATTTTAAATCAGATATTTAAAATTTTAAGATCAGATATTTACTATATGCATATAATTTTTGTTATTTTGGAACATTTTGACAAAAATTCATTCTATTAAAGTAGTAAATAGTTGCTTGGTGTTATAGGCATAATAATTAAAATTAAAATTCTTTATATTTTTAAATAAAAATTTAGATCAAACACAAGGACCCAGAATTATTCTTTTTTCTGTTTCGCTCCTTATTTCTCCTAACTGACAGTGGTGGGAGAGGGGTCCAAACCTGTGTAAGGGGGATTAAATTGTAAGATTCCAGAAAAGAGTGAACTGAATAATACAAAGTGAAAATGAAGCTAAAAAAGGTAAAAAAGATAAAGATATTAAAATTCACTTGCTTCAACTTGTCGAACTCAATTTTATCTACTACATATAAAAGATCTTTTGAAAAACAATTAAGTTCAAGAGGCTTCAAGGCCTAAAATGATCCCTGAGGTTACTAGAATTCTTAATAAAACTTTTCAGGGAGTATAAATATACCTGGGTGTCATGCAAAGCTTAAGTTTTTATGTGAATTAACAAGAACTTCAAAAGTGGCCAGATGGGTCCCCGCCACCACCCGCTCTCAGTGAATGCCAAGGGACAATCAAGCTCTGAATGTCTGGGGAACAGGGAGAGAGGGAGAGCTGGTTAGCAGTGTGGCTTAAAGCCAACATACTTCAATAATTGTGATTTTATATATTAAGAAATCAATTCTAGGAAACTATGTTTTTCAAGAAACTAGACTACTTCATTTTCTGTTTTGTTTAATTTCAGCTTTATTCAGGATAATTGATGTAATATGGTTTAAGATATTTACCGTGCACATTGTGGTGATTTAATATACATATATATTATGAAAGGATTCCTATCTTATTAATTAATGCACCCATCACCTCATATATTTATCTTTTTTTTGATGAGAAGATTTGTTTTAATCTCTTGGAAAATTTCATTTACAAAATGCAGTGCTATTTGTTGCAGTCACCGTGTTTCACATTAGATCCTTAGAACTTATTTTTCTTATAGCTTAAAATGTGTGCCCTTATACACTATTTCCCCTACCCATTAGTCCCTGGCAACCACTTTTCTACACTCTGTTTCTATGTACTTTCTTATAATATGTAAAACTACACAAGTTCATGGTGATTTTGGTAAGATTAGAGGAATAATTTTAGAAAACAAAGTTTCTGCTGCAATAAATATGGTGATAAATGAAAACATCAGTGAAAGAAAAAGTTGTAGAGATGTGTTTCCTGCTCCCAAGTCTGTCCAGAGAAGCTACATTCTTCTTTTTAAATTGACACAAAAGCTGTCTAGATTAACAACGGCACTCACGTATTCTGGAAACTGGTTATGCACTTGCTTAATGATTTTTTACAAGATTGAATGACGTCATTTTTCCAGGTAGAACATTCTCAGCAACCCAGGTTTCAAACCTCTTAGAGGTCCATTCCTGAACTATTTTATAACTGAGCCATGCCATTTTATTTCAATGTGAAATGTATGTGAATGTAAGATTAAACTGCACCAAGTATTCCCTAAAATGGACGGGACTTATTTCTAATATATTGGTAAATAAGTCCAGCTACCAATAGACGGGAAAGTCCAAATATCAAAATGGCAATTACCCTGCACTCATATTGAATTACTGCAGTGGTTATGAAGACGAAACTTGTTTGCTCAATGTAGCAAACATTGACTTGGTAGAAAATTGACTGTACATTCAAAGGGTGTATGTGAAAATACTTTAATCCAGTATTTACAAATGTACTTGCGGAATTAAGGAAAGTAGTAAGAGATAATGAAAGATATTAAAACTGGCTAGAACAAGAAACTATTATGATATCTAAACCCAAAGGGAAACTATTATGATATCTGGTAAACAGTGTTACCAGAACCCAGAAACAGCCAGAGCCATGAAAAATTGGCCAAGCGTGGGGCTCTGGCGGTGGCTGGCACAGAAGGAATTAGAAGAATACATACCCACAACTTTCTGTCTCCTACCGCTCAGTCTTCAACAGTACTAAGCTCAAATGGTAGCCAAAATGAAAGAGCTTATAGGTGATGTAGTTCAGAAGTCACTTTTCAAAGTCCCAAATTTCAGAAAAAAGAGAAGAGAATCTGTAGGAAAACACAAAGAAGTACATTCATTATTTTTCTCTTTGCTCTCAAACTCATTTATTTTTCCTTTCTTTGATCTCACATTAAGACAGGGAAATGCATTTCCTTGCCAGTTTGTTTCTAAGCATGTCTGCTCATTGGGAGCTACTGAGCAGAGCTTTAAGAATTAAAAGAAATCTTATATATCTCCCCAGGCAAGGAAAACAAAAGAAAAAAATAAATAAACAAATGGGAATACATCAAACTAAACAGTTCTTGCACAACAAAGGAGACGATCAACAAAATAAAAAGACAATACATGGAATGGGAGAACATATTCTCCAACACACCTGAGAAGGGGTTAATATACAGAATTTATGAAGAACTTATAAAACTCAGCACCAAAAAAAAAAAAAGCTCCAGTTAAAAATGGGCAAAGGAACTGAATAGACACTTTTCCAAAGAGGACATGCAGATGACCAATAGACAAATGAAAAGATGCTCAGCATCACTAATCATCAAAGAAAACCACAACGAGAGGTTAGGGAGTGGGGGGATTGAGTTAAAAGGAAAAAAATACCCATGAACATGGACAACAGCGTGGTGATTGCAAGGGAGAGAGGTATAAGGGAGTGAAAGGATAATGGGAAAAATACAATAAAAATAAAAATAAACATAAATGAATCCTAAAAAAAAAAGAATTAAAAGAAATAAAATATCATGCTATCTTTCCCAATCTCTGTTTATCTCAGACATCACCTCCAGAATGTTTGCATATTCTCCATGGTCCAGCTACTACTGGACACCTCTGGTCCCAACTCCCACAGATAGGGCAGAGCAGAGCAGGGCAGATATACCATTACAGTTTCAACTGCAAGCCCAGACTTCTGGGCTGAGACAATGCTACCTCTTCTGTCCCTCCATCCTGGGGGTGGTAGTAGCTTCATGCTGTTTTTACTGTCTGGGCTGTCTCTTGTTTCTCTGTATAAACTCTCAGGTCATCCATCAGCACTGTATCCAATCACAGGTATTAAATTTTCTCTGTTTGCAGTAAGCGAGTCATTACTGTTTTTGACAGAATTCTGATGAAATGCTGGATTAATTTGTAATTGAAAGACATTTTCATAGACTCAGGCTTTTACATCCAAAATTATTTAATAAATTGAAACTGTATTGACATCACAAAATGGATATGGTAAATAACAGTATCATACTACTTTCAGGCTAATGAGAAAAAATAGAGACATAATTTAATAAACTAATGAAATATTTATGTCACATACAAATGAAGTTGTAGCATACTGTGTGAAGAAAACTTTAACCGTAGTTTGAATAGATAAAAGTAGTGGGAAAATTGAGTCACATCATGGCATAAATGGCAGTAGAGGCATAAAGAATCTTAAAAGGAACTGCCACTTAGCAGCCAGTTTGATACTCACATTTTGAAGATATATTGCTGAGAGCCCACTTTTGTCATATAAGATTTCCATTTGCTAATAGAAGTAAGCACAGCAGTAAATGATCAATGATGGACAATGGTAAACAGCAAAGAGAACTATTTTTATCTATTCAAACTTAACGAGAAATTACTTCTAAGATAAATATGAAAAAGGAGTAAAATGAAATAGAAAACAAATTGTTAATATAATAAGGGGTTCTTATCCTATTTTAAACTACAATACCTGACATGTGATATGAATTAATAGTATTTCAAACAAGGCATTACTGGTAAGTGGACATATCATGGGAAGGCACGGTCTCAAAGCAGACTTAAGGACATGCAACTTTAACTGACCATGAAAATAAAAGTAAAAATAAGAACATCGTAGTCTCTTTCTTTGACTGGAGGATTTCTCACAACTATTTTTCTGATCCCAATGTAGTAAATACAATGACTGTGGATGAGGTCATCAGAAAAGGGAATAGAGAAGGCTTGGCTCAGTGTCTCGCCCACACTGTGGGCGCCCCTTCCATGCAAAACGCCAGTAATCTACGCTTGGTGCAAACACTTGTGAGTCGAGAGCACTGAGACACATTGAAACCAAATCACAGTCATAGATAATGAAGACTGCCGCTGCTGACTTCCACTGATGGACATGAAACACTGTCCCTTTAGAAAAAGTACTCCCGGGAAAACTTCTCTTCACTCAAAGCTGGGGCAAGGAGAACTGCTTTCACTGGAGGTTGTATAGAATATCAGTTGCCAAGGAGACACAATTTGAAATAGCCAACCAAATAAGATACTAAACAGAAATGATACAAATCCACTATAAAATCTAGAACTTTGAAGCCAGTCCATCAGCTGTGCATTAAGAATGCACGACATGCACACAGCAAACCTCAGCGGTCAGGGTCTTCTCTTGCATAAGTAGGAACCCGTGGGTTACTAACAACGATAAATTGAACATTGCAACATTGACTTAGGATCGAGTGCTACACTTTGTGAGTGAAAAATTCAACTAAGGTATTTCTGCAAAACTTAACAGCAACCAAATATTGGGAAAATGTCCAGAACCACAATCCATGAAAAAAGCAAAGACAGTGAATGGAATTAAACATAGAAGCAATTACTGATTATATTATTTGGATAGACTTAAATGCTTCACGAAAGGACACAAAAAGCTTGCCAATTGTTTCTCCTTTGCAAAATACATAAACAAAGATAATTGGTTATTTAATTTTCGGAAGTTATTATTGATTTCTTAGAGTGGATTATTTAGAATTTATAATATCAATACGACCTTAAAAGCAAAGTCCTACTTTTATCTTTAGAGACATTTTTACAAGCTGAAATGACTGTTGGAAGCACACAGATGAATTTCTGAGCATCCAAATACCAAACTAGCATCAGAAAACTCCACTGGTCTGGAATTTTGAGTAGTCTACTGTTTATAAGGGTGTACCTATTGGGTGTACCTATTGGTGTACCTATTGGTACCTATTGGTACTGATTTGCAGAAACTTTCCCTTTGAAGTTTTTGCAGTTATAAAATGAGGGAAATGAATCAGACTCTAACATGAAATGCAAAGGAAACAAAAGAATACCATTGGCATACTTGCCTATAGACTGTATTTGTTTACTAGGATTGCCTTACAATAGTACCAAAAACTGGGTCTTTTGTGTCCCTTTGTGAAGCAATTAAGAGAATAAAAGGAACTAGAAGAGAAGTGTTTGTACAGATGGGAAAAGAACTGACATGAATTCAGTATTACAAAAGGAGAACACAGGGAGGTGTTTCTCAGGGGTGGAGGTAACAAAATACTGTGGATGTTATTTGCATTGTTCACAAATATTTGGTTCCCTTCTGGTCACATGAAAAGATTGCTCGTACTGCCAATCCCCTGTCCTCTACTCACTTAATTCAGGAATGACCCAATGACTTACTTTGTCCAACAAAATGTAAACGGAAGTAACTTTTGTCACTTCCAGGTTGAAGCTTTCCATGCCATGGCATGCCACAACACTGGCAATATTCCAAAAAGTTCTGCTGTACCAGTTAAGATCTCAAAGTGGGCATAACGTTGGTCAGATCTAGCTGACCCTCACTAGGTATGCAGTGTGACGTCACATCTTTGCTCTTTCAAGCCAGGGAGATTTTCGTGTTGTTTTTTATACGACATAATCTAGCCTACCCTGACTGTAAGAAGTGAAGAATGCAAGCAAGGGGGCAAGGATAACAGGAGCTGAAAAAAAGTCCTAGGATTTGAAATCTTTACTGTTTTCTTTTCAATGGCTTCCTGTTATCAAAATTAGGACAAATTTGTCTATATTAAGGTCTATCTATTTCTTCTCTTTCTTTGGTATTTATATACTTCATTGCATCACATTACTTCTTCCAGTTTGTCTAGGCCCAGATTAGATTGTAAACTACTTTCAGTTATTGCTAAAAAGTTTCACCCTTTAACTCCTTAACATATTGTGGGTGCTGCAATTTATTGTTGCTGAAATGAAGTAGATGGAGGCAGAAGGGGAAACGTTTTTGATTTGGGCACTGCCGTAAAAATGGAATGGGTTTACAAAAGAATGAGGAACTCAATGGTAAATCCATTCAAGCTGAATTTTGATGACTTTTTTTAATAAGGAAGAATCGTATCATTTATTAATTACCTATTGTGCACTAGGTGATATATTGTGTGTTTTATTAATGCCATTTTATCGACATGCACAGCAATTGTGATAAGTACATACAGTTAATTCCACTGATAGCTAAGATTAGAATTCCACTGATGTGAAAGGTGAGAGTTGTCCATTCTCAAGTGGCGACTTAGAACTGAGGCCGGATTCCATTCTAACATGGAAGAAACCAAAACATGTATTCTTGTTTCAGAGAGAGGAGCTTTGGGCTGAATGTCTGTTTTTGTTATTAACGTTAATATGATACCCTGATAACATTCATGTTCCTGCAGAAAGCTAGTCCTTGTTTTTGCAATTGGCTCTCTATTGCAACTGGAGTAAATGAGCAAAGCCCAAAATTTCCTACAAAAATAAGATTCATTCTGTGTCATTCGTATTTCAAGCCCTTTTCTTAGGGGAAAAAAGAAATTAACACATTGTTACAGTGTTACAAGGTACGATAATTTTCTTTTATAACCTGAATGAAAAAAAGTGCCAGAAATTCTGCTGCTTCCTGTGAATCTGAGTGATATGAAATTTCACCATTAGTCATAGAATAAGATTAACTGCTTGCAGATAATAATGAAGGCAGTGTTGAATGCATTTAAATGATTGAATGAAGTGTTTGAGAAAGGAAGTCATATAGAGGCATATAATTTTATTTTTCTTTCCTTTGGTGCAGTATTTAATTCCTTAAATATATGAAAAGAAAAAAGTGTAGTACCTTGAAATTTCCCATATGACATCTAGTGTTGTTGCAATGACAAAGGCACCCTGCGGCAAACATTTTCTTTGCATAGCATCCTTCTTGTCATGTTATTTTTGTTGGAAAATGATTTATTAGAAAGTTTCTACAGTATGGTGCCAGAATAAATCATGTTGGCTGGATATGAAGGAACTATAATAATCAAATGTAGAGGTAAATTCATTAGCTATTAAAAGCCTATGTGAGTCATCAATACTTCAGCCTAACCCAGTGGTTCTCAAAGTGTGATTCCTGCACTGGCAACTTCAGCAGCAACTGGGAGAGTGTCAGAAATGCAAATTCTTAGGCTCTCACTCCAGACCTGCTGAATCAGAAACTTTTGGGGATTAGGTCCTGCAATCTATGTTTTAGCCAGCTCTCCAGCAGAAACTAAGATTCCTAAAGTTGGAAAAATACTGCCCTAATCCATGGTTAGATTTGGAAAAAATGTATATCTTATCCCTATCCTTCGTCTTTAACAGTGGTTCTTAATCTGGTTGAACATTAGAATAATCTGTCAACCCTTTTAAAAAAATACTTATGTTCAGACCTATTCCAAACAAAGGAAATCAGCATATCCCAGGTAGATCTGATGACTGCAGAGAATTGATGACGACTAACCTATAGCAGCATTGTTTGCGGTGAGAAGAAAGAATTTTTAGTATAGTGCCAGCAAATCTGGATCAGAATTCTGATCCAAATATCTATTCAGGTATAACTTCAAGCAAATCATAAAACGTTGCAGATCTCTCCATCACAAAATTTTGCAAGTGCCAACTGAGTTGAATTATGTGATCACACATCATAAATTATAAATCGTGCGACTCATGGTTCAAGACAGGAAGTTTCCGATCTTGGTTAGAGCTGTAGAACCTCCAGCCCCATAGAGACTTGATGAGACAGAATCTGCATTTTAAAGTGATCTGTCCTTCATACTCATACTCATGTTTGACAAGCACTGTTTTAAAGCATGAGGCCAAGATAAGTCATGGTAAAATATGAAAAGCAAAAATGCACTTGCATACAATTTTTGCATACTATGTCCCATTACTCAAATTCTATTTAGCTTTAAATAAGTGTGGGGTAAAAAAGGGGGGCTAATGTTTAGAAAAAACATTTCAGCCTCACAGTTTCATTGTGATCTTTCACTTTGGAACTGAAAACAAAAAGGTCCTATAAGTCTGCTTGTTCAGCAATGATATAAATGGACACAGGTCCCCTCAGGGCTTGCTGGGTTACTAAGAGCTTAAGAGCAATTCAAGTTTGAAGAATAATTCTCTTCATGGCTGCTCTTCAAAGTTTGACACAGAGCAAGAGAATGTAGGCTGAGCTGATGAACAACCAGCAACAGCAAGTCTGCAGGAAATTACTTGTCAATAAACACATGTATACTAATTATTATAAATATTATTATTGACTTTCATAAACAGACTAAGTTTAAATCAACACATTATAAGTAATATCACTGTAATTACATATCAGAAAAAATTTAAGAGAAAGCAACCAGAAAACGCGACTCATATGGATGATTTAGCACTGAGTTCGATTTCTTTCAGCAGGTACCCCCTTGCTGTTTACACAAGTGCAATTATGAAGGCATAAGACATGACTTTTCTTGTAACAAAGCTCCTGTATTCCTCTGCTCTTTGGAGAAAGTAATAAATTGCTAGGTAAACAATAAGTCCAGTAAATACTCCCATACACTTCAGCTCATCGGTTGTGTAAATTTTATTGACTTACTAGAATCATGTGATTTGGATTTGCTGTCTGTAAGGATGGAAAGCTGTTATACAGGTGAATAAGTGGATCCCATTGGCCCATAAATAAATGCTCAACCAAAAAAGCTGTGGAAGAGTAGATTTGTATTCCACCATCTGGTGCCTCTGATAATATTACCAAAGCAGCAGTAGGTGGTAGTGGGAAAACACCCGTTTCATTTTCATCCTTGAGAAAACAGTGGCATTTGGAAAACACATGCATCCTCTTTTCTGGGCCAACTACCTAAAGACTATCTAATATAAAAGGATTTACTTTTCCAAGAGTTTTCCACGTTAGTGAGTCCCACCATATTAGCGATGGGGAAGTGCTAGACTGGTAGACCTGACATCTAACATGCCCTGTTTTGCTGCATAACAGAAAGATCACCACCGTGAATAATGCAGAACTCCAAAGCTGTGGAAACTCGTGCAAAGTGTCTGAATGAAACGCGTGTAGATGCTAACGAATTCTCAGAGGACCAAGAGGTCTCATCTCAAAACTTCAGCTACATTAACCTTCACATTAGTTAAAGCATCTTACGTGAGGTCCTAAAAGTTAAGTATGAATCCACTGATCAATCCATTCTTCTTTTATATTCCAGTCATTCCAAGCATTTTAACTTAGTACTTCTAAGTCTCAGGCATTTTGCAACCTCATCTGATTTAGGATAATTTTTTTTTCTAGTTAAATAAATCTATTTCTTAATCAGACTCTACCTTACAAGCATTGTTCCTGTATTTTCATAGACATAGAATCAGATATACAAATAGCTGCAATTTAAATTTTTAACTAGTTCTATTTTATGTATCTTCAGGCCCCATTCTGATGGATGTACAAAACTTACAGAAGTCATTTTTAGGTCAAAGCCTGAATGCAGGGTCAAGATGGAGAAAAAAGAACATTCTGGTTCATATCAGAATACCTTGCCATACTTGTATTTAGAAAAGATTCACATCTAATTCTTCCAAATATTTTCACATTCCCTTATCAAATGCTTCTGGAGAATAACATCTTAGAAAGTAGAGAGTACACTGAATGAAAAATGATGAAAAGACAGAGGTTCTAGTATAAGATCTGGTGTTAATTATGAAAGCTTTGGTAAAATATGTCACTTTACTGTGTTTCAGTTTCCATATATACCAAATACTTAACTAGATATGATTAAATGTATAGTCAATCTATGATTAAATAATTTCCAAATCCCCTAAGAGTTCTTTTACATGCTCATCAGCTAAAATCACCTCTAGGGAACAGAAGGAACACATACCACACTGCTGAATGGCTTACACACTACCAACAACGTACACTAGTTGAGCATATACTAGGCGTCAGGCACTGTTCTGAGCACTTTTTATGTATTATCTTGCTTTATAATCGTAACACTCTATCCGTATTTTACATATGGGAAAATCGAGTCTCAAACAGGGTAACTAGCTTGTCTATTGTAGGTTCTCCCAAGGCTTCCATCCAGACAATCAGTTCTTGGAGCCTGGAGCATTAACATTTTTCAGCTGTCATGTGCCATCCGAAAGTATTTTTACTTCAATATATTTAAGTCTGTGTCACAGTATTTTCAAGGCATCTTTCCATTGTTGTTACTGCGCAATCTGGAGAGCAATGAAAGGCCCTGCAAAAGCTATGACTGCTCCAATTGACTAGTTTCCAAAGAAGCCTTTCAAACAGTAGGTCACATACTCATAAACCAGCTAAACTCACTTCTAATAGTTCCTGATATTTCCAGAAAGCAGCTTTTGACGTTGGACAATAATCTCTATGATCAGGTAACACAGATATATAATTCAAAATGTAGCCTCCTTGAGGTTAAGCTCACAGTCTGTTTTGTGTCCTGCAGTGGGGCACATTTCAATTCTGTTTAATACAGAATTTAGTGTATGGCTAAAATATATACTGGTATGTTTAATGCCTGTATTATATATTTTTTACAGATTTCCACTTTTACCATTCTGTTGCATATTTATAGTCTGTAAAGGGGAGTCAACGAGTTTCCGGTGCAGGATGCAGGCCCAATGGCAATCCTCATAGAGCCTGCGCTGACAAAATCTCAGTCTGGTTAGACTGCCTCACTTGAAGACTAGAACAAGGGAAGAGAATATTTTGCCCTGGCCAATGTGGCTCAGTTAGTTGGAGTGTCAAACCATAACCAAAAGGTTGTGGGTTCAATTCCCAGTTAGGGTACATGCCTAGGTTGTGGCATTGATCCCCAGTCCAGGTACATATGATCCCCTCCCGGCACATACAGGAGGCAACCAATCAATGTTTCTCTCTCTCAAATTGACGTTTCTCTTTCTTCCTTCCTCTCCATCTTCCTCTCTAAAAAACAATGAAAGATGTCCTCAGGTGAGGACAAAAACAAATTTAAAAAAAAGAAAGAAAATAAAATAATTTGAAGATTCAAAGGAAGGACAAGACTGAAATTTACCCAATATCTTCATAGGAAAATGACCCTGCAGGAAAAACAAGTTACCTGAGGAATTCAGTTCTTAAAAAGAAATTGAATAACCTATACTTAGTGAAGCAAAATTAATTAAACATACACATCAAGAAATTTGGGCAAGTATAATCAAAAACTTCAAAAAAGTAATAGAGATTATTAGTGACATGAAGAAACAATAACAGTTTTAAAGAAGAACAAGGTGCAAATATTAAATGTGATAAAATATAATTGCTGAAATAAAAGAAGAAGACGTGATGGACACCTAGGTTGCTTCCAACACTTGCCTATTGTATGTTTCACTGCTATGAACATAGGGGTGCATAGGTTCTTTTGAATTGGTGTTTCTGGATTTTTAGGGTATAATCCCAGCAGAAATCTCTGGGTCAAAAGGTAGTTCCATTTTTAGTTTTTGAGGAAATTCCATACTGTTTTCCACAGTGACTGCACCAGTCTGCATTCTCACCAACAGTGCACTAGGGTTCTCTTTTCTCCACAACCTCACCAGCACTTGCTGTTTGTTGATTCGTTTATGATGGCCATTCTGTCAGTGTGAAGTGATATCTCATTGTGGAAATGAGTGGATCAAAAAACTGTGGTACATTTACACAATGGAATACTAGGCGGTAGAAAGAAAGAAGGAGCTCATACCATTCATGACAGCATGAATGGATCTGGAGAGCGTTATACTAAGTGAAATAAGCCAGGCAGTGAAAGACAAACACTGTATGATTTCACCTATAAGTGGAGGCTAATCAACAGAAAACAGAAGCAAGTAAACGTAACCAGAGACATTGAAGTAAAGAACAAACTGATAGGAACAGAGGAGGGAGGGAGGGGAAGACTGGGGGAAAGAGGAGAAGGGTGGTCAAGGAACATACATGGGGGACTCATGGACAAAGACAAGGGGGTGTGATCGAGGGTGGAGGGTGGCTATGGGAGGATCGAGGGGAGTGGTGGGAGTAAAATGGACAAAACTGTACTTGAACAACAATAAAAAAAAGATGCTGTCATCTTCACACTAAAAAAAAAGAAAGATAAAAACATGATTAAAGTAAAAGAAAGTGGAAGTCTGAAATAAAAACATCATCATCCATATATTTGGAACCTAGCTAAAGAGAATATAAAAATCTGGAAAATATATTTGGGATTTTCAGACAGAAATGACATATTAAATATAAAGAAATAAAATTTAGCCTGACAATGACTTCTCAATAATAGCAATGAAAGCCAGAATAATATTATTCAAATAATTAGGGTAAATAACAATTATTTTAGAATTTTATATATGGCCAGATTATCATTCAACAACTCAGATAAAACAAAGTTGTTTTTAAACAATAGCGCTTAAAGTGAAAGGAATTTATCATCAACAGACCTCACTAATAAGATTTCTAAAGGATGTGCTACAGAAAGAAAGCAGATCAATAATGTCATACATGCATGGTTTAAAAATACAATAAAAATGGGCAATTAAAAATAAATGAAAATAAAACACAAACATTTTAAAAGAAAACACTTTTTCTATCCATTGATCTACACAAGAACTTTACACTTGCCATATTGATAAAACAGGTAATGCTACCACATACCTTGTCTGCAAATTCTGTCTTCTCTCCCTGTTCTCATGTACCTGGTGAACTTCCAATAATTGTCACAGCCTCAGATCAAAGTTTCTCCACCATTGTCTGGGTTTCCAAACCATCCTGAGACCAACTGAATAAACCTCATGCATACTTCTTTTACAGCCTTTGTTGAATCTATTACTTATTTAATAAATAATTACTAAGCAATTACTTTGTTTCAGGCACTACTTCTGGCACTAAGAAGGCAATCACAGACATATGGAGTTTCTGCTTTCATAAAGGTTCCATTAGTAAACAGCTACAAATTTCATTATTGCAATTAATAGTTACAGAATCTTTTCTGTGAGTCCCTAAAGGTTAGGGAAACTAATTTATCTTTGAACTTTCATGTTTCAGAGTGATTTGAAACTCAGTCCACCAAAATCTGTCACATTCAGATGGACATACATGAAGACTGAGCTGGCTAAATAGAGCCACTTAATTATGTTTGTCAGTAGAATAAATCCTGGTCATTAGTGGACAAGAATCACTATCTTATATCTGAAAAAATATAACTCATCATTTCTTTTCGTTTTCATCATCTCTGAGCTATAGTCCGCATTTAGATTATAGAAAGTCGAAGAATTGCTCAATAGGCACCAGTTTTCAAGCATCACTTTTCGTTTTAACATGCAAATAAGCATTGCATGCTAAGACTTGACAGCAGGAAGAAAAAGTTCATATTATTCAGAATTAGCTTACTATTTAGAATTATTTAGGATTAGCGAGAAATACTGTTTTCTGCCACCAGTATTATTTGGGAGAAATGAATTAACTAAGCTTTGTTCTCTTAACCTGTAAAGAGTGTTACTAATAACACCTGCCCCAACTGTACTTTACAGGAATTATAATAGAAAGGAACAGAGAGGGCAAGTTCTTTAAATCTCAAAAGAACAATGCAAACAAGAGAGCCTACTGAAATGTAAGCTCCAAAAAGGTGAAAATTGCTATCTATTTTGTTCACTGTGAAATCCACAGTATCACACCCAGACTTGTGGGTACCATAATAAAATATTGCTGCTCTTAATATATCATTAACAGAAGTAAATAAATATGTAAAAACCCACTCATTTATTCTTCCCAATTACAAACCTCCAAAAAAATTAACCGTAAAATTTGAGAGAAGTTTGAAGAGTTTCTTAATTTGAAATCTGAAAGACACTTATTTTGTCAGATTAGTCAATGAATAATTGTACTACTATATCTACAAAGCCAAAATGAAAATTTCCCTCTATACTGTTGAAAAATGGGTTGCCCTAGAGATTAAGTAAGAAAAAAAAAAGACAGTGTTTTGATGGAGGCTAATTATTCTGTGTGTGTGTTTGCATGTATATGTGTGTATAAAGCTTTGAAATTTGAAGAACATCCCTGCATCTGCTTAATATGGTTATCAGATATTCAAAACTCTGCAGTGCAAGCTATGTCATTAAATTCTGTTGGCCCCTCTTCTCGTTCCACAAGTACTCAGTTAGTCCACTCCCCCCAAAATGGATCAAGTCTCCTATAAGCCTATGTCCTCATTCTAGTGATAGAATCATCTCTCTACTGTCTTCCTAAGGCCATTTTCCCATTGGAAAGCCCTAAGTTACAGGTAGCATCAGTTCTCACTATGGGCTTCCAGAAACTTGTGCCACTTTTACAAAGTTTCCATGATATAATGTATTAAGCAAGATATTTATCAACAGAACACTTTTTGAAAGACTGTGACTCTCTATCAGTTCAAATTAGCAGAGAAAGTAATCTTTACTGAAAGGTTCAGCCTGATAATGATGATAGAAGTGTATTAAGAGCAATATTTATTAAGATTTCAGTGGAGTAGTGTCAGTCTCTCATTGAAAACCCCTGAATAATATGTGGCATCATATGAATTATTTATTATTCACAACATAATATATGTTAGCATGCCAAGAATAAGTGGTCAAAAAATGTTACTCTATAAACGGCAGACTTATTCCTGCAACAACCCTAGCTCAGGAAAGGGTCCTTACTCCAAGGCAACGTATGGAGCAAGGGGAGGGAGCTGGGGGCTTGGGTCTCCAAGGTTTACTGTTCCGTGTCCTCATCTCTTCCCCTCTCTGTCTAGAACAAGTGGTGCTGTTCCCACTGGAACAGAGCCTGTCTGAAGTCCGCAGGGGCCAGGGAGGTAAAGTCCAGTTAAGGGCATAGTTTACATTTGTGAGCTTCAGTGGCCACATTCTCCACCCATATGGCCACCTCCCGGCCCCTAACAGCTTCAACCGATAAGGCAGAATTACCTTTCCTGGGAATCTGACTTTACCAAAGTGACCTTGGGCTGGGAGACTCTCCACCAGACTGCCTTTAAATGTTCATTACCTTGTCATGGCCCTTACCTGGACAGCCAAACAAACACAACCCTCAAACATTTCACTGGCCTGGGGAGTAGATGAGCGTCCTTACCAAAGTGGGAAGATTCTCTGCAGATATCCAGGAGCATACAGTGGGCTCATGTAATGAAAACAAGGCAGAAAAAAAAAGGAGGACTGGATTGTAACTCTAACATACACTAAGGCACTTGAGGATTTCAGAAAGTCACTTCACATCTTTGTGATCATTTCCTACTTTATAGAATAAAAGAAAACTGGATGAACATACAGTTTTAGAAAAGAAATATAGCTGAAGATCCAAGAGATGGGAGTTATGTCTGGGAGGGACAAACAACTCCTATACTTCAGTTGCGAATTCAGCCCTCAGACAGTGCACAGCATCCGTGCACACTGAGTGGTGCGGGGAAAGGTGACTCACTGAGAAGTAATGCCTTTTGAAAACAGACCTTCTTAAAATGTTTTTTTTCTCTATAGACTTCACTTCTCTGGGAAATGCATTTTTATGGAATTCTTCACATCTTGACATTACTGAGGCTGGAAGCTCCTCCAGAGGAAAGCCTAAGACTTAAATGAATTACATTCAATGTTCAAAATTAGTAGCAAGATAGTAGAAGTCAACAAGGGGGCCTGGCCTACTGAGATTATGGAGGTAGCTCATACAGCATGGTTTTCATTAGAGCACTGGTTTTCATTAATGGTGCTGCCCGATCCATACAATCAGAAGCAGGCAAGGAAGGAAGATTAGGAAGCACGGGGTACTTGCCCCCTAAAGAATGTCCAAATCCTTTCCCCTGGTTCCAGACCTGGGCTAGATATCGGGCCCGATAACCAGGTACTGAACTATCTTGGCCCCAAGGAAGGAGGTCATTGCCACCTCATAGCAAAAGATATTGTAATAATTTCCCCAGGCCTTTCGTGAAGGGATTTGTATTGGTAACTGTGCACTTGAAAAAGCAGAATAACACCAAGATATTTCAAGGACTTATTGAACTCAGGATATGAATTATACCAATATCTGTACAAGTAGGACTGCTCTGGGCATGCTTTTAGCTCCTAAGCATCCAGGAAAATCAGCTAGGGCCCTTGTTGTAGTTCTGCACTTTCAAGTTCTACTCTTTCTCTTACCCAATCTTCTTTTGCTCTTAATCCCATGGATGTAGATCCCAAGCGCCTACCCAATATACTTCATGCGTGTATATATCCATCTCAGAATCTATTTTGCTCTAAAGTTTTGTGCTTATTCATTAAATACTCAACTCTGTGCAAATATGAAACAGGCAAACAGGCTTTATGAGAAATGAAGGCTTAATAAAATCAAATATGATCTTTATTTTAAAACTCTCCAGTTCATAAAACTAAACAGCAGGACGAAGTGCTGAACAAGCAGAACTTTAAAATTAACAATTTTTATAGGCAATGAGTGACAACCAAAAGCAGGAGTAGAAAATAAAAAGATGAAATTATACATGACAACTCCATAGAATATTAATAATTTATGTGAATGCTAACTCTTTTTCTAAGGAAAATGAACTCTTGATTTATGTTAGTTCTTCTTATTACTATCTGTAAAATTGGGATTTAGTTTACTCATCTCTAATAATTATTGGGATATAAAGAATATAAGGGGTAGTAAGCACCCTAAACTATTTACCTCCATTTCAGGCTCATTCCCTGCTCCCCCATAAACCTTGTGACAATTGGAGAATTTTCAGAATGTGGAAAGTTAACTTGTCATGTGCTCAGAAGAGATTAATGTCTCCATCTGCAAAAGTGAAACAAAGCAACAAGACTCCCAATTGTTCTGGGTATACAAAATGCTGAAATACAGAAAAAACACTGCACAGTGTTTCTTTTTGGACTCAAGATAAAAAATGGGCTGCAGTTGAAAATTACCTTTTCCCAAATTAGGTCTAACTGTTACCCTATTCCCAACTCAATTGTCAGCAGAAAGTCTGCCATGAAGTTATACTCTTGTGAGCAAAACAAGATACAAATAATATGCACAAAAATAAATATATACATGTTTATAAATATATTTATGCACTTACATTTATATAAATGTATTTATATTAAATAAGTATATTTATATTTATGTACTTATATACATTTATATATAAATATATGCTGTTTATATATAAACATAAATATATATAAATATGTATATACATATATATTATTTCTTTTCAATATTTTGTGAGAAACTACTATGTACCTGCTGTTATACTTGCTGCTGGAGGTTGAAGGGAAAAAATTAAAATGTTAATTTTACTTAAGGACTTGCTGACGAGGGCTTTGTTCATAAGATTTGGGAGTTACAGGGATAAAATTACACAGCTTAGTCCTAAATAGCCTTGGAAGAGAAAAAGCCAGTGGAAAAAAAACTAAACAGAGATGAAACAGATGATTTTCCTTATGTTAAAATAAGACAGCTAAGGGAAGACATCAATGAATTTTAGACATAGAAGGAATCTGAGAAGTCATTTACTGAAATCCACCCATTTTACCAATGAAAGGTTAGCTACGTAGATTTAAGATGAACTCCAGAAGTTGTACAGGTTTTTTCACCATTTGTTACTTATATAAATTTGAGCAAGTCGTTTTTCCTTGCTGAGTCTCAGGTTCTTAATCTGTAATTCGGCAATAATAACATTGTCTTTCTTGTTGTATTGTCTCGAGTATTGAATAATGAAATATACACTAAAAGATTAAAATGGTGCCGGGCTGATGGGAATTGCTCAATAAGAATAACTTCTTAATATTAATGCTGTTGGCAGGAGAGCCAGTACCCAGCTTTTACAATTCTGTATCAAAACTCTGCTCAGTACTGTATTGTATATTTAACCATTTGTTAAGAGGATGGAGCTTATGATAAGTATTCTCGCTATGAAAATAATAATCATAAAGAGAGCAGAAGGAAACTTTGGGAAGTAACAGGTATGTTTATCACATAGATTGTGGTGAAGATGTCCTGGACGGATAGATACATCGCTAGGCTCATCAAGTTGTATGCACTAAATATGTACAGACTTTTGTCAATCATACTTGGATAAAGTAGCTTAGAAAAAAATAGAATTCTGTTCATCAGCCTGTATTGCCCTCGATGCACAAATTGACTCATATATGCTTAAACTTTGACACTTGAATAACAAACACACCCCCAACATGAGTCAGCAAATAGTGTTCTATTAGCGAAAGTGCTGAAAATGGAAAACTATACAAAAGAGTCAGAAACAAAAGAACAGAAGGTGAGATCAGTGTCAGGAAAACAATGAGTCTCAAAGTTCTTCATTTCATCTACTATGTATAATATTATCTTATACATAGGATAGTTTTACTTCCTGAAACCATAGGCAATTACAGGAATTACTTGGAAATATAAAAGGGAAAGAACAAGCCAACCTCTTTCTGCCCTCTTCGGGGAGGATAAGAAGAATCTGAAACCCAACCCAGGTGGGCCCGTGAGAGTGCCTAACCACTCTTGATGAAAATACAAAATTTTTGGCATTTGAAATAGTTTTCTGGTGCATCACTGGAGTATTATCTGAGCAGTAGAGTGTGATAGTTGACAACAGACAATGTAGGGTCATAGGGAAATTGCTTTAAAACAAGCTTTGCTCAGTTTTGTTATATGGAAAATGGGGTTAATAATAGTACTGCCCTTACAACAAAAGTTTAAAAGATTAAACAAATTAATGTTTAACGAAATATGCATCATACAGTGAGAGACACATATGAAATACACAATATTAATAATTCCTAGATCCCTGGTTCAAAACTAGTAAAAGAAGAAAGAGTTTAAACTACCTGGGGATTTAAAAATTAAAGTAGGACTCAGATCTTGTTTCTCAAAGTTACAATAGCCCAAGCTCGAGCCATGACAGTTTGTGAGGAGTGTGTAAAGGCAGGCCTAAAGAGGGAGAGGGATGCCAGCAGAAGTGGCACTAGTGACAGTAGAAAGCACAGGTTAAGGAAACCTGTAGACAAGGGCAGCAAAGGTCGCTGTACCCAGAAAACTGCACCCATGCCGAAACTGGGTCTAAGGAGGTCGAGTCGTGAAACAAATGGGGAAAAAAGTGTTTTTTTAAATGTTAAATACCCTAACAATACGTCAAATAGAGATTTTAATCTATAAAGCTTCAAACTATAACTAGTTTGAAATCTTTAGAAAAAGGACGTTTCATGCAATCCAATAGTTTTGTGAGGTTGTCTTGTGGGAGACATGGCACCATCACCCTGACCCATTAGAGAACACAGCCATGGGAAGACTCCCTTCTGACTCAGAGCAGGCAGCTCATCTTGAAGAACATCCTGCCTTTAACCACATTCCACCTGAATTGCCTCTCCTTGGGAAGGAAGAGAAACATGACCTACACGTAACCCCAAGGAAAAGAAATCAAAACTAAAGACTGAAACCCCAATATTGCTTGGCAAATAACATTATACTATAGTGACAAGGGTTGGAAGACAATATTATGATATTCTTGCTACCTATAAATTTATTTATCATATTGATCAATACTTACTTGAAAGCATGTGTTGTTTACACATAAAGCTTCAAATCTACTTTTTTTTTGGGGGGGGGAATCCCAAAAGGTTAATCAATATTTGTGAAAGAAGATAGTGGTTTAAATAGCTAAAAATTAGAAATCTGTGGTAATAAAAGTGATTTTCCCATAGATGAATATTTTCTTCAACTCATGTGTTCACTCATTCATTAAAAACCATCACTTGAATGACTTAACTCTCAAACCATGACCATCACAAGCCCTCATAAAAGCCAGGGCCATCCCAAATGTTCAATGTACACATATATTTTGAGTAAGTCTTATGGCATCATTAGGAACTACGACTTATTTAGAAATACCATATTCAAAACTCTGTGAGAAATATTAGGGATCTAGCTCTCAGTAAGCGTCCACTTTTATAGGTAAACACAAAGAGAGGGGGGTCATGGCGAGTCCCCAACTCTTGAGATAGTGTCTTTGAAGATGGGGAGAGTTTCTGGAACCCAAGAAGATAAGAAGACTTTGCGGGCCTTTAGTTAAAAAAGAAACAGAGTTCTGGAAAGCGAGTAAAAAATGTCTCTTGGTGGCACACCAATCAACCTCCCCAAGAAATCGGTAAGGCTACAGACGAATTTGACCACAGACAAGTTTATAGCTGACAGTTAAGAAGTGCTGAGACACACTGGTGTGAAACTGCAACATTAGGATCTGAAGCTGCAGAAGCAGCTGTGCCAGTCCCCCAGCTCAGCACTTTCCCTTCCGGCCACCTTGAGGCAGAGCATGAGCCAAGGGCAGGAGCTGGCGAGCCTGGAGCACGGAGGAGCGGGTCCGGCATTCGCCATGAGACAAAGGCCACCGGGAGTGGCACCCACTCCTCTGCAGAAATGCTCTGCAGAGACATGGGGAGACCAGAGACAGTGTTTTCTCAATAGATTATGGCCCATCATGTGTGAGGACAATTAAAAAAAAACAAAAAACCTGTCACTTCTAAACTTAAAAGAAAGTGGGTGCTAAACTTAAAAGAAAGAATTTTGAATCACTCAACCTGAGTTAAAAGCCCAGCTACACACTGTGTCAGTGTGGGCCACTGATTGTCTTTTTTCAGATGTCAAGCATTTAGAATAGAAGTCAGCACACTTTTTCTCTAACAAGTTAAATAATAAATATTTTAGGGTTTCTGGGCCAAGAGGCAAACTTGAGGATTTTATAAAAATACCCATAGAAAAAGAAAGAAAGGTATCACAAATAGCCTGTCAATAAAATTTAAACTATTTGTAAAAATTGAAATTTAAATATTTATCATAAAATATTATTTTCTTAGAATTTTTTCAAAAATTTAAAAACTATTTTTATCCCATGGAATGAACAAAAACTGTTGGATTTGGTACCTGTGCTATACTTTGCTGCCCTCTCACTTAGCACACAGCCTGACTCTTGAAAAGCTACCAACAAATGTTACTATTGTTATAATTATTAAATAATTAATTTTTGAAAAGTAATTAATAAATTATTATTATTACACATAGATGTTCCCTAAGCAGTCTCTCTCCTGATCTGTGAAGTTACAGGTGAGCCACACATATACTTGTTTGAATCAATACTCTGAATCAAACACACAAACATCTAAGGAATAAAGCATGTTAGTATAAGTATTTAAAACAACTTGCATCGCCCTGGTTGGTGTGGCTCAGTGGACTGAGTGCCGGCCTGTGAACCAAAGGGTCACCTGTTCGATTCCCAGTCAAGGCACAAGTCTGGGTTGCGGGCCAGGTCCCCAGTAGGCGGCACATGAGAGGCAACCACACATTGATGTTTCTCTCCCTCTCTTTCTCCCTCTCCTCCCCTCTGTCTAAAATAAATAAATAAAATCTTTAAAAAATAAATGCCATAAAAAAAAAACTTGCATCTATTTCTTCCACAATCACTCATGAAATCCAAGTATGCATTGTGTGTTGTATACTGAGAATAAAAGCACGAATAAGACCATGCCCTTGTCTTGGAACTGATTATAGACCAGGAGTGGAAATTATAAAGAAGATACAGGATAAGCAGATGCAACAAAGTGGCAAGTGCCCACTTGGAGGTTTAAAAAAAAAAACATTGTAGATGCATAAGCCAAAAAGAACTTCTCCCAGACGAATATATAAACCATCAGACAAAAACCTAAAGTTAAGACCAATTAGCCTCCATGAGAATTTTAAATTTGAGCCATATATTTAAAAGGCAGGATTTCCAAAGCATTTCTTCTAATCCTCAAACTACAGGAGAGCAGGGAGAGAGTCCAAGCAGAGGATTAGCTTTGGAAATGAGAATAGACAATCTTTCTCTCAGAGAAAGGAAAGAGGGACAATCAGTAAAAAATGAGAAATATGTTTAAAGCTAAAAATTGGTTACTGGGGCTGAACTCCTCAGGAGAGAGTAACGGGTGAAATAAAAATGGTTACTTAGACTCCTGTGGTGCACATGCCAGCCAAGAGGACAAATGCCATCACTGACAGCCATGCATGAGCTAGAGGGTCACAAACCACTGAAGGCACGTGCGGAGTTGGGTAACTTTATCCATGGTAGAGAGTAGAGTTTGGGACACTAAAAATCAGAGAAGGGCATCAGAGAAAAATCAAACAAAGGAAGGGTTCAAAGTCTGCAGGACTATTCATGTCAACATGGTTAATCAGGTTGTCCCATCTGTATAGGGAGGCAAGTGAAAGCAAGATGTGGCCAGTGAACTGGAATAGGGATCACAACTCAAATGTCTTCTGGTTAGGGAGATGAAATAAATTAGCAATTAGAGGGATAAATATAAAATAATAGCAAGCAGGGCCAAGGGCAACTAGAGGGAGTAGGCCCTGGCTAAGTGGGGGAGGAAGGGGGAAGACAGAGAGAGAGAGAGAGCTTGTCTACTCAACAAAACAAAACACCTAGATTTGGTCCTGACTTAAAAGTTTCCGACCCATGGACTAGCAACATAAAAGGATAGAAGGTTATTTGCAGCAGGAAAGTAGCATGTTTATTAAAAGACGATGGACTAGGAGGCTGGAAGGACAAAATGCATTCAGGGAAGAAAAAAAAACAGACTTTGTTAGTTATCCAAAATTCAACTTTACCAAAGTGCCCTGTATTTTATCTGGCAACTCTAGTTCTGCAGCAAAGCTAAAGGGATTTTGCAGATATAATTAAGGTTTCTAATCAGTTGACTTGGAGTTAATCAAAGGGAGAGTATCTTGGATGAGAGTTACTAAGTCAGGTGAGAAGTTTAAAGAAGGTGAAGTATCAGATATTCTTCTCCTGGCTTCCAGGGAGAAGCAAACAATGATGTTGTCAGCCTCCTACCGAAGAGAAAGCTGGATCTGAGGACCTCGATCTTACAACTACAAGAAACTGATATTTGCCAATAACCACACTGACTTCGAAGAGGATCTGAGCTTCGGGCGAGACAACAGCCCCAATTAAGACATTGATTGCCACCTCCTGCGACCTGGAGCAAAGGAATTAGCTAAGTAGAACCAGACTTCTAACCCATGGAAACTGGGAAATAAGAAATGCATATTGTTTTAAGCCACCAAGCTTGTTACATGGCCATAAAAAACTAATATAAAGTGGTATCACAAAATTTCTTGGTGAATTTAGAAAACGAGAACTTGGTTTTTGAATTCGAGTTAACTGACATTTTTTAGGTTAACTGGGAAAAGTGACGCTATTATTCTAAAAGGTAGGGATAGATCTAACCTCAAATCCAAGTTCTGTTTGCTAAGAGAGAAGGGCTCATACCACAAATGCTAAACATAATATAGAATGAAGCAAATACCACCATCCTTCAGCTGTTCTGATGACAGGCCCATCAGTATTTCCACCATTAGCATTGGAAATTCCTCTTTCACCCCACATCTTCCTCGTTTCCTTTAGAGAAGGAAGGTTTTAATTTCTAACAAAACTTGCCTACACAAGAAATAATAGCCATCTCAGGGACTGAACAGCACTGCACTGCAGTAAATTCTAAATGAGTCCTCGGAACAACTCTGCAGGGCTGGGATTATTATCTGCATTTTATTAATGAGGCAACAGAGCTGCGAGGGATTCAATGACTTGTTCAAGGCTACACAGATAGCAAATTATGGAGTTCTGATCAGAAACTAGTATGGTCACTTATCAATGCTCTCACTATCATGAAACGAGTCTCCTCATTAAATGGAACTACCTATTGATCCAGAAATTCTGTTGCTGAGATTATACTCTAAGAATCCTGAAACACCAATTCAAATGAAGCTTTGCATCCCTATGTTCATAGCAATGTTATTTACAATAGCCAAGTGCTGGAAACAGCCTAAGTGCCCATCACTAAATGAATGGATCAAAAAACTGTGATACATTTACACAATGGAATGTTATGCAGCAGAAAGAAAGAAGGAACTTTCAAGAGAGCATGGATGGAACAGGAGAGCATTATGCTAAGTGAAATAAACCAGGCGGCGAAAGACAAATACCACATGATCTCACCTATAAGAGGAACCTAATGAACAAAACAAACTATCAAAATAGAACCAGATGCATGGAAACAAGGAACAGGTTGACAGTGACCAGAGGGGTGGGGGAGGGGAATAAGGGGGGAAAGTAGGGGAAGGGTCCAGTAGAGGAACATGCATAAAGGACCCATGGGCATGGACAGCAGTATGGGGACTAACTGATGGACTGTGGGAGGGGGGTGGGGAGACAGGGCAAGGGAGAGCAATGGGGTAAAATTAGGACAACTATAATAGAACAATAAAAAAATAAAAGTAAAATTAAAAAGTAAAATAAAATAATTTTAAAAAACATATGCCTTCCATTTTAACCTCCGTCCATGATCCACCCACCCCCGTTAAGTGATTGTGTAACAGCATCCGACGTGAACATTAACCCTTTACCCACAGATTTTTCATTAGTAGTCTGTACATCTTCCGCAGATGCGCGATATAATGAACCCGTGCAAGGGCAGATAGCGGCAAATTTTTCTACATGAAAAATGTTTCTGCTGAGGATCTCAGTGGCCATTTGATTCCATGAAGCTTATACTTCTTGGATATAAAGAGAAAAATATAGGAGCTTTGCAAAGAAAAATTACTAATGGCTTTTGCAGCCAAGGATAACTAGTAACACATGCCTAGGGTTTAGGATTGTGTTTATAATTCTATAAAAATGATTCAGTTTTAGTATCCTATATTTTCTATTTTTAGATTTATAATTCTCTAGGAAAAAACTGAATAGCGCTTTGCAACACTTGCTTTAGTATTTTTCAATTTATGCAAACTGAAAATAGGGAGAAGATATGCTAAGGGGTTAGCAAAGCATCTTGCTTCAAAATGGAAAAGCAGCCGTTTGTGATCTTTTGCCCTGGAAAAAGATGTAGCCTAACTATTCTGTTTCTACAGGGAGGGTTATGAGGTATGACGATAGCAGAATGCATCTCTGCAATCATTTTTGGTATTATTAAGATCATTTTAAATAACAGCAGTTTAAGGATGGATGGATAATTGACATCCTTTCCCATTTTTCTCTTCATTATCTTTTAAATTTTGTTTTAAAATAAAGGCTGCCATTCCATATGAGTTTATTTGCATATAATATATACTTGCAACATCATATAATAAAATCATACATTTTTCAAATGAGGATAATCACATCCTTGTAAACATGTACAACACTAACCTCTATCTTAATGTGGAAGGCACACTGACATAGCAAGCAATTGCAAGGATATTAACAACTAAAGATTTAAAAAATAAGAAAATATTTATCTTCCCTTGAGGGACACACTTTTTTTACCTCCCGAAAAATATTGACAAGTTCATCATTAACCTCTTATTAATATATTGAATATGGTGCTAAAACTTGCACAGTTTATAGATTTTACTACATAGTTTGTGTTACTGTAGAAATAATAACATTTAATTATGCCTTTAATCTTAAATTCCTAATATTAAACCAAAAGCTTCCATATTGCCTTCATTATTCTGTGTTGCAAATTATTTTGTTGAACTCTTTTCAAAATGTATTTGTGCTGAATTCATTAAGGTGGAGTAGTTCATTGGTTAGATCACAAGAGACTAATTTTAAAAATCAGAAATTTCATCTAGCTCTAATTGGGAAGTTAACCCCATAAAATTGTTTTAATGGTCAATATCCTACCATTTTCCTAATTTATCCAAAGGGAGCAGTATGGCGCTGATGACTCAAAGGACTGAGTCAGAACAGCTAAGCTGTGTGTGGTGGTAGAATCCTGCAAACAATTATTTCATTTCTAGACACCACTTAGATAAATAATGCATAACGTTATAACCCAGCATGAGACTCAATATTTTGACTTAAGAACTGCTTTGTTCTTTTTCACAAGACAATTAATATCTGGTTAGATGCCACAATGAATGATAAATTGTTTCTTAAAATGTTGTCTGATTTCTCTTCACCTCTTCACTTTGGTGCTTCGTTGCACATAATTTTTTAATGAACCCTTGAGTGCCTAGACAGCAGTACAAGTGCATTCAAGCACCATGGAAGTGGCCTTGAGACATGAACCTAAGGCCGGACCTCTTCTGCCTCACAGAAGCACATCAGATGTGTAAGAAAGGAGAAATCAGAAAGCCAGCTTTCAGGGCTAACACTAATATTCATGGAGAGTATTTTGTTGAGGATATTTCTTGAATATGAGAAAGTTTTCCGTCTCCAGTTGCTACTAGCTTCCCTGTAGTTCAGGTGCCACTCTTACATATGTCCTTGCTACTGCTTAGGTTTCAAGTTCACAAATCTGCAAAGCAATATGCAAAATGTATTATCTGTCGATCCACAAGCTGCAGGAAAAATGTGCAGGCAAACTTATCTCGTGCTATTAAAAAAAAAAAAAAAACAACCCAGTGGCCCTAGCCTTGTGCTCAATTGGTTAGAGCGTGATCCTGCTTTGCCAAGGTTGTGGGTTCAATCACTGGTCAGGGCATATACAAGAACCAACAATTGAATACATAAATAAGTGGAATAACAAATCTCTCTTTCTCCTCCCCTTCCTCTCTCTCTCTCTCTCAAATCAATAATAATAATAATGATAATAATAAAAAAGAAATACAGTGACTTGAGCCCCTGGGGAGTTCCCAATCTTGACAATGTATCATAGACACTTGGCTCAGACCTTCACAGACTTCTTTCCACTGGCAAGGTACATTGCACTGTTACTCTCCATTGTCACTCCTCACTGACTGAGATGAAGACCCTCTGAACTCCATGAAGTGGTATTTGCCTTGACCAGTTCAAAATGAAGCACCAAATATTCCACAGGTCTCATACTCTCAGGATCAGCAGTAATGCTCACAAAATTGATTAATTAAAGGGAACAGAATACACATTTTCTAAAGAATTGTTTAACAATAGGCTGCTTACGTAAATAAACAAAAGGTTATTCAGAACACATACTTCTAAGTGTATGGCAGTAAAATAAATGGTTGTAAAACTAATAAAGTACATTTCAAATGAACACAAAAGCTGTTTGGCTTTCTCCAAAAGTGTCGGTCCAGTTCTGGACCGTACAACAAGGTAGCTTTATCTCTCTAGGCAACTTCTTTAGTGTCGTTCGCATTGCTGAGATACTGAAACCAAGAGGCAAATACAGAAAAACAGGAGGCAAGCTATTTCCCGCTCACCGAAAGGCAGTCCACAAGGCACCATGGGTCACGTGGCAAGCTCCACGAAACCAAGCTTTGGGTGTGGGGCTGGGCTCAGGAGTAAAGAAAATCACGGTTTCTTAGATTTTCGCTTATTTCCATTTGCTTTTATCTGTTCAGCTGCTGTAACAGAATACTATAGACCAGGTGGTTCACGCATAACAAACATTTATTTCTCGCAGTTCTAGAGTCTAAGAAGTCCAAGATCAAGAAGCCAGCAGGTTCATAACTGCTGAGGGTCCCCCTTCCTGGTTCTTGCTGGGTCCTCACTTGGCAGAAGAGGAAAGGGAGCTCTCTGGGATCCCTTAATAAGGGCACTAATCCCACTCATGAAAGCTCCACGTTCATGACCTGATCACCTCGAAGAGGCTCGACCCCCAAATACAATCGCACTAGTGATCACAATTTCAGCATATGAATGGGTGGGGGCACATTTGTCCATTGCACCAATGAACAGCAGACAGCAATTAGAAACAAAAGGGAGAAAGCACTTGAAAATTTATCCAGAGAGAAAGCAAGAGAAAGAATCCAAGTAGAGCTGTCAGTGAAACCATAATTGCTTGTTTATTTCCATTATTTTACTATTTCAAGTCTAAATATTCTATCAGATACAAATTACTGTTGATTCATTTGTATGCTCGCTTACTCTTCCCCTCTTTATACTGAATTTGAAAGTATTTTACAGAAATTGAAAGTAATTCTTCAAAATAAGTTTTTTGAAAGACATGTCTTTGTAGAGAAATAGGTAAATAGATTGGTACAAAGCATGTACACACGTGTATACTGATTCTTTTCCTGAAGAACAGGTCTTGTTTCCTGCACCAGAACAGAGAGCTACGAGGACATATATCACCCATCTACTAAAACATCGGTATGTTAATTTCACAAAGATTTCTTACTAATAATGGATGTGCTGATGGAAAGGAAGGGGAGCCATTGCCTCTTTCACTCACCTTTTTAGAGGTGCAAGAAATAGCTGCTGAATCACTGATGGCATGCAGGGCTTCAAGCAATCTTTAAGGAAATAAAATGACTACTTGAGAAATAATTTATTCTGAAACTTGCTGAATCTTTCCTGTTGGCATAACTTATTACTGCACTTAATGGCTTTCCTGCAGTTGCTGTTTTATCCTACATATGAAACTGTAATGAAAAGGTTAATCATAGCTCACCGGCGTTTATTACAGTCTGAGGCTATTAATGGTTTGAATAGAGTCCGGGTACTTCAAGCCCTCCAGCATATTGAAAGAAACCAGTTATTCACTGTGTCCATGCCTTGCATGGTAATTTCCACTCTGAACATATCCGGATATAAAAGAACATGAGAAAGTCAAAGGGTCTCTTTCACCACCTGTTTACTGCTAGCTGCATAAGTCAAACTTAACATTGTAAAAAAAATTTTTTTAATTGACCTAACAATTTCCAGTGAAGTATTAAGAGTGCCAGCTCTGTAGTCAGCATGCCTGAACAAGAAACTAAGGTTTGCAGGTTTTTATCTACATGACCTTGGGCCAATTAGTGCACCTCAATATGCCTCAGTTCAGTTTCTTTTTCCATAAAATGAAGATAATTGAAGTATTTAATCTCTAGAATTGCTGTGAGTATGCACTACGATAATCCATGGAAAGGGCTTAGCATAGTGCCTAACACATAAAAACACTCAGTAAATCTCAGCTATTATTAACATTATTGTTAATTTCATTACTATTGTTACCTCCCACTAGGATGAAAACAAAAAATAATAACTTTAAAAGGAATCTTGAAATCAGATTTTTTAAAAAACTTTAAAAAATACTGACACATACAAATTCCATTTATAAATTTGTTTAGTACCAAAATGTATCAACAGCTTTATTAATCTCTAAGATTTTTAAGAAAATGTGCTGCCCCTTGTCTATAAATTTTACACTGCTGACTCAACTGTCCTCTAGTCTGAATGAGGTCTCTGTAATGCTTATGGCAATTCACTGAGCTGTGTACAACCTTTACTGTGGCAACTGATGCCAGGCATTTTTCCAGTGAGTGACAGTGTACTGGTAGGTCACAACAGTTGACTGGAAAACACAATAGTAAACTGCTCCATAAAAAATGATATCCTCAATTGTAGCTCCCTTAAAATACAAGTTTTTATTAGATGAAGCCAGTACACCTGTATTATGTTAAGATCATCATAAGATAATAACTATTATTGGCAAAGTACTTGCAAAGCAAGAGTATTTATCCTTTGGTGGTTTGATTTTTAAATATTATCTATTGCCCATAAGTACAGTTTTACCGAGTAACTAGATCACACGTTTGTAATTTTCTTCAGTGCTAGCAAGTCCTGCCATTTATTGTTGGTCCTTCCTATAAGCACAAGTCAGAAACTTAAAACACCAAATGAAGGGATTTCTTACTGGAGAGAATTGACATAAGTGGGCCAGAAATGGGTCAATGACATTTCTTAACCAGGACATAATATTTGTCTTTACCAATGCAAGGCACTACTTGAAATTCCCAAATTTATTTCATTTGCTTTTCTAAGAAGGATTTTCTTTATTTGCCACACCACTTGCCGGGATAAGGTAAGGAAACTTTGGGAAATGCAAGAAAAAAAAGGACAAAGGGGTGTAAATTTTTACTTTATTTATAGGGGATTATATTAAAGATAGTGGATCTGCTGATTGTCTTGCAGGTAGCACCTTCTAGGACCAGATGAACCAATATCCCCTTCCCCTTTCACATTTGTGATTCAAAGTTTGCATCACTTCCCCTACCCCATCTCACAATAGGGCTCTCTGACAGTAAGGCTAGACAAAAGTGAATGGTAAACCATTCTAGCTGAGACTGAGAAAATAAGGTGAGAAAATAAGGTGAGAAACTTGTTGCAATGAGATGGAGGGGGAAAGGTGGTTAGGGAAAGGGGATGAGATTGTTAGAGCTGAATCATGTCTTTCCAAAATTCATACATTGAAGCTCTAACACCGATTAACACCCATTACCCATTACTACATTTGATGATAGGGTGTTTAAATAGTTAATCAAGTCTTTTTGTTTGGCTGCTTTCTTTAAATACATGTAAAGGTTTGTTATATTGTCATATTTTTTTCCATTACTATTTGTCTACCTTATACCCTCTTTCACCTCCACCCACCTCCTACCCCCCACAATCGCCACATTCTTGCCCATGCCCATAAGTCCTTTTTTTTTGCTCTACCTCTCCATCTCAACCCCACCCCAGAGAAGTCAACCTGCTCCTTATCTGTGAGCCTGTCATTGTTTTGCTTGTTTAGTTCAGTTTGTTCATTAGATTCCACATATGAGTGAAATTATATGGCATTTGTCTTTCTTTGACTGACTTATTTCACTTAGCATAATATTCTCCAGGTCCATCCATGCTGTTACAAAGGATAAAATTTTCTTCTTTTTTATGGCCAAGTAGTGTTCCATTGTGTAAATGTACCATAGTTGTCTCATTTACTCATCAACTGATGGACACTTGAGCTGCTTCCAAATCTTGGTGATTTTAAATAACACTGCAATGAATATAGGTGTGCTTGTATTCTTTCTAATTAGTGTTTTGGGTTTCTTGGGATAAACTCCCAGAAGTGGAATCACTAGGTGATAAGGCAGTTCCATTTTTAATTTTTTGAGATAACTCCACACTGTTTGCCATAGTGGCTACACCAGTCTGCATTCCCACAAGGACTACAAAAGGGTTCCCTTTTCTTCACATCCTCGCCAACATTTGTTGTTCGTTGATTTATTGATAATATACATACTAACAGGTGAGAGGTGATATGTAATTGTGATTTTAATTTGCATTTCTCTGATGATTAGTGACATTGAACATCTTTTCATATGCCTATTGGCCATCTGTATGTTCTCTTTGGAGAAGTGTCGATTCAGGTTTTTTGCCCAATTTTTAACTGAATTGTTTAAGATGTCAGCAGAGTAGGTGGTCAAGCTACACTAACCTCCTCCCTAGACCTAACTGGAATTACAGATGAAGTATAGAAAAATCATCCTGAATAACCAACTAAACACTAGCTGGAGAGAAGCCTTATAACCACTGACTTACAGAAGAAGACACATCACATCACCACATCAAGACTGGTAGGAAATGCAGAAGCACAAGAGGGCTTGCTGGGCTCCTACAAGCAGCAGCTGAAGTTCCAGAGGGATATTTCAGCGGTGGGGGGGTTTCCCTAGAAGTGTGGGTCTAAACCCCAAGCTCGGTTCCCCCGCCCAGAGTACCAGAACTGGGAAAGTATCCCAAATAATATCCAGTAATAAAGCTTAAGTGAGGTCTTTAGAGTGGGCCCTAATCCAATGTGATTTAAAATTTGGACACAGACACATGTACACACAGAGAGAAGACCATATGGAGGAAAAAGGAGGAGATGGTCATTTACAAGTCAAGGAGCAAGACTTCAGAAGAAACCAACACTGCTGACACCTGGATCTTGGACTTCTAGATCCAAGAACTCTGAGGAAAAGCATTTCTATTTAAGCTACCCATATTGTGGTACTTTCTTATGGCAGCCCTAGCAAACTAATATGCCTGGGCTCTGATGTGTGCTTTTGTTTAAGTAACAGAAATATCATTTAATGACAGACATTACCACCCTATTGTTCAGCTTTTAATGCTCCAAATATGGAGCATTGCCATTTTTCAGGCATTGTGGTTAATTGCAAGGTTAGCAAGGATGCACATGACATTGCCTGTGCTCTCAAGATATCTATATCCTCACCAGGGAGGGGTGGCCTACGTGTAAAAACATCAAGTGGAATCCAGTCAGGGCTTTATGAAGAGAGTGTGTGGGAGAACCAAAGAGGAAATGACTGCCCAGCATTAATAGTTGAAGAAAACCCTGTGACACAGCCAGATAGAGAAACCGTCTAGTTAAAGTTTGAGAAGCAAATGACTAAAGCATTTTCTTTCAATTGCCATATGTAAAGATTAATATATAATTATTAAAAGGCTAAGGATTTTAAGGCTTTAATATTATTTAAGCTCAAAGACCCATGATGAAACAATTATTTAATGTTTAGAATATCAATGACATGTTATTTGCACATCTCTAATGGAAATTATTAACTCCTATGTATTAAGAAGGGCTCTTGCCAGCCAACAAAGGACACCTGACTCACACTTAAGAAATATGAGAACATGTTGACTCATGCAGGTTAAAATCCCAGACACATTTACTGCAGACACAAGGGCATCTGGGAACTCAACTGATGCCATAAGGCCCATCTCTCTCTCCCTCTCCCTCCCCCTCTCTCTTTTCCTCTCGCTCTCCCTCTTTCTCATTCTCTGCTCCCTCTCTTGGCACTATTTTCTTCTCATTTACTTTATTCTCATGCAAACTAGTTCTTTATTGTGGCTGCGGGAACATCTGAGTTTATATTATAAATAAAACAAAATTAAAGGCCAGGAGCTTTTTTAATTAAATCAATCAAAAATGTTAGTATTTTATCTCTAGATACATATTATTTCAAGGTTCACACTGAGCTAAATGCTACGGGTAATAAAATAGAATATACTTATTGGTCAGACCTAGAGCTGTGCCTACCTTAAGAACTGGGGCATAGATTAGAAAAAAGACTAAGCCTTACTTTGACCACGTGGACTGTGTTAAAATTGTGGTGGTGTTCAGATAAACTGTAAAGGATACTGCACAGACAAAAACAGTAGTTATCTGCATCCTAATTCAAACAGAATTATTCCTGTTTCATATATGTTTGTCTTATCTCTCCTACTTTGACTCTTACATAAACATTTCTTCATTTGTTCTACATGAAAAAGAGCAAAGATGCATATAGCATGTAATGTGTGCCAAGTTCTGTTTTATGCACATATTAACTAGTTTAATAAGTACAACAAATTTATGTTCCCTTTAATGCCCCCATTTTACAGATAAGGAATATAAGCCAAGCAAGAGTTAAATGACTTTCCCATGGTCACATAGTAACGGGGCAGAGCCAAAATTCAAATACAGCTTGGCTCTCGAGTTCATCATACTTTCCACTATTTTTTATTACTGCTTCCTGTAGGTGCTGTTCAGTTAGAGTGTACGGAACGATTAAATAACTGGAAGAAGGATAGATATGACTTCAGTGGCAGAACAAGGCATTGGATCCAGAATTCATGATTACTACTATAAGATTTTATCATAAGACCTTATTGCCTTTGAAATAAGTTACTTTGATGTCCTTCTGATTTAATTTTTAAAAATTTTCTTAGAGTGTCTTTTCATTGTTATGAATGCCATCCTTACTTATGAATGAGAAGAGACTTTCTTTTAACCAGTGTTCCGTTTATTTCATGTCATTTAGCTCAAGATACTCTTCTAAAAGCTGCAAGAGTCTGGGGAGTTGTAAATCAGGATGCTGATCTGCGAGAGTCATTTTAGCAAATGCTAACAGCCCTGTCAAAATATTAAAAATGTGATTTATTACACTGTTAGAAACATACTTATAAGTGGAAAATTTTCACAATACTCTGTTTCTGTCCACAAAAAAATAGTGTGTGGACATGTGTGCACTTTGCTTTCTATGAAATATAGTCCTCTTTTCCACACTAGTTTCCATAGGACAATTTTCCATTTTGAATCAACTTTGGTTTTCTCTACAAAATAATTCATTATAGACTAAACCTACTTAATTTTAGTCTAGAACTGTGTAATAATGGATGTTAGTTCTATAAAAACAAACACACACAGACAGACACACACCCATCCTTCTCTACCCCTTCCCCACAGCCACCTCCACTGACGCTGCTGTCACATGGCAGTGCCTTGTTTAATTAGCTCAGGAATAGCAAAAGCTCAAAAGAGAGCACTTGAGGTTCTCATGAGTTAAAAACAAAATACTACCCTAAAATATCTGTCTAGATACTAGATAGAAATTATGACTATAAATAGAAGTAATTCAGAGTTTCCCATTTAATCAGGAAATCCCCCAAGTAGTAAGACCAAACTCAGAGCTCCCTAAAGCTACCTATGCTGTCTAGAAGCAAACTGCGGACAAGATGGTCCTTCATTGTCTACAACAGGTGACACATGTCCCAAACTCTGCTCAATAGTTTAAGCACACAGAGAATTCTCGGCTATGGATTTCTTCCTTCATTTCTATTTTAACAAATATACTAATTCACCAGAAAACAACCAATGCATAACTAAAGGATGGGTGGTGATAGGTGCATTTTAAAACTTATCATGAGTGATTTTGAAAGAATAAGAGTAAAATTTTTAATTTACTAAAAGTTTTTCAGATGTACCCAAACTCAATGAATCTTACTAAATTGGAATAATAATAATAACAACAACAATATATAGAACAGATAATCCATGAAAAATATTCTGTTTGAAATTATAGCAAGAAATATAATTTGTTGTTATAACATATCCTAAGAAGAAAGAAAACAAAATTATAAGGTAGTAAAAATAAAATATAGTCAGACTTTAGTAATATTAGAAGCATTATAGATATTCAATTGATTTTGAATTAATTTTATATAAACAATATATGCATATGTATGTGTATTAGAGATATATTATATTTCATATATTTAAAAATCATGATAGCTAGGGCTCTTAAAATTCAAGTCCAAAAGTAAATCATAGAAGTATAACCCTATAGCACAGTGAAAATGATTAAACAATTTCACATACAAATTCCAATGTAGTTTAATAACTTTTAGAAGCCACTTATAGCCCTGGCTGGTGTGGCTCAGTGAATTGAGCCCCAGCCTGCAAACCAAACTGTCGCCGGTTCAATTCCCAGTCAGGGCACATGCCTGGATCGCAGGCTGGGTCCCTGGCTGGGGACGTGCGAGAGGCAGCCCATCAATGAATCTCTTGCACATTGATGTTTCTCTCCCTTTCTTCCTCCCTTCCCTCTCTCTAAAAAAAAATAAAATAAAATATAAAAAATAAGAAAATCCATAAGAATTTTTGTTACTTTAGATGAATATTCTAGCATAAATATTCTCTTAATCATTCCTATTTCTTCTGGCCCTGTTATACTCTCATTTTCTTTTAAAGCCATGAGCTAAGAAGCTGCATTAATAATTCCCTCAATTGACATCGATATGCAGAGATGAACATTTAGAATCCAGTTATCAGCTTTCTCATCATTTAGAGTGTTAGTTTCAAACTTCTCCTGAGCAGGAAAATATAAAATAACATAGACTTATCAAAAAAAATGAGCAATGGTCCTCTCAGTGTTTTTAATTTTATTCAGTGTGATTACTAGTTCACTGTGTGCACAGACATTTGGTATTGAGAATTTGGAAAACATAGCTGTGGCTATTACCAAAAAGTCAGTTTTTCAGAACATAATTTGGAAAATTAAATCAATATTTAAAAATTATAATTTTAAAAGTGGAAAAATGTGCATGTATTGTCCACTTTGGGCTCTTGATTGTGTTTGTAAAGACAAAATAAAATTAATATGCATCTTAATATGATTGGAAAAGCTCTATCAGAAGATGCTGACCAGTCAACATTAGGCAACCAGAGAAGCTGTCGCATTGAAAATTCTTAACAAAGACCCTAAAAACAAGGAACAAAATAAATTACTGCAGTGAATTTAAGTAAAATGCATATAAAAATCATTTTACAAACTATCTTTTTTAAATTAAATGTCCAACTGTACACAGGTTATGGGAAAACATATACACAATCTTTGAAAAGGCAGTGCTGTCAATACTAAGGTAAAATCCCTGATTAAAATACACAGGTTTCCAGCTAACCTGCATTGTGACCTGAAAACATGAGCTGCCTCCCCTGGGAGCCGCAGTCAGCACGTGGAAGCCATGGTCGACAAGTGGGAGCCGTGGTCAACATGAGGCCAGGAGTCTGGTCAGGTCAACCAGGGCCCATGAAATCAAGTGAGAAGCAGAACAGTCGAGCAAAGGGCCCCTTTGAATTTAAATATATGAGAAAACAGCAACACTACTCAGAAATCCCGCAAGGCAGGTACCTGCTTGGAATACTATCAAACCACAGATGAAAGAAAAGATTCTGGGAAAGATGCATGAAATTATGAAAGGAAATCAATGAATGCTTGAAAGAAAAACATGTTTTGAGCAGCTTTTAATGCCACTTATTGTGCTAAATGCTTTCATCTATTATATCCTTTAGTCCTAGAAATAATTTATGTGAAGTGCTCAGCACAGTTTCTGGTATATGATAAGGCTCCGTAAGATAGCAGTGACCAATGCTATCATTATGATTAATCATACCTATTGCTATTAACTTTTCATTGGAAGCAATAGCATTAGGTGATGAGGAAAGATGTGTGTCTAGGGTAGGACTTACATTTATTACATGCCTACATTGTGTCATCTTTATACATGTTTTAGCATCTATCAACTGAACTCTAGTTCATAACTTTATTATACCCAATTTATAGATGAGAATAATGGAATTTCCTCTTTCCTCTTAAGTTCTTTTCTCTCTCTTTCCATACTCTCTTACTTTTACTCTTCCCTTTCTTTTTTCTTACCTTCCTCCACTTTTTCATTTATTATCTTCTTTCTCCTAGGAAGAAAGAGAATGGTTTATTTAGTTTAGTTACAGGAATAGTGTAATTTAAAATAAAATAAATAAGTGTGTATAAGTGTGTATGAAGTCTGTCCGGAAGGTATCCAGCCATGTAATTTGAAAAATGGAGACATTTTCTGAAGAAGATAGAAGATACAAGAAACATTGTACATAGGATAATGATGCCTCAGCATCCTTCAGAGTAAGCACCTTGGGACCACACAAATTCTCCCAATCCCCATCAGCTGCCCCATCATATTTTCCTGAGTCACCTTCCCTTTCAAGGTGATTTTAGTTCTGAGAAAAGCCAGAAGTCTCAGGTTGCCAAACCTTGCCTCTAGCAAGGCTGAGTCACCTGGGTGATTTGATGTCTCCTAAAAAACTCTGCACAAGACATAATGCATCAGTGGGCACACTGTCGTGATGAAACTGCTAATCACCCGTTGCCCATAGTCACAGCTTTCTGAATCATCCAAACAGTTTCCACAGAGGACTGTTCAAGCTTAATGCAAAATCTGAGGCAGATTCATTGTTCTGCTCAGTCATTTTGAATGCACAGCCACACAGTACACATGCTCACTCAATGATGTCTACCACCCCTACAACTAGTACAGTGAAGTCGTCATTATTCATGCATGTGCATTCCAGTCCACTCTCCTTGGCTGCCAGTTTACATCAATGTTGCACAAACTGTTCTCATTGTATTAACAATAGTTGGACTTTTTCTAGACAGACCTCATATAAATATACATGTGTATAGATGTACATTACATACATAGGCATATATGTGCCTATACGTATATATTATACACATAATCTTAATAAAAGAAAAATAAAATGAAACATATTAAACTACGATTTACATTAATCGATTAATTTGTGACACATATTCAGCTAGAAGAGAATTGCAAATTCTTCTCTGAGTTTCTTTACATTCATCACCAAGAACTGTGAACAATCTTATTGGGGTCACTAAGTATATAGAATAAAAATAAAACACATAATAAACTCATTTTTTATTGATACTTTACCAAAGTAAAGGCAGAGTAAAAGTATTCTGCTTCCTTCCCTTCTCAAAAATTATCCCACTGAAGAAGAATAAAAAATATGAAATTAACCTTCAATGAAACATGGAGATATTTATAACCCTGAAACACAATGTAACAGCATAGAAGATATTAGAGAAAGAGTAACTGACTTAGCAGAGATGAGTTCAAAACTAAGCAAAGAGAAAACATTTCAATTTTTCTGGACAAACTTCAGAATGGCTTAGGAATTACAGGTATGAGTTACATTTAAACCCGGAAAGGAGGCGAGAACCTGAAACAAAGAAATTGTTTGAAAACCTGTTTCAAAGCAATCAGATCTTCACATGAACCCCTATCCCTCCCACTTATGAAGTAGATTGGCTATTCTTCCCTGCCCTTGAAGGACTAGGAAGTATAGACTACGGAGAGACTGAAACAAAGAGGCCCTTGCACTGTGAATAGAGGATATGGTTGAAGAGTAGGATGGAGAAATAAGTGTGCCTTAGTAAGTGCAGGGTGGTAGGTCTCCCTTTCGTGAATTGGTTCAGAAAAGCTATAACCTAGAATTTATTTATTAGGCAGGAGACTGAAGAACACTTTTCTGGAAAACTGATCCACTTCAGAATAGAGTTCTGCAAAAACTGCTGGGAAAAATATTCCTTTTTTTTTTGTATATTTTGTTGATTATGCTATTACAGTTGTTTCATTTTTTTCCACTCTACCCTACACTCCTCCCATCATCCTCACATCAACATCTTCCCGCCACCACTTCCCCAGTGTCACTCCACCCGACCTCCCACCCTCAATCCTCCCCCCATTTGGCTTTGTCAATGGGTCACTTACGCATGTGTCTTGGTGACCCTCGTCTCTTTTTCCTGTTACCCTCCTTCTTCCTCCCCTCTGGTTACTGTCAGTTTGTTTTTTATTTCAATGTTTCTGATTACATTTTGCTTGCTTGTTTATTTTGTTGATTAGGTTGACATCACAGTGAAACCTACAAGCTACTACATGCAATCAGGTTTTTAGTGCCTCACTCTGAAATATGATCACCAAACTTTTGAGCATGAAAGATAAAACATGACAGATAAAACTAAAATAATATTTAACTCAGAACAGAAACAACATAGACTAACATAGGGGCATTAAATATACATATATATGTATATATGTAATTTACATATAAACCATATATAATTTACATATAAAATATATGTGTATATAATTTACATATAAATATATAACAGAGGTAAAAAAGGATATCGAGTCCTTTAAAAAAGAGTAAAATCACATTAAAAGAAAGATATTCAAAGAAAAAGAAAAATCTTCTAGAAATAAAAATGTCATAAAGATCACAATTTCCACAGAATGGAAATAAGAGAGTGGGAAAGCTAACAATTTATTTTTTAATATTTATATGTAAAAATACATATAAGAGGAAAGCCCTGGCTGATGGCTTAGTTGGTTGGAGCGCCATTCTGTACACCAAATATTAACAGGTTCAATTCCTAGTCAGGACACAAACCTAGGTTGCATGTTTGATCCCCAGTAAGGGTGCATACCAGAGGTAGCCGATCGATGTTTCTCTCCACATCAGTGTTTCTCTCTCTCCATTTCTCTTTCTCTAAAATCTATAAAAAATAAAAAATAAAAAATAAATATCCTTAAGTGAGGATTAAAAAGATAGAAAAGATAAGACATTTTGAGAATCAATCCGGGAGGTTCAACAATGCAGTTTCAAAAACAGAAAGTATTCCTAAGGAAGAAAAAAATAAACATTTCTCCAGTCTTGGTGGACATCATTTTCCAGTATGCAACCCAGTGAATGACAAAGTTTCAGACTGAGAGAGTCATCATGAAATTTCAGAACACCAAGGACAAAGGAGACATTCTAGAAATTTCCAAAGAAAACAAACAGATCACATACAAGAATGGAATACCAGAATTGCATGAGCTTTCTCAAAAGCAACTTGTGAAACAAAAAAACAAAAAAAAGAGAAATTCTTTCATATTTGAGGAAAAATATTTTTTATCTAAAGTTTTACACAACCTATACCATTAACCAAATGTGAGGGTAAAACTATGACATTCTCAAATTTTCAAAGTCCCTAAAAAGGTACTACCCCTCCAAATTAAATAAATAAAAATAAATTTTAAAAAAATAAATAGCTCCATTTAAAAAAATTATAGTTTCCATACATTTTCTTAGGAAGTTGCTGGAAGATAGTCACCACCAGAAATGAGGGAGGTAAAAGGGCAAAGTTCTTCAGAGCAGACTTAGAGGGAAGCCCCAAGCACAGGGCTCTACAGAGTAAAACAGTTCAGAGTGATCTGGAAGTTGGAGGGGTCCAGGAGAGATTGTTTTTATTGAGAAGCAATAAATTATGTGACAGTGTTGACCATATGGGAAATTATAAAGACTGATACTTGTTGGTTCACTGGGAACACTGTAAGACCTAGGTGCAATCACCCACATTGCTTTAATCAACCATACCCTAAACATTCAATTACTGATTAGTAATTCGCGGTTGCATATTGAAAATCTTTCACTTTTGTCTTAAAATAGGCTCATCAGCATTGAATAGAAGGTGAAAACCATCACTAATTATCATTTTGAAAGACGGTTTTGTAGTGTGGAAAACAAATTCTACAAAGCCGTGCAATGGGGTGAGTGAAAAAAGTTCTATTTAACTACTTTATAGTGAGAAGAAATTTTTTTTCTAACTAAACAGCATGTGTTCAGACACTTCTTCATTTAAGACTCTCATTTGTCACTTTCCATAAATGCTGACAGAAACTAAACTGTGCTTAGGGCTCTTTCAGTGAACAGCTTATGACTTATTTAGAAGTGTTTCTAAAACCATTTCTGTGAGCCCAGTATCTGGAGATAGATTGTTTTGAGCTCCCAGAGCCTGTAACTATCTGGGTCACTGCTCCACTCTGGACACCGTATCTCTCGACCATATGCTTCGAGAGCAGCTCACACAAGCTCTGCACAGTAGGAACCGCTCTTGAGGTGGAATGATGGTGTTTCGTTGATTGTTGCAGATCAAGAAAAATCATGCAGAATACCCAAGCAATTCATTTTTACTTTTTATCCCTCTTTCATAATTGCATGAAATCCTATTTCCATAAAGAATACGGTCTTTACAGTCAAAAAAATTCAAAAGACAATTAACCCTTCAACATTTTAGTAATGTTTTCCTATGTTTATTTCTATAACATATTCTACATTTTCATGTTTTCAAAAAATAATTAAGTATACCAGTGGGGATGCTTTAAATGAGATTGATTTTAAACAAGGAAATCAAAGAAGTGAGAAAAAATGGGAAGATATGATGTTTCTGTCTTAAACATTTTTAGAAGGCACTTCCAAACAATTATACCACCTCCAAGAAGGCCTCTTAGGACATCCGAATTTATAAGCACTGGGCTCATGTGTCTGGGGTAAACAGTTTTTAAGCCATATTTAAATATATTTGTAGGCTAGGATGAAATTTGACTTCAAAAATGCAAGATTTTTATGGTTCATATTTGGGTCTCACAAAAATAGTATAAGAAAGAAATCGAGATTTTTCCTTCCATTTTAAGAACTGTTTCAAGGAATCTGCAGAAAGAAAATTAGACCTTGCTGTATGTATTTGTAAAGTATTTCCTGATATTAGATATTTTTTTCTTATGCATGTTTCTAGTTCAGGTTGAAACACACCAAAGATACAAGGTAAGAAGAATCACTAGGCAATCCTACCATTTCCAGCAGCATCTAATGTAATGGATTGGCAATTGATGAAATGATGCATGAACTTGTAGTAGGTAGACTTTGAAGCTCTCTTTGGAGAATTTAGGAAACTCAGCAGTTGCACAGTTTGCCTCATTCACTTGGAAGTGTTGAAACCAAAGTTAACTTTAGGCAGTGTCAGTTAAATGTCTACAGTTTAACATGAATAAAAATCTACAGTATTTCCCCCAAAGGCAGACAAAAGTCTTAATGGTTGTTAGAGATATTCAAACATCTTCAGGTACATTTTCAAAGCGTCAAGTCTCTAATAATGAATTTTCCATGGCATAGAATAAATTCTCCCTCTTCTTTATAATTTTTATAGTTTGGGTATAAGCTGACATTTAGCAAGGACCCCTGAAGAAAAACAAGATCTCCTTATTAGCCTACAGATCATTCTTCATGCCATAATACATGTTTCTGGGGGGAAAATGAAGCAATTTCACTATATAGGAAGATTTATCATCTTCGTTTATTTTATGGAAACTGGAATTTTCCAACCATATTTTATATAACAGATTGGTAAAGCAATATCATTGGGCACTAGAAATTCATTTTTGTCTACTTTGTTCATATCCACTAAGAGTTAAAGTCACTTTTGAACCCTGGGATTATCTTTAAAATATTTGACTGTGACAAAGACTTTGCTGCGGACAGACTGCAATATTCACAAAAGGTCTAGTTTTGACATATGGTTCTCTGTGTGAGTTCAACTGCTGGCTGAGTCCCAATCTGTGAGCTTTCCTGCCAGCTAGAATCAATATCATTTTGCAATAGGGGTTCGGCCATTATTCTTTTGTAGAAACAGACATTTGTCTCTTGATTCCAAAGTCATCCGTGGTCTGCACTACGCGTTTAGCTACTTAATCAAATATTATCTTATTTTCTGTTTCCCATTTGTATATTTGGTCTCTCAAATGAATTCACTTAGGTCAAGAACTATGTTTTGTGTTTTTTTGAATCTGTCATAGTTTTACAACAGGGCTAGGTACATTGGTAGATACTGGTTAACTATCAAATTAAAACTTTATGATACCAAAACCACTAAATGCATTTTATATTTTGTTTCTATAATTTAACAGGAAAACCCATTATAGGATATAAATATTTATAGGTTATACAATCTTACCTTCTAAAAGGTATTGCAGCAACAGCTCAGCAATGCCACAAGTTAAAGTAAGAGTAACCCAGGGAAAGGTGAATGAAAAATGTTGTCAGTGCTGTCACAGGAGAGGAGAGATAAGCAATAAACACAGAATTGCTAGGCAACCCAACCAGGTCGTCTAATTTTTTTAATCTAATAGGAAATTCATTGTAAATTGAGGTCCCTATAAGGAAATTGAACTTAGAGAACAGGACGTAAATAACTGGTCTCGTGAAGCAAAGACTACCGTGGCAGAATCAATACTTAAGGTGGGGTCCATACAGCTCTCAAAATAAAAAACACAGTACTGCAAAAGAGAAAAGCTATTCTTGACTAAGAATAAATGACATTTTCACAATTGTATATAGTTATGTTTGATTATGTCATAAATAGCAGAGTTCTCATTGAACAGAATAAAATCTATGATTTTTTTGAATTTTTGTATAATTCCAATAGAAGTTATCCTCTTACTATTTTTATAGATCTATCACAAAACTAAGTAGGCACTATGGACACTGCAGTCAAGATTCTGTGGCCAGAGTGAAAAAAAGATGAGCCACATGTTGAGGGGACTGTGCCACCCTGATCGCCACCCACCTGGGAATTCCCTTCACCACTCTCCTACCCGCACCCCCGGCTCGGTGTATTCCTCTGCTTTACTGGAATATACGCTTCCGTAGCTTCCTATGAAAGTATTTTTTTATGTATTATCTCTTCATCCAACATGCTGTGGAATTTTACGATAATATTATTTTGTTTCTGTGTTTGGCTCCCCATTGTGCTCAAAATTCAGTGGGTCTTTTCAGTCTGAATGTTCATATCTTCAATCCTGAGAAATTTTCCTGAACTACTTTCTTCACGGTTTTCTCTCTTTTATCTCTTCCTTCTTCCTGGACTTTCTCTTACTTTACTCTTGGAAGTTCCTTCTCGTTCTTTTCCTTTTCGTTTTTGTTTTTCTCCCTGAGTGATTTTCTCAACTTTATTTTCTAAGCCTTCTATTAAATTCTCACTTTTGCAGAGAAAATGTAAACTTCCAAGATCTTTTCACTTCCCTGGTTTTATTTTTGAAATATCTTCCTCTATTTTTCTAAGTTGATTAATTATGTTCCTTTTTTCTTTTTTTTTCTTTAAATTTAATCTTTATTGTATTTTTCCCATTACCATTTAGTCCCCTTATACCCCCTCCCCCGCAGCAATCACGACACTGTTGTCCATGTCCATGAGTCCTTTTTCCTTTTTGTGCAATCCCTCCACCCGGTAACCCACTTGTGTAACTTTTGTTTTACTTTTTTTTATCATTGTTCAATTACAGTTGTCCCCATTTTCCACCCATTACTCTCCCCTGCCCTACACACCCCCCACCTCCCATTTTCAGTCCTCCCCCCACCATTGTCTTTGTCCATGGGTCCTTACTGCATGGTCCTCGACTTGACCCTTCCCCTTCTTTCCCCCCATTATCCCCCTCTCCCTCCCCTCTGGTTACTGTCCATTTGTTTTTTTTATTTCCATGTCTCTGGTTCTAATTACTTTTTTTTTTTCTTTTAGTTTTCTCTGTTTGCCCCTTGCATTGCCTCTATTTTGTCCTAATTCACGTTAGTTTCCGTCTTTCACAGTAGAGACTTTTTTGGATGATCCTCGGATTTCCGTTCCTATTTCAGAGTAAAGCATGAAAAAGCTCACTGGAAGTGTTTTGTGCTTCAAGAGGGAAACCGGAGAGCTAAGCGCCGGGCTTCGTTAGAAATCGCACTACAATGCTATTATTTTCGTGTCGGTCTTTCCTCTGATCCTGGTCTGAAGCCAGAGGCCTCTGAACCAAATGAAGAAAAGGATCGAGGCCTTTACCATTCAGTGCTTAGACCTTCACATAACCCTGCTGCCTTCACTGTGGCAACTCGCCTCTGCTTTTCAACTCTGCTTGGACCTAGAACAGAGATTACCAGGCTCCAGTCTGCGGAGAGCAGAAGTCTCGTTTTTGTCAGGGCGGAGAGGGGTGCTCTCTGCGAACACCCATCTGAGCACCTCACAGCTCTTATAAAATTGGAAAGAAATGCGGCATGATTTAGTTACTTATTTCTATGTTTATTTACTTATTTTATCTCTTGCTGTCCCTTTAAATTTTATTCAGTGATACTTCCCATGCCCTGAAGTATGTGATTTCTAGTTGACCTGCACACGGGGATGACTTCCAGGTCCACAGTCCCCTTGAACACACAAACGCACATACTCAAGGGAAGTATTTTTCACGGTAGGATTCATGAACCACCTGCATAAGAACCAGTGGGCATCTTGTTACAATGTTAATTTCCAGGCCCTGTCCTCACACTCAATTAATCAGAACCACTGAGGGTGGGATCTAGATTCTGCACATTTCAGCTAGTATCCCAAGATAAATTTTAGCCGTGCTAAAGTCTGAAAATCCTGGACTCCAGGCAGGGAGCCTAGATAGAGGAACGTTGTGCAGGAGAAAGAACTTAAGAACAATGAGAACAGAAAGATTCTGGTAGATTTAAAAGATATTTAGGAAACAGAATCAACAGGAAGGCAATATGGCCCAACTGTTGACCCTGCTAGACATAGTCAATTGCCCAATAATTTAATATACATGCCAAATAATTTAATGTACATGATGAGCAAATTCTCACTGAGGTTTTAACAATTTATAATGTCTTGGTATATTACTCTCCTTCATTTACAAAGAGAAAAATTGGGTTTCAACTGAAGACTCCTGAGGAATAAATCTGTAAATGTAGAAGTTTAGGCTCCCTGACAGGTGGAGTAAAAGATATTTTAGGCTGGCATAAATGATTATGATGAAAGTGAAGCATAATGCAGAAACACCCAGATGACAGAGCAGGCAGACAATTTAATTCTAGGGGGAAAAAATTGCAACTGCCATACTTCAGTTTGAATGCTACTCTAACAGCATGAGTAATTTTTTATACTAAATATTTGAGTTCCTCTGGGAATTAATGTAATTGCAAATGTTGAAGAAAAATTTATGATCAACACGGGCCCTTAGCAAGGTCCTCATTAATCCCCGACATTCAATTTTCAAATTCTTAATCACAGAAGGTCTGAAAACATGGCCTTATGGCGATTGTACACATATTTTTTGCTATGGTTATAAAAGATGCCCTTGGAAAGACAACACTAAAAATGTTTGCCGTTTATGTTCCCAGAAAGTGGTACGTCAGGAGATGCTGACTAAAATTAGTTTCCTCTCTCTGCCTGGGCAGCTTATGTGTCCAGTCCCCAAGAATATATATGTCAAGATGATGCTTATGTGTAGTCAAGTCTGATAACACTGTATTCTTTTACAGTACTTTAAGGTTTGCAGAGCTGTTTCATACACATGGTCTTAATGAATTTTCACAGTAAATTCATGAGATGGTTATTATAACACATTAGGTTAAGAAAACTAAGGCTCAGAGAGTCCACGACACATATCTGGGTAGTAATGGGGCTCCCATGTCAGCCATGGTGATGGGGCTCACGTGTCAGACAATGCATTTTGACAAAATGTCCAATGATCTTTCTGCAAAAAAGCCGCACATTTTAGATTACGTTAAAGAGTGGAACTTTGCCTTGGGATCTCTTCCACCTTTGTTTTAGCTCTTTTTTCTCTCTCCTCTGCCTCCCTCTCTCCTCCCTCCTGGCACAGCTCCCCAGGTACACAGTGTGCTGCAGGCTCTCTTATCGATGAGAAATTGTTCAGGTTTCTCCATCTTTGGTAATATTCTGGACTCGAAATTCTGTGACTTTCAAAGTTTAGGGGTTGGTGCTGTTGATCAAAAGGAACAAAGTTGAGGGGTCGGATATCAGACATCTCTCTAGTTCAGAGTTTCAAAACAGGCCTTGTGCAGAGAATGTGTACCTGGGTGGCCACATCTTTTTGAGATCAAGAATAAGAGGTATAGGTGGTTCTTTGCTACTCTTTGGATTTATGACTTGCTTTTCCTCCTCTGGACTGTAACACTTGACGGTGACCTGTCTGAGCCTCTTATATGGCCAGAATGCCTCATGCTTTACACATTGCCCATGTATCTTCTGCTCAGTCATTATAAATCTGCTTCAAAATCACTTTCTTAGGCAGGTCTTACCTGAATCCCCAGGCTAGGTTGGGCAGCTTCTGTCATAGGCTACCTCTATAGTTGTAATTATTTGTCAAGTGTCTGTCTTCCCACAAGCAGGATGCTCCACGGAGACAAAGGCCAGGCCCAGCGCCTTCGCTACTGCTGCCTTCCAGGGCCTAACCCATTACCAAGTGTATGATACGTATTCAACGAATATCTCCCCAATGAAGGAGAGAAGAGAGCGATACTGGTGTGGGGAGGCCAAATAACTACCGTTTTCCAGGCGTCCAGGAGCCAGCCAGCATCCCTGAGCCTCTGGCTTCCCAGTCCGTACAAGTCCGCGCATTTAATTTTCTCACTTTTTGCCTGCGCTGAGATTCTAAATGAAAGTGTCAAGGGAAATATTCACAAAGGGGTGATTGTGACTTTTACAATTATTAATAACAGGATTTTTGTGGCAGAAGTTTTAGTGCCTCTCCTGCAGCTCAAGTCTGAGAAGAAAACAATTAATTATCAGTAATGTCTGTCTAATAAATCAGGCCTCGATAAAATTAATTAACTAGAAAGCACATGACTTGGAAAACCCCATCAAACCTTTCCTAGATTAAACACTGAGAAGAGGCTGGACCAATAGGCAAGCTGAATCTCTGGTTTTGCTGTCAATCTTGTAGAATGAGAAAAGTTGGCCACTGGTAGAACCACCTGGCTACACATTGATAAGGGATATGTTAGAACAATTCAGACAAATGGTTTATGAACTCATGTCAAAGTCTTACATCTAAAGGGTTAGGATTTTAACATATGAATTTTGAGATGGAATATTTAGTCCACAACATTATACCCCTGCTCCATAAATCAATATTCTTATCATATGCAAAATACATTGATTCCAGTGCAACAACTCCCAAAATCTTAATTCATCCCAGCATCAATTCTAAAGTCTAAAGTCTCATCTAAATGCCATCTAAATCAGATATGGGTGAGATACAAGGGAGAGGTCAAATCCCTCTCTAGCTGTAAGCCAGTAAAATGAAACAATTGTATTTTTCCAAAATGCAATAGTGAAACAAGAATAAGATAGACGTTCCCATTCCAAAAGGAGGAAGTAGGAAATAAGAAGAGGTGAAAGCAAGTCCAAAGCCTAATTAGGTATACTCCTTGATATCTTAGGGCTCTAGAATAATCCTCTTGGGCTCCATGCTCTGCTCCCCAGGCCCATTCGGTTAGCAGTCACACCTTCCACCCCACTGAGACAGTGGTTCTGCCCCATGACTCTGCCACGCAGGGGTCATGCCACCAAAGCTCCGGGAAGACTTTCCCTCACATCTTGGGCAGAGACCTTTTGAACTGTGAAAACAACATGATACCCAACCCACCCCTATTCTTTTGAAACTAAGGAGGCAGCCTTGATGACCTCTGAATCATCTCTAGGGTCATCCTTTCCCTGTCCCAAGAAATAGGTCCTAGCTTCTATTGAGATGGTTGGTTAGATCTGTGGCTCATTTCCACACTAATCTCCCCAAATTACAGCCAGCCACACCACTAGTGTTCTCTCCTAACATGATTTCTCATTCTTGCAATACTGATAGGCTGAGAATTTTCCAAATCTCTAAGTTCTGGGGGGTTTTTTAGTTCAAAAGTTTATTTTTCAAATTAATTTCTCTCTCCTCATATTTTACTCTAGGCAATCAGGAGGAACCAAACCACTCCTTCACCACTTTGCTTAAAAATCTCCTCAGCTAAATATCCAATGCCATTGTTTATGAGTTCTACCTTCCACAGAACACTAGAACATGGACACAATCCAGCCAAATTCCTTGTCACTTTATAATAAGGATCACTTTCTTCCTGTTTCCAATAACATATTCCTCACTTCTGCCAAGACCTCATGAAAATGGCATTTCCTCAGCGTACACATACCAACATGCTGTTCATGATTATTTAGGCATTCTCAAAGAAAACAGAGCTTTCTCTACAGGTCTCCTTTGAGTTCCTACCAGAATTGCCTTTAAAAGTCCCTTCACAACAATATTGGTTCTAGCATGCATCTCACAACTCTTCCAGGCTCTACTAATTACCCAGTTCCAAAGTTGATCTACATTTTTAAAATAATTTTAACAGCAACACCCCATTTCTTGGTGCCAATTTTTGTCTTAATTCCAGTTGCTGTACCAAATATGTATTTCTCTGTCTTCCCCTCATCCTCTTTCCAGAGAGCAACTGTCATCACTGCCAGGAAGGCTAGGAGGTTCCGGACATTTGTTTGTTTTACCTCTTTCATCTGGCAATGTCCTTCCTTTCATGTACGAAGTATTTAGTGCACTAGATTCTATGGGAACCACAGAGGAAGCTGGTACAGACATTTAAAAACTTGCCCAATTTAGGGGTAAATCTAGGTTTGAAACCCAGATGTTTACCCTTTTCCTACATACTAAAATTTTCTTGTCTAAGAAAACTGTGACAAATGACCTAGGACACAGACAATGCAAACGAAGTGCAGGAGAGAAGTGGAACAGTAGACAGTCATTCAACTTTCTAAAAAGCACAGGTGTTTGGAATAGTCTCATTGTTGCAGTTCCTGTATAGAATGACACCAAATCAAGTGCTTAACATGTGCCAGGCACTGTGCTAAGTGCCTTACCTGCGCTATTTGTTTTCGATTCTCTGATTTTCTAAGATGTAAAAGCTATAGACCAAGTCAACAGAAACCAAAACTCGACTGCACATTTGGAACCACCGGGTGTAAGAGGAGTTAAAAATGCTGATATCTGAGTCATATCCCAAGAATTCCTTACCAGGTATGGAGGGGGAAAGCTATGCAGCCGGAATTTTTAAATTTTCCCAGATGATTCTAATATGCAGCAGAGTTTGAGAACCACAAGGTTAAATTACTAGCACAAGGTCAACCATGTACCACCATATAGGTCAAATATTTGAACCCAGGCAGCTTGACTAGGGCAACCATATGTTAACATTATCCTACTCTGCTTCTAGTTTAGGTGTACCTTGTAGCATTTCATACTCTCAAAGACCAGAAGAACAGGTAGACTTATTTCCATTTTCAGATGACACACCTGAGGTAGAAAGACATTGACTAACTTACCAAGTGACATAGCAAATCAGTGGCAGATGCTGGTGTCCCACCCAAGACTTCCCAGTGGCAACACCCACAGATAGTTGTGTTTTGTTATTCATCAGTGAACCCTGGAGGGTCAGGTTTCCAGACTAGAAACTTCGCCATGCACAGCAGAGAGGTAGAAACACCCGAGGACTAAGAACTGCACATGTGTAAAATCTAGTACTTCCATCTCTCTACTACAATACGTGAAGAAATAAGTTCCTGTTGTTGCAATGTATTTTCTCAGACACACGGTGTGGTACATAAGCATGATAAAGAATTAAAAGAACACTTCATATAAAACTTCAGGTACATGATGCTTAACTTAATTTCTGTAAACTGGCCTGGTAATCTGGGTATCATTTATATTATTTCTATGTGGAAATGACAAATTCACAAATAAACTTTTGGGTAACAACTGCAAGGTAGGGGATTGCCTGCACTATATAAACACCAGATGTTAATATCATAAATGCTAATTTGTGTGTATATAGAGAGATGTGCTTTAAAACTGTAATTATCAACTGAATTCATCTACTGATAAATATCAGGTGAATATTTCCCTTTCTTACCCTCAGAGACCAACAGAATAGCTTTTAAACATGCAACGTAGCATTAAAAATTGTTTCTTTGAATTAAATTTCCCTATTCTAAGCACCTAGCATCTGCCATGCAAGCCACATGTGGTGGTTTGGTTAGTGAAGTGATAAATAATTATAGTAGGAAGCAACTATCTGATTCGATTAGTCATCAATCATTCAATAACACATCAAGCTTTCTTTGACTGCCAGGGCCTTTGCCCTAACTAGACAAATTGCTGATATTCCCTGTTCAGGTTCACAAAATAAAGATCATCCTTAATCTTTGCCCTCTACTGCATACTTTCTCCCTCCCTGTCTAGCAAGCCTGCTTCAATCACTTCAGTCTGCTCAAATTTTCCAGAAGACACTCTTATTTTTGTTGTCCTCCTGCCCCATCCCAGATCTCATATGCGTCTTTCCTTTCTTTGCAAGGAGGGCCAGCTTAAATAGCAGGTCTTCCCAGAAGCCTTCACAAAAGGTGCCATGTCGAATTTCACTTAAGTCCCTTGCACCCCTTTGGCACAGTAGGTCGTGACTCTGTCATCCTGCATATCAGAGGCCACCTTGCATCCCTTTCATAAATGTATAAGTGCCTACTCTGTGCTAAGCACTGATGTCAGCAGGTGCCGGGGTTATTAAAGTGGTAAATCCTAGATGTTCCAAGTCTGCCAGGAGATGCAAATATATAAAGATTATGAAAACATGGCTGGACCAGAATTATGGTTTTTTAATATTTTATTTTAAAATAGATAATATATTCATGTTAAAAGGTTATGAAAAGGTAAGAGAGTGAAAACACCATCTTCTACCTTTTCTCCCAGCTATTCAGCTCCCCCCTTCAGAGGCCACTGATGTAACATTCTTCTGTAACCTCCCAGGGACAGTCTGTGAGTATATGAATGAGGATTTACGCATACATATACATGTATATGTCTATAGAGAGAGAATTTTAAAAATGCACATAGGTAATGCAAAAACAGGAAAAGGTGATGCAGCTTGGTTTTTAACCAATTCTGATAATTTTGTATATTGCCTGATCAGTACATAAAGAACTTTCTCATTTGTTTTAAATTTAGTTGCATGCCAATTCATCACAGGGATACACCATAATTTATATAACCAAAACTGGATTGGAGAATATTTTGCTTGTTTTCAATCCTTTGTCATTACACCAATGTTACAGTGAATAACTTTACATATGCATCATGTATATTTGAAATTCTTCTGCAATGTGTAAGAATGGCTATTTTCTCTCACTCTTACCAACATATTATCAAATATATTTTTATCTTAGACAACCTGATACGAGGGGAAAAAAACAGAATCTGTTTAATTTGCGTATCTTTTATTATAAGTGAGATTAGGTCTCTATGCATGTTTAAGAACCAGCAAATTTTCCTTTTCTGTGAGTTTTCTGGGCATATCTGTTGCCACTTTGTCTATTGGGTTGTTGTTTCTTATTGATTTATAGAAGTACTATAAATCAAGAAAATTAATAACAACATGTAAAGCGAGCTGCATGTGCTTTTACCCTCAGTTAGCAATTTGTCTTTTGAGTTTGCCTTGCAGAAATCTGGGGGCTTTATGAAACTAAATTTATTAATTTTAGAATGGGTAAGAACTTTCAAATTGTGACACAACACACAGAAGCCTTAACTGAACTTTGGAAAGAATATCTGGTTTTCTAGTTAGAGGAGAGACGAGACATTATGGTTTGACTTTGTTTCTTTCATTTCTACATTCATGTTACATGTAATACAGGCACATTTGCTGAGGCTAATAAGGCTACTTTAAGAAGCAATAAGCTAATACCGGCTTTTCCAGTTATTGAGGCTGCAAAACAAAGTATCCAAAAACTCAGTGCATAAAACAACCATTATTATACTCATGGACTTTGAATCAGAAATTCGGACAGGACACATCAGGAATGAATGGCTGTCTCTGCCCTATGATACCAGATGCTGCTAGCAGCAGGTAGAAACCTCAGGTCGGGCTGCTGGTCTCAAAACCTTTACATGGGTGGGGTAACTCAGGACATGGCTCTGCCATGACCTCAGAGAACAGGTGGCTGCCTGGCCAGCAGCCACGGAATGAGGAAAATAGACTGTATCTATGTGTCCCAGCCCTGTCAAGGTCTCTGTGTCTCAAAGCGATACAGAGGGATCTGATCAGATCACTGGGGAGGAGAGAGGAGAGGCTGCAGGAGGAGGTTGCCCGAGGCGATGGTAAACAGTCTAGATGGGATTGCCTGAGAAAACGGAGCCTCCAGGAAGCATGGATTATGGGCCAGAAGATTTAAAGTGAAAGGTGGTCAGAAACTGGCTCTCAGGCTCTCTTCCACAAAGATGCCAGGATGATCCTGCTGCAGCTTCCTGCATTTCCCGAAGGACGGCGTTTCGGATAGGGCACGGAATCCAGGTGCAGCCTCGGATCAGGCTGGCCTGGCAGAGGGTGGTGGGGCTATTCTTCTGGGGGTGTTCTAGAAGGGGCCAGGCTCTGAGGCAGGTGCCTGCCGTTCTTCCAAAATTGTGTAGCTTTTGTATCTTATGTTGTTTTAGTTTGTAAACTGATCCTATAGAAATAACATAATTAAAAACTAACGGGGGAGCGATAGGAAATCTCAGGAGTTAAAGATTTGGGCCTTAATTAATAGTCTTAAGTGCACGTGGAAAGGTGCTATCCCAATAGCTTTTGAATAAAGATTCCTTTCCTTTATCACCGAAACTTTGCTTCTGGAACTTTGACTAAAGGGTGATGGCAGGCAGCGGGACCCCACTTGCTGTTCCGTAACAAAGGCTCCAGTGTTTATCACAAAACTGTAGAATTTTCAGACATCGCTCCCTCCCTAACCCTGTAAGTAGCAGCAAGGCTGGAGGCAGGTGTGGTCTCACGGGCTCCGCCACCATCAGTGCACTCCCCTGTAACATGAATAATAAACGGCACCTCCACATCGTGTCCACATCTGCAGGTCCTCTGGGTGGTTTTTTCCAGAATATCATAAACGTAAGTGCAGCTCCCCGGTTTGGAGCTCCTGTGTTAAAACATGGTATCTTCATGTTGCCTGGGCTTCCTCGGAATCTGAGAGCTGGGTTCCCAGGTGAGTGCCCACGGGAAAAAGAGACAGCCATACAGAAGCTACGTGACGCATAGCATCACTTCCGCTGTACGCTGTTGGTCGGCGCAGACCAGACTATCCAGGCTCACAGGGGAAAGAAAATGGGGGAGGGGGAGGTTCTGGAAAAGCTTGTATGATGGGAAATATTGCTTTGACCTTTTGGAAAATACAGCCTGTCATCTCTGTTCAGAGATTTGTCCTGTCCAAAGAAGACATCAATCTCCATCTACAGACAGGACTCACCTGTGGAGCCCGCTAGATTAGAGGATCCTGTCGGGCTTTCCTGTTGCATTTAGCTAACGGGCTGCCCCTGCTTTAAGCCACGGGACAGGCTCCTGAGCCGCTGCCAGTGAGTCTGGACAATGAGGCTCCTTCATCAATCACTTCATGGTTATAACGGTAGAAACAAGAAACGGTCAATACTTATCTAGGAACACTTCTTTTCTCCACACTTCCACTGGTGATTGTTGTATTCATTTTTTTTTTAATCAAATCATGGGAAAGACAAGATGAAAGAAAATCTGATCAGCCCACTGGATTATGTATTAGTCACTCTGGCATTGTCACTGCTAATGGGAAAAAAAAAAAAGATGCTATTTACCAAAGACAACTGTGTGGATTACCTCTGGGTGGATTTCAACTATCCATACCTCTTTCTTTTTGCCATAATTAGCAACATTGACTAATCCCATTTTTAGAAAGAATTCCCTATAAATATTTAATTATTTCATACAGAACATACCCTGATCAGTTAAACTAGTCAAAAAATGTAGTGCTTCCTTACGCTGAAATCTACAGAGATATTTTAATTGAAAAACAAAAACAAAAAAAGTGCTGATTTATCACTATGGCTTTTCACTAACCAGAGCTAAATAGTACATTAAATATGAAAACAGAAATCACATGTCCTAAATTGAGTAGCCAAGGTATAAGAGCTACTTGTTCTTTGTACCAGATCTGGATATAAAGTGAAGACAATTTTATGGGGTGAGAAAAAGAACTACCAAGGGCAGTTGTCTTGATTCCAAAAAGGAGCATTCAGGTAGTGTAAAAGCAGTACCCAAGAGATACCATTAGTCTGTGGATTTGCTTTAGAAATTAATATAGGTAGTCAGCTTATGGGATAAGGTAGCAGGGAGTTCAGAAAAGAGAATTATGACAATCATTCTAGACAATGTAATGCAGCCAGCACCAAAAGACTAAACCATGAAAACCAAACCCCATGTTTCAAATGGCGTTGTGCCTCAGCAACTGTTAGCCAACCGTACATGGGTCTCTGTAAAAAATACTGGGTGCATCCTACCACTTAATAAAAATGATATATTTGTATCAGGACAAGCTACTAGCCTAACATAGCAAGCACCTAGGAAAAAGTCAGATTCTGCTAATTGAGGAAGTGGGAAGTTGAGGTCACACAATGAATTTAGGAAATCCTGGTTAGACACACAGAGGAGATTCAGGGTATATACCCAGTAACCCAAGAGCGAGCAATGGGCCATAGGCTTCCAGGCCTGAGCATATGAGTTCAAGCTCTCATCCATTTTTTACAAAAGGTTATTTTTACAATGACCTCTACTTTGATCCTTTGCCTTAGGAATTGACTTAGGAACTTGTAAAGACCTGAATCTAAGTTTAGTAATTATTCAAGGGAAGTTATAACAAAACAAATTCCAAGAAAATGAGGCAGGAACAGATAGCATGTTCTGAAAGACATGGCAACACAAAGAATGATCTTGACATCTGGTGTACCCATTGGTTGCTTTGCAATGTGTCAATTTCATCAAGTCTTCCAAAAAGATTCAACTCTTCTTGATTTCTTTCACTATTTCACTGCTTACTGGAAAAGTAGCATCTGACTCTGACAGAACTGTCACTTTGGACTTTGCAAGAAGCCACTGTGTAGCGTTTCACCTCCTAGTAATGGATAAGGATAATTGGATACTATGCTCCCAGCAACGAGAGCACCATGACATCCAATTTTACATTGTGTGCCCTTTTCATAATAAGAGACCATTACAAAATCCCTCATGCTGCCCTGAGCATGTGTTAAGTCAGTTGGAAAACTTAATTGTAGCTCTTTACACTAATTTTGTGCCCTATATACTCCAAATCAATCCATGTTTCAGTTTTATTTTTAGATTTACACTTGGATCTGATCTTCAGTATCATTTCATCCCGCTCTAAGTATTTCTTCCCAACAGCCAAAAAAAGTACTAACAATTTCAAATTGTTTCCTTATCAATGTACATATAAGAATACATGTACTATACTATCAAAGAGTGTACAGTGGTTTTCTGGGCCCAATATCATTCTGGTCTTCATAAATCCTTTTACAGAGCAAAGCCATATATAAAATAATGACAGTGCACATTCATTGAGGATCACTGCACACCAGACATTGCTTAAGATTTTTTATGTGTCATATATTTAAATATCTTATTTTTACATGTAATATCTCATATATATTGCATGTAAAAATATTACTGATTTTTTATGTAATATCTAATTTGACTCTCAACACAAGCCCACAATGCTTATGTCTTGCATTAAGTACCCTAAGAAAATCTCCATTATGCAAACGAAGATATGAAGGCTCAAAGGGATAAAGCCATCCGCTCAAGGTAACACAGTTAAGAAATCGTGAAGCTTTTAATCTCAACCACTGAGATGTACTGCCTGAAATGGAAAGAAAGACACCCTGGCGACCTAAAGAACCACTGCCCAGGATGGCCTCTGCCTAAACAAGGGACGTGGGAGCTGGACTTCCGAACGCTATGGATTCATCACTGCTCCACCACAGTGGACAGAGGTGGGACGGCAGAGCCATCTACATGAGTTGGGAGGAGGATTTATCACTGGCACCGTTTACCCCTGCCTGTGTCTGGTGAGAAAGCGCATCCTGAGGTTTAGGCAGTTCGATTATTATTCTTAAATGCTTATAGACTACGGGAGAGGAGAGAGTCTCATCACCCCAGCTGCCCATGCCACACCAGTGCTTCTTGGGCCACTCCCCACTCTTCCTGAACAGTGGAGCTTACTGTGTTTATCTGGTTCCTTTCCAATCACTGCATGCTGGGTAAGTATGAGGCCGGTAGCCCTCACATCGATTCCCTGGTCATCAGATCCAGAGGACCTGGGCCTCAGGAGCAGAGTCCCAGCAAAAGCTCTCCAGAAGCCTCATCGATGCTGTGACTCGATGTAGAGACTCAGACATGGGACTTGAGTCGAAGTCAGGTTCCACAAAGGAACGAGACCCTTGGGAGGTCTGCAAAAGGGATGAGTATATCTTTCATGAAAGAGAAATGTGAAATTTTAACAGCAAAAAAAAAGAAAAGAAAAGAAAACAACTTATGGTGGTCTGCTTCTTGGAGTATTTGCAGGGATTCAGTTCCTCGAGTGTTTATTAGGAAGTTCACTCTAGCGAAGCCAGTCACGGAGGGAAAAGGGAAGAAACCGAGAAAAGGTGAAATTTCACATGCAGTCCAAGACTCAGCCTGATCCCCTCGGGTTGTTCATGGACTCTGACCCTGTAAGTATAAAAATACATATAAATTTCAATAATCCTAGCTTAAATTTCAATTGGCTGAATATCAAACTTTTTTAAGAAAGCATAATTATGAATGACGTATGTTCCCAACCTAGCTGCAAGTACATTTCCGCTCCATGACTTTCTTAAGAACATTGTTTTTACAATGATGTACCACACCAATATCTACCTATCTATCTGTCTAGATATAGATCTATCTAGTCATACACACACACACACACACACACACACATATTTGCATTGTAATGGCAAACAAATAATTTTAATAATTTTCAATCAATCTTATGGGGTACCACCACCCCAGAGCCATACGACTCAGTTTCTGATACCCTTTGAGTCCTTCTGGGACCTTTACACTATGGGCCCAGGGAGCTGCAGCTGACTCCTTGGCAGAAGGACTGAATTAGCGCAGAAGGGCTGCTTGAGCCCAGCTGGGCTGGGCAACCAGGAGTCAGGAGGGTGGGGCTAGAGCATTCCCCCAGGCTGATGTCCTGCGGAGGGGAGCGCTCCACCCAAAAAGGCTGCTTTCTCTGTGAGTGGTGTGGGAGAAGGACTCAGTGCAGGGACCCTGGTGGCAGTGCCTTTAGCCCTCTTCCAGAACAGCACAACCCAGTCTTTCCCCGCAGGACTCTAGTCCACTCCAAGCCACCCTCCCTCTGCTGGAGCCCATGATTTCACTTAAACGTGGAATTTAAAAAGCACTACAAACAAGCAAACCAGAAACAGACTTATAGATACAGAGAACAGACTGATGGTGGTCAGAGGGGTCTTGGGGGACTGAATGAAAATGGTGAAGGGATTGAGAAGTACAAACTGCTAGTTACAAAACAGTCACAGGCATGTAAAGCACAGCATAGGAAACTGTAGTCAACTGTATTGTAGTAACTGTGTATGGCGCCGGGTAGGGTCTGGAAAACAGCAGGGGGCGCACTTTGTAAAGTGTAGGATTGTCTAACCACTGTGCTGTACAGCCAAAGCTACTGCAAAATAATATTGAATGTAAACTGTAATTGAAAAACTAATCACAAAGCTCTCTTTCTAAAACAAAACAAAACAAAACAAAACTCAAGCTTACAGATAATTGTTAAGTATAGTACAATTTTTTCCTGCATTATTTGAGATTAAGTTGCTGACCTAATGCTTCAACACCCCCTAATATTTCAGTGTGCATTTCCTAAAAAAGGATATTTTTCTACACAACTATAATACAGCCATCTAAGTAAGGAAATTAATGTTAATATATCACTTCCTTCTAGTCCTCAGATCCTTTCAAGTTTTGCCAATGGCCCCAATAACATCTTTTATATAAAAAGCAACTAGTTACATTTATGTGCCATGTCCCTTTAGTCTCCTTCAATCTGAGACAGGCCTTCATTTTTTCCTTGAATTTCATAACTTTGACTTTTGAACAAGCTAGTTATTTTTTTGATGTCCTTCTTGAGAATTTCATAAATTAGTATCGTCTTCTCCATAACCATAACCAATTATGTTTTCTTTCTCAGCTTTCTTACTTGAATGCTGCAGAAGTTTCTAACTGGTTTCTCTGGATCCAAACTGACTTTGCCAATCTGCTAGACCACTGTCAGAATGAATTCTCTCAAATTAAAATCTGTCCTCCTCCAGATTAAAAACCTTTAATATTCCACCTTCCTTCTAAAAATTCAAGATCAAGCTAAGGCAATCAAATTTTGAGTTTTACAAATTAACTTAAACTTGCAAAATGGTATGTGACCAGAAATGAATCCAGGTACCTTTATGCAACAGTGTTTAAATAGTTTAGGTGACAATCTCTTAACAATTGCTATCAGTTCCTCATATTTTACCAGACCACCCTGTTCTCACACATGAGTTTCTCAGGAAAAAAAAAGAAAAAGATAATATAATGTGTCATTATACTACACACTTAATCTTGTTAATTCTGTGATTTTGAGTTTCAAAGGCTGGAATGCCATCATAAAACAAAACAATAGGTCTGAAAGTCGGTAATTTTTAAATATTCCTTTTACACAATGTGCTCTTTATCATCTAAAAAGAGGTGAATCAATGCTGCTTCAGCTATGGGAGTCAGATCAGCAAAATCATCCAAGAGGAGTGGCTCTATTGATATAAGAAGGCCTTCTGTTGACGCTTGGAATATACTTTTCAAACATTCCAACCTAAGATATCCTTTAGATGCAGCTAATTCTTCTAGTCCTGTGGCTCACTGTAGTTACTGTTTGCTTTTCTTTGTCTTTTCGTTTAATGAAGGTATTAAAAACTATCCTGTACAGCCATCCTACTTTGATATGACTTAGCAAAATTAACACTTCAATAAAATCATGCATGCAAAATAGGCATAATTGGATATAACTCCGTCTTATGACAAAAATAACATATATATAATCTTATATTACATAAAATTATGTAAAATTAAAAGTGTAAGCATTTCTGATTAGCTTTAGGAGACTGGTAGACCACGATCTATAACTTCATAATGTTTTAAAAGAAACTTCAAATTTTCAGTCTTTCATTATAGATCATAAAATAGAAGTGTCTTGAATCACATTGTTATAAATTTTATTTGAGTTCTTTTTAAAAAGTGTTCTAATATTTAATGGATCATATATTTTTGCATACTAGAATTTATCATGAAAACTTACCACATAAAATGTCAATGAATAAAAAAATTAAAGACTAAATATAAACTCACTTTCCATTGTGTTTGGCATCAAAGACCTACAGAATAATAAGTTTACTATTATGGTATTATTACAGATTTTTGATGATGTACTGATATGTTCTCATCTTTAGAACCATCTTATCTGTATCCTTGTTTCACATCATCAAATCATTCTAAAAATTATCATTATCCAATAAACCAAATATGCATTAAGCTTACATTTCAAACATGTTTTTATAGTTTATATACTAAGTAAGTTGAACATAAGAAAGAATTATGCCATAATAATTCATTTCCAATGCAGTATTTGCAGATTAAGCATAACTTTCTGACAAAAGAGCTCTTTTTTTAAAAAAGTCAACCACAAGATAATTCCTCAAAAACTTCAAAAAATAAATGAGTACCACATCACTTCACAATTCAGGAAAGTTTCCAACCACACACCATAGTTCAGTTTATAACATAATGACACATACATAAAAGCAAATCTTTCATTAATCTATTCATTCAAGTGTTGATGAATTTCTATATGGTCAATTAGCTGCTAGATTTATATGTATATTTTATGTTTGTATCGCTAATGATAAAATATGGAATCAAAATTAATATCTAGAAATAAAAGAAGTGAAAACTTTGAAATAAAAAATTTTGGAATGAAAGTGTTAGACATGAATTGTTCCGGTAGGCAAAAAATAAAAGAAAAAAAAAAAGATTAGCTCAGGCAGGGTGGCCCCGGGCAGAACACGATGGGGGGTGACCTGGGCCTGTCCCACCTGGGAAACCCCAGAGCCTGCACACATAGCGGACAACTACAGACCACAATGGAACACCACCACCCTGTCCCTGCATAGCTGATCCTTCATGGAGGGCAGAGGTTGGTGGTCAGTTGTCATAGCCAGTCTTTGCAGCTGACTGGTCTGGGCAAATCCCTCCCATTGACCTGCCAACAGCAACCAAGGCTCAACTACAAGAAGAGGGTGTACCTCAAGTACCCAGTTTGGGTGATAGAGGAGCCTGTGTCTCTGGACCCTACAGAACATGCCTATTACATTAGGCCACACTACCAAGTCAGGGAGTCATAACAGCTCTACCTAATACAGAGAAACAAACACAGGGGGGCTGCCAAAATGAGGTGACAAAGAAAGTTCACCCAAATGAAAGAAGACATTAAAACTCCAGAAAAAGAACTAAACAAAATGGAGATAAGCCATCTATCAGATGCAGAGTTCAAAACACTGGTTATAAGGATGCTCAAGGAACTTAGTGAGGACCTCAAAAGCATAAAAAAGATCTGGTCAGAAATGAAGAATACACTAATTAAAATAAAGAACAAGTTATAAGGAAACAATAGTAGAGTGGATGAAGCTGAGAATCAAATCAATGATTTCAAACACGAGGAAGCAAAAAACAACCAATCAAAACAAGAAGAAGAAGAAAGAATCCAAGGAAAGGGGGATAGTGTAAGCAGCCTCTGGAACAACTTCAACCATTCCAACATTCGCATCATAGGGGTGCCAGAAAGAGAAGAGAAAGAAAAAGAAATTGTAAATTTACTCGAAAAAATAATGAAAGAAAACTTCCTACTTTGGTGAAGGAAATAGGCATTCAAGTCCAGGAAGCACAGAGCCCCGAACAAGACCACTTGTTGAAGGAGGACCACTCCAAGACACATCATAACTAAAATGCCAAAGGTTAAAGGTAAAGACAGAATCTTAAAAGAAGTAAGAGAAAAGCAGGTAATTATCTACAAAGGCGTTCTCATAAGATGGTCAGCTGATGTCTCAAAAGAAACTTTGCAGGCTAGAAGGGGCTGGCAGAAAATATTCAAAGTCATGAAAAGCAGGGATTTACAGCCAAGACTGCTCTACCCAGCAAAGATATTTTTTAGAATTAAAGGGCAGATAGAGATTCCTAGACAAGAAAAAACTAAAGGAATTCACCATCACCTAACCATTATCATATGAAATGTTAAAGGGACTTATTTAAGAAAAGACCAAAACTATGAACAATAAAATGGCAATAAACACATACCTGTCAACAATTGAATCTAAAAAATAAACTAAACAAACAAAAAGAATAGAGACAGGATCATGAATATGGAGAGAGTTTTGATGGTTGCCAGATGGGAAGGGTGTTTGGGGCAATGCATGAAGAGGTGCGGGGATTAAGAAGTACAAATAAATAGGATTGTTACAGAATAGCCATGGGGATGTAAAGTGCAGTATAGGAAATGGAGCAGCCAAAGAACTTATATGGATGACCGATGGACAGGAACAATGGAGTAGGGATTGCCTGAGGGAGCAAGGGGTGCTGGGTGGAGGGGGACCAAAGGGGGAAAAATTGAGTCAACTATAATAGCATAATCAATAAAATATAATTTTTTAAATGATTAAAATAATCCAGTAACCTGAGAATTTTACTCCAACCATTTAAATACTAATCACATGTTCTCCGTGGGAGTCACAGAGAAACCCTGACCAGTTTTCCCTTTAATGAAGGGTTTGGTGTCCACCCTGGGGCACGTAGCCAGTAGACGGGCTCCAGCTCTCTGTTCCATCTGAGCCAACCCGGCTGCAGAGGCCTACCTTCCTGCAAGCCACACCCTCCCAGGACAGCCCACGTCCAGTAACTTCACAAAAGGGAAATTCAAAGCTTTAGCCATCTGAAAAGAGAAAAGGAAAACTCTGATGAATACTATGTGTTCCACTCGTCCCCATGAGTTAGCTGGGGCTTCAGGCCTGCGAGGCAGTTCAGCCTGCTCCTTCACTCGTTATCAGGAGCATTGATCCCTACAACATAACGTGTATTCCAAACACTACCTCAGCATCTGCTTCCAGAGAACCCAAGCTGTGACAATTCCTTTAATGCATAAAGAAGAAAAAAACAAGGCTTAGTCAAATATATTATATCAGAGATGGTATGGTAAAAATGTGACAAAGAGAACACTGAATTGAAAATTGAAATTAAGAGGCCCAACACAAAACTGGCCTTTCTTACTACCTTAGTTTGTCACCTCTCACAAATCACTGAAGACCAGTGTGACTGGGTCATTCATGCATCACATTAGTAGACTGGCTGACGGTTTCACCAACTCATCCAGATCCACCACACTGCAAGCTAAGCCAGCAGTTCCCAAATGCCTTTTTATGGGCTCAGTCCAGCCCATAAGTTTTTTACCAATCCGTGGAAAAATGAGAAACATATGATAAAGTAATGAATTTTTCGAAGAGTTACATTTATTCAATTTGTTTTTTGAATCAATTCCTTTCTCTTTTTAAATTTTATTTATTTACTTATTTGGCTGTATTAAAACATCTTTTCTTTTGGAAATGGTGAGTCAGTCGGTAATAGGTACTTTGTGGAGAGGGGGCGTTGTTTGGTTTTTAATGTTTTTTAGGCCGAATCAAAGTTGGGCCACCCTTACCCAGGTTATTCCTGCGTTATTGTCTCAAAATTCTACTGAACAGCAAAAGCCCTTGTGAACCGCTGATCTCAGCCTTTCAGCACAGTAATATTCATTGTATTGATACCGATGACTGACACACAGAGATGATTTAGGACAAAGAGCAGGCATGGATTCATGTGCGAAGAGCTATGCTTTCAGTGAATTTACACATAGTCCTGGCAGGCTGTTGAATTCTAGAGAGGGTGGGATACTTCAACACATATTTTGAAAGGAAAGAACTTCTCCTCTCAAAAATGTCCACCATTTTTTTTTGAGTCTAAGTTTACTCACTTTAAGAATAATAAATTTTTTAAAAAACCTTAGAATAAGTGGTCCCAAAATTCCCACTCCTCAGCTGTTTCAGTTGACCTCTCCAAAATTACTAAGAAATGCGGAAAAGATGTTTATCTCAATCCTCACTCATTTGTCTCAAAACAATGCCTTCTTAGCAGCAAAAAATCATCTACCCAATTCTAAAACATCCTCTTTTGGGGGGACTCTAAGTCATCCTTTTAATTTTTCAATCACAGTTGACATACAATATTATATTGGCTTAAAGTATATAACCCAGTGGCCCCTCCTCTTTCTTAATAGGTATCCTAACATTGTATACCAAAAAAAAAAAAAAAATCAGTGGACTGAAAGGGAAAATATATAAAAATGCCAGTGACACTGTGAATAATACTGAGATAATGTTTTATTAGAAAGCAGATTTTATAGTGTAAATCAGTTCTCAGGTGATAACATTTCTCCACTTTGGTGACCAGTAACATCATTACCTCTTCTGCCGACCGGCGTGACCTCCTTCTGCCCACTCTCTTGTCCTCAAAAGTAAGCCTTCCTTTCCCACCCTCCCCTTGGCCGCCTGCCGTTGCCGCCGGCGCGCCCCCCATCTCCGTCCCTGCCCTCTTGCCCGGGCTTTGCTCGTCAGCGCTCTGGGGCCCTCAGGGACAGCACCGCTGTGCGCAGGGCGCTCGGCGGCTCTCCAGGTCCCCCTTGTTTTCTGCTCCATGCTCTTCCGCTGCGGTTTTCCAGCTTTCACATCCCACCACCGGCCGTTGAAGCGGATGCTTAAACAACCCTCACTCTCCCATTCCTGCTGTGCTGCTTCTCTCGGAAAGAGTTTAGCTGGAGGCTTTCACTGATGAACCATTAAGGATCAAGCCTATCATTTCAGGTCTTCCTTTTCCAAGTATTTCAAAAACCAGCAAGGTATTTGGCACTGTACTTGCACTTAAGAATTTCATTGAAAAGCTCGTCTTTTTATAAGAGGCAATGACTGTGTCTGTCATTAAAACATAAATATCTGGAGCTTCAACCTTCTGAATGTCCACATAAGCTTCCCCTCTCTCCGTAAAGACTCTAACAATTTTCTTTGTCTAAAGCTGCTGAACAAATGTCTGAATTTATTTAAACAAGATGCATAGGTAATTGTTATAATCCATTTACTTCCAATCTATTTAAGTATTATGTGTTGTCTTCATCGATGAGCTCTCACCATAATAAGAGCAATAATCTCACCTCTCGCCACAACCCTATGTTAGGGTTGGGGTCCTTGATTCTATCTGAGAGCTTTTTGTCACATTTCAGGTTGAGCACCCGGGCTCTCTTAGAGTTTTGGAGGTTAATGCCAAAGGATGCATGAGCCAGGCATTGAGTCCAGGTTTCTTTCCCAGGATAATTTTATAGGTGAGAGGACCATATCAATTATACCTACAGATATTTCTGTGATGATACCTATGTTGCAGGAGCAAAAGAGCAAGGAAGGACGGGACAGTCTTCTTGACATCTTAGAAGATTAATTTTTCAGTTCCTTAAGACTTATCTAAAACAATGCGGTAAAAGTGCCCCTTCTTTTGAAAGAAGTACAACATTAGAAACCAACACAATTGTTGTAAAGACAAATATGATGTAAATAAACATATTTTGTAACTTTTAAGCACTAAAGGCAATATAGTAATATGAAAAAGAAAAATCGAATTTGAGTCTAAACTTCAATCTAAGGAAAGTATGCTATGCTAAAAACAGAAGCATTATTCTCTATAAATTTTACTTCACAAAATGTAAACCAGTAAGATCTCTGCTATCTTCAATATTTTTAATCTCTCACTTTATTAGTGTTTCTACCAAAATCACCTTCAAAAATATTGAAGAGCTATTAAATAAAATAGAGAAAAAACTTTAAATACATTTATGAAACCAAAAAGATTCAGAAGAGACATGCAAAATTCCTAGTATGAGCTCATTACTCTTGTACATCAGATTTGACCCTGGATATCTTAGGAGTCAGGAATGACATATAAGAAAAAGAGACACACTAAGGAAATACAAAAATAAGAAAAATATTGTCCTTGTCTTCTAAGAGCTTAAACCAATGAAGAAAAAGTATATAAAGGAACGGTAAACTTATACCACAAAATTGAGGGCAAAGGTAAGAGTTTGTCTCTGGCAAAGGGCAAGGATACATTCTGCCTGTAAACTCTAGAGTTAGATGATTGGTAAAACTATCAACACATCTAAGGGTAAGAGAAGAGACTGGCGAATATGTATTTCGGAACTCTTATCTTCTTGCTAACATAGTAAATATTGTTACCTGCTGCTTTGTAAGGGGGCTTATTGTTTCAAGGTCAGTAGGAATGGTTTCAATGGCCATGGAGTATACAATAGGAAATAGGTTTTTTATTACACATGTCACTAACAGTAGACTATCAATAAATAAAAAATAAAGACAGCTGATTTTTCCTCAATATAATGCAAGAACATTCTCTAATGATCTTTTAGGTCAGAGAATATTTGACAGGCCAAGGAATTTCTATGAGTAATTCTTTATAGACAGTTTTATTTATTAAATATACATTAAAGGAAATTATTTCTCTCCCTTTAGAGTCTACACTTAAGGCACTGTAGACTGAGTCCTTTAAATATGTGAAAACTAGCTATGTTTATTTTATGGGTGAGAAAGTCTCATAACTCTCAAGGCCCACATCCAATTTGTATCTCTAAAATGACTTTTTATAAACCAGAATAAATATATCATCTCTTTTCTGCAAACCATAGGTTATTTATCCCAATCAAACAAAGATGTTTGAACATGTTAATTTTCATGTGGTTTTAAAATACATGGCTAGGCTATGCACACAGAGCATGCTTTTTATACCATACCTCATTTTACCCCTCCAGTTCACTTGCTCTTTTCTAACCTGTTTTTCAGGAACATTCTTATTAGCAATCAGAATCAAAATCTATAGAAATACCTTTTCCCCTATAGAACCAAAAGCAGAGAGTCTGAGGGTTATCCTGGAGCTTAAAAGCAGTTGCTATGGCTGAAGGACCAGGGCTCAGAACTCCACTGAGTTTTATCTACACAGAGTGAAGTTGTAATGAATGGAAGAGGTGCACAAATTCCATCCAGATCACTTTTATTGGGTTTTAATTGTTTGCGTAGATAATTTTTCTTAGTTTCTAGAATATTTATTTAAAGGCAGACATTGGAATCAGCCTTGGTTTCTGTCAATTTAAAAATAGGTAAGTGTTGTGGAACAGCATATCCATGCAATTGCTAAAAACATGGAAAACCTGTATGGACTGAAATGGAAGATGATCACAAAAATTAAGTTAGAAAGTGAGCTGCAGAACAAAACACAGAACAGCCTCTTTTTTTTCCCAAAGAAAAAAGCTCAAGTGTATGAATATGTTTACAAAGGGAACAAAAACATTTTGGTGGATCAGCAACAAACCTAACAGTGGCTCTTCTGGAAACAGAATTGGACAGGCAAGGAGCTTCGACTTTTTATTATGATATCTATGCTGTTTAACTTTTGGCATAATAGATTTATAATTAAACACAATCAATACACATTCTATAGAATGAAATTTATTGAAAGCAAGAGTAATTTACTTTTATACATTGGTGATTTCCATATGAAAATAGTAAATGTCTATTTTGTGATAAAATTGACTACATTGTAATTCTCCTCTATGTTATTGTCATTTAGATATATCCAAATATACAATGCAAATATACAATTCAGCTCTGTTTCTGTCTTTCTTGCGACTTCCAACTTTCTACTTTACACATATTTAAGAGTAGATAACCTGGTTGAAAAGTATCTGGATCTTGCAACTCAAAGGCCTTGCTGGTTGGCATCATCTGGCAGTTTGATAGAAACGCCCAACCTCATGCTCCGCCCCAGCTCTCCTCTTTCACAAGATTCCCAGTGGATTCACATTCTCATTAAATATTAAGAAACGCTGCTCCATAACGAGTATCTTATGTTTATCCGGGTCATTTGTTGGTGGAGGGTGACAAGGTGGGCACAGAGAAGACTAACAGGGACTGGGGGGCCGAAACCTCCCCTCCACATTGCCTTGTTTGGGTTCATGGCTCCAACCTTGTTCTTTATCTGAAATCAACTCAGGACAGGTAAGACCAGGGAAGCTCACAGATTCAAGTGCATGACTCCACTCGCAGTCAGATAGAAAACAGTATGTGATCCTCTATGGTCTCTGACACTGAATTGGAAGTGGCTGTTAAAAGATATACCACACATAAAATGTGTTGTTTGTATAAACATTTATTTATTCACATTTAAATGAAAGGTCAGAAACTAAAAATCTGGGGGAAATGAAATGTGGTCAAAATGAAATAAGTAGTTTGAACTATGAAATGGAGAAAAATGCACAGGCCAAAATTGCCACTTTCTGAGTGTATTTGAAGTATAAAACACTTTGAAAAAATATTTTAAAAAACAGGGACACTTTAGGAATACTGACTGGCACTCTTACTTTATTCATTTATTCTTTTTCTATTGACTTATATCCCATTATATTAAAAAAGTGAAGTAATATTGCTTGTCAACTTGTAGACAGTAAAAGTTTTCCTGAATAAATAAATACTTCAAGTCTCTTTTGAGTATGGAAATTTTCATGTCCTGTAATAGTACAGATTAGATGCACTGAAAGCCCTTTTTTACAAAACAAATAGAAATGCTAGGTAAAAATATAACATATGTACTTTAAAAATTCAAAGCTGTACTAGCAAAATTTAAGTTAAATCCCCAGGGTCCCAAGGCAAAGAGGGCATTGAAAACCAGAGTTTAAGCACAAGAACTGACCCTCGGTAGCCTTGGGGAAATTGTTGCCATCAATAGCCTAGAGTCCTGGGTTTTGATGCTCAGAGGAAGATAGGTGGCTATCTGTGCCAAATGAAAACTTGGAGCTGTTATCTCACACAAAGACAGGACCTGTTCAAAAGGCTGCACCTTCAGTGAAGGGATCAACCGAAAAACTTACGCATCAGCACAAGAAGGAAACTATGAGGTTCCTGTCTAGACACCTGGGCTCTGGGTAGAAAAATCAGTCTCCTCTAAGAATTTATAATCATAACCCAAATGTCACATGTTTTCGGAATTTAATTTCAACCACCTATGTTTTCTAAGATACTAGAAATTAAACTAAAGTGTTCATAAGCTAATGACACCCCCACAGCTTCTGGCCAAAGCAAATTAAAACTGTGTCTTGGAAAATTACCTCTCAATACAAGCTACACAAGCTTCTACAAATAAAGCCTTCTGATGATGTGAGAGTCAGCAGGTAAAAAAGCAGGAACATCAGAAAAGACCACTATTAGATATTAATGATAAAGTATTTTTAAAATGAGAAATATAAATAAAAAAGAAAAACAATTACATTTCAATGAAAAATGAATAAATAAAAAAAACAAATAGAACACCTACGAATGAAAAATATAGTTAGTGAAAGTTAAAAGAGAAGCTTCATTTGATGAACTAAGTATTATATTAGTCACAGCCAAGGAGAGAATTAACGACCTGGAAGAGATGATTCATAATATATACTTAAAATGAGAGAAACTATGAAAGAAAAATTAAGAGCCTATCATTATAAATCTAATAGGTGTTACAGAGGATGAAAATAGAGAGAATGGGGAAAAGATCTTTATTCTTAGAAATAATGCCTAAGAAATTTCTAGAATTAATGTAAGACATATTTTTCTTACGCCAGTTTCTCAAAGAAGGTGTAAATAAAAATAAATCCACACCTGTAGTGTAACCATACATTTTAAAACTGTAGGAGAACATTTAAGGCAAAAATTCAGTTTATTACAAAAAGGTAATAATCAAACACTAGACTTTAGTCACTGAAACAGTATCTGTAGAGTTGAGACAATAGAGCTGCAGCCTGTTATTCTATACTCAGCTTAAGTATCCTTTAGGAGTGAGGACAAAATAAATTTAGATAATCAAACACTGAGTTCACCACTAAGAGCTTCCTGTTTTACTTTCTGATTACAAAGAAATAAAGGCCAGACATTTTGGAAAGAAGAAACATGAACCCAGAAGAAAGAAGTTAATTGCAGGAATTATTGCGAGGAATACAGTATGTAAGCAGTAATGATTCTATAAAATAATAATAGTAATGCCTAATTTGGGGAATATATACCCAGTAGAACTAAATTACTAAACAACTGTGACACATGAGGTGGGAGATAGTAACCAGTAGTATGCATTCTAAGGTTTTGAACTGTTCTACAGAAGATTAAAGATACTCATCATCTTTAAACTATTTAAACTTTAAAATGCTTCAATAAAGTACATCATATTAAAATTTTAAAGTAAATCAGTCAAACAATAGGAGAACGTAAGACAGCAAAATGAGTAGAAGGGAAAAATCTAAATAAAGAAAATTTAAATTATACAAAAGGTACAAGGACAGAGGGGAGAAAAGTTGAAAATAAAGAGTGAAATTAGAAAATAGTATAATGGAAAAATTATTCTTATTTTTGGAGATATAAATTGTAACAGAAAAGTCTGCCCAACCTTTACCCCCACCACCATATGCACGTCCCAGACAGAGTTCGAGGTGGCAGGTAGAACCTTCTCTAACATTTAATCAGACCTGTCTTCGAGTCATTTGAGTGAAAGCACTATTTGCTGACTTTCAGTAACTTAAAGAAAATCACATTTTTTGCAATAATATTGTTACGGAAAAATGAAACGACTAGACACTGAGGGGTTAGGAGCAGGATCTTTACTTACGTGCATGGGCCCAGAGGAGACAAACTCCAAATTCTGAGCCCAGAACAATAGCCCCGCATTCCCTTTATGCTGGGCTAAGTGGGGTAAGAGTCTTGGGAGGTGTGGTATAGATTTGGAGCGAAAAGGGTTTACAGAAGTAAAAGAGAAGCATTTACATCATAAGTCAGGGCAATTGGTGTGAAAAGGGCTTACAGAGGTGGGAGAGAAGCATTTACATTATAAGTCAGGGCAATTAGCATTTCATCTCTGGTATCAGTCTTGATTCCCTCTACAATATGGTGAATCTTGCAGATAAAAAATATAAGAGCTAAAGTCTCTGCTATCAAGAAAGACAGGAACCAGGGTGAGAATAAACGGCCAATCCCTTTAGGGCCAAATAACCAGAATGAATAGTTCTCCATCCTTCTTCAAATGACCAGTCTTATAAGCTTAAAGCAGTGAATAATTTGATTAACAGATGCTCTAAGAAAACAGGCAATTGGGCAAAGCAGGAGAGATGGGCAAGGTTTGCCAAAGAAAAATCAAGGTTTCATGGCTAAAGAAAGGAAAAAGAAATCCTAACCCTGAAAAATGTGTAACTAACAAAGGTAATTCAACTTTATCTGCTGGATATGTGCCTAAGTACAGTAACAATTATTACATGATATTCGATTCAGGGGAGGTATACATTTCTAGAATAGTTATTTAATTCTTCCTCTTTCTGCTTAAGCGTTTATTGCAGTGATCACAAATCAAATGACCACTGGCATCAGGCAACTCAAGGAAACACGTAAAGAAGTACTGTCGTATGACGATAAATGAAAACTGACTTTCACAAGTAGGAATAAAATAGGAAACAGTGAAGGTAAAAGACAAACTGGAGAGCCCCCTGGCCCAGCCCCAGGAAAAGGTTGTTACTCAGCTCAAGCTGATTGCCGCCATGCGGAAATGCTGGCCAAGTCGAGCCAGATCTTTTTCAAAACAAAACAATCAAGAGACAGGAATTTATGCAAAAGACAGGTATTTATCTTGATACCAATTTTTTTATTGTTGTTCAAGTGCAGTTTTGTCCATCTCCCACCATTCAAGTATGAATGCTGGATCATATATTAAGAGCATTTTTAGTTTTATAAAAAACTGCCAGAGTACCTTTCAAAGTGGCTGTACAATTTTGCACCCCCATTAGAGACGAACAGGAGCTCCTGCTGCTGCAGGCATTGAATTTAGAGCTGTCAGTGTTTCGGATTTAGGCAAAATTCCCAAATGACATGAGATATTCAGCATCTTTCCACATGCTTATTTGCCAGCTATATATCTTCTTTGATAAGCTGTCTGTTCAGGTCTTTTGCCATTTTTAAGTTAGGCTTTTTGTTTCCTTATTGTTGATTTTTAAGAGTTTTTATTTTAGATAACTGTCCTTTATCAGACATGTCCTTGGCAAATATTTTTTTCTCAGCCTGTGTCTTGTCTTCTCACGTGTCTTGACCCTCACTTTTTCTTGATCTAATTTATTGAGGTGACATTGATTAACACGATTATATAGGTTTCAAGGGTACATTTCTATGACACATGACCTGTATACTGCGTGGGTGCCCACCACCAAAAGTCCTTTTCTATCTGTTGATCGATATGGTCAGCTATCTAATCCTCACTTTGAAATTTAACATTATCACTTAATATCTGATTTTTTAAAAGGACAGTGATATTTTCTTATATTGTCAATAATTTACAGTAATTCTTATTATTTAGTTGATTATTATAGAATCCATTATAATTTTTAAAAACAATGATAGCTAATCTGGATTATCAGCCTTACATATGTTTTAAGCAAATATCAAAATACTCTTAAAGGTTGCAAACTATAAAATCAGCAGTTATTCTTACTCTGAATTTTAATTTATAATTTCCAATGGATGTAAAGCCAATAGCTAGCTGGAGGAAAAATAATCAAATATAATCAAAGGGGAAGTAGGACTATTCCAGAGATATTTCTTTCACTTGACTCAAAAACAAAAACTATGTGTGACAAGCATTTTATGGCTATCTAAAAAGAACTAGAACTTGATGTCACATTGTTAAGCTGAAAGATTCTATGGTTGTTTGGTAATTCTGTATAAAAGTATTTATTCCACTCCAGTGGATCACTAGGAAATTTCAAGCTTTGTTATCTTTTGTGTGAGTATAAATAGGGGTGTGAAAACCCTTCCACTGACCTGGATTACAAAGGTACGTTCAATGAAACTTTCTGTGCTTTTTCATCCTTGTTATTTTTATCGTAAGTCTCGGCACCTTTCTTACAACATAGATAAAGATTTACCCATTATTCTGGGTAGGTTTTTATTCTCAGGTAATAACTATCCAAATGTCCCTTTAAGTAAGCAGGGGCTTTGACCTGAGCTAGATTCCTGGGAAAAGGAAAAAAAGTGTCCCCCTGTGGGCATGAGGAAACAGGAGACCAATGTGAAAGCCTCAAGGAAAGAAAGGAAAGCAAAAATGGGGTATCAGTTATCAGGTCCAAAGAAGGCAGGCAAAGGGCTTTAGGTGTGAGGTAAATAAAAGTCAACAGCTTGGGATAAATAAACATAGAAACTTAGGAAAAGTAATGTTGTGGGAAATCTGTGGTCTGTGCATCAGTCAGGGAGAAAGTTACTTATGAAGAGTCCAGTGAAAGACCTGAAAGGATTTCATCAACGATATGGCCATGTCCTCACTCAGAAGATATTATTTGAAATTTCTTTTCTTTTTCCTTGATTCTGTACATTTCTCGAAGATACATTGAAGGAAAAAATTTAACAAGAAAGAAAAGACCTCAGATTTAAAATAATATTTATTTACTCTTTTTCACTAGTAAACTGCCACTAATTATTAACATATCTTTGCAAAGAAAAAAGTTCTTCAAATGTTTAACATATAAGTAGTTATTACAACTTTCGGCTCTTTTTATTCTTATTTTGTTTCTTCTTGGAAATCGGTCTTCCTTTGGATCCATCTGATTCAGACATAATATAGCATCGTTTGACAAGATGTGTATGCTGGTTTAACTTTGACGAGCAAATGAAATTTCAAGAAAGGAAAAATAGTTTTCAGTCTATTTATTTGCCTTACAAAAAAATAAAAATGGAATTAGGCTTGAAATAAGCAGGAAAGTAACATTTACTCACAGAAACAGAAACTCATCATGGAACTGCCGCACAAAGAATTAGAGCGAGGAGGAACTCAATTTCATACTCTACAATTGAAATGTGCTGGAAGTAATTAAAATTAATGTAATTGAAACTGTCCCTGCACCATGATTCAATGGGTCTTTTAAATGTTGCACTAGAAAAATCTAAAATCATTTTTAAGCAAAACACAGAAGATAATCACTATATTTCATCTAATTCAGGCACCATCTAAGATTCTAACAGCAAGAGGACGTTTGTGATCCACACTGCCCTCTGCTTCAAAAAGTAACGTACGCATGACTTCAAGGAGGGAGGAACTTTCTTTACCACCACCAGCTGCCACCCAAGACATCAGGTATCTTGATGTTAACTTTTTCAGTGTGATCTGTACTGTTTCTTTGTAATGCTTCTTGGAACCATGAGTAACTGTTTGTGTAAGGATAGTGAAATGCTCATCTCACTCGCTACACTGGACAGCCTGTGAGGGTAGGGGCCAGTGCTGTCGTTCAGGGCTCCCAATGCCAGGACAAATACTTAGCATAGAATGGGTGTTAAGAAAATGCTGAAAATAGATTCACGTGGTAAGTGGATTAGGTAGATCGGAGAAAGAAATATAAAACAGATGATTGGTAGACAGAGATATAGATTTAGTCTTCAAATTAAAAGTTATTTTGTTTAAATGTCTTGTTAATGTCAGGTTGACATTAAAATAAAATTAAATTAAATTATTGAGTTAGCCAAAAAGCTCATTTAGTTTCTTTTCCATAAAATAAAAGACACATTTTTCATTTTCACCAATAACTTAATTGATTTGAATATTTTGAGTATGTCTGCCATCTCCCACTATTGGTTTCTAGTGGGTAGAGGCCAACGGTGCCACTAAATATCTTCCAATGCATAAGATAGCCCCACAGAAAAGAATTATTTGGTCGAAATATCAATAGTAACAAGAAACTTCACAAACCACTGTTGACATGTTTGATCAGTCATAACACCTTCTCCATACACTGCACAAATCTTTTTGTGTGTATTTCAGTTGCATTTTTATACTTCTTGTAATAATAAAGCATAATACACTGAAAATATTGCATATTTTCTTCCATCTTCAGTATTAAAATGGCTGCACAAAAATTCACCAATTTTTATGTTTTTTTAATGCATGCTGATATGACAGCTGCCACAATACAACCTAACAAAATTGCTTTGAATGGAGTTAAGCACTACTAGAGCTGTTATACAGAAAATACTAAACACACTTTTTGGTCAACTCAATAAATTAAAATAAAAAGGTACCAACCATGTGAACACATAATGCTTGGAAGTGAGCATGTGTTAGTTTGTGTTCTTGCAAAAGCAGATCTAGAGACAAGGACCTGCCTGTGGAAGAAAACACAAATGAGGAAGTTGGACGAGTGAGACAGGACAGTAAAACCAATAAAAGGCCCATTAATAAATAGGTTGATTGCTTTGGAAAACCAGTGCTGAACCCCTCTGAGAAGCCACATGAAGTGTGGCTGAGAACTGTCCCACCATAGGGCAGGGAGGCTGGACTACGTGCCTACCAACTTCAGTCCCCTGGTGGCTGAGAGCGCAGTGGGTAGCAAACACTTGTGGTGGAGCAAGCTCTCTCAGTGCATGCGGGTGCAGCTCCTGCTGGGCCTAGAATTGTGAATCATAGCTGCAGGGGCCCTCAGACAGCCTGAGGGAATGAGGAGACCAGCGGCATCTGCCACAGAGTGCAAGCAGAAACAGAAACAGTGTCGGAAGATCCTGTGTTTGTAGGAAATGGTGGGGTTAGTGCTCTCAGTTCCCACAGAAAAGGTCTCATGCTATGACTGGATGCCAAGCCTGACTCATGTTATTCCTTTGATCCCCGGAATTTCAGGCAACTGTTTCCCCTGAAAGGCATGCCTAAAAGTCTTGGAACACCACCGAAGAAAGGATTCTTTGGAATTAAAGTAGACTTTTCCAGGAACTAAGAGCATTAATGGTTATTTACTTGGAAGGCTATTGTGGAAATTCCAGCTTGAGCTTAAGCTATATCACCCTAGGATTGAAAAAATGTCTGGGCAAGTCTAGAGAACTGGAGGAACTGGGCCACCTGGACTCTGTTTGTTTAAAGGTGTTCTCTATGCCTCTGGGGTAAAACTCACCCAGGAGAAAGGTGTCAAGACATATAACGATTTGTCCTTGATACAGTCAGATGTCTTCTCAATCAGATTATCTGTGGCTCAGCTTCCAGGGATGTTATCCTGAGCCCTAATAAGAGGAGCCTAAAATAAATGAGTAAAACTGAAAAGAACTGATCCCCTAAATTCTCAAACACTGACTTCACAGTGACAGGGGTGAAAAACAGAAATGTCTAGTTTGATTCTATCAGCACCAGTTGCTCAGACAATGGTATCTTTGGCAGTGACGGGAGTCAGTATAGGTAAACTTTCAGTGGATTCATAGCTGGCTCAACAGACATAACCTTCCTTGCATGTCCGTAGCTGCTTTGCTGCAGTCATTGGAAGCATATACTCCCTTACACCAGGATCACTTCAGGGAATGGGAAAAGTAGAGAAAGAAAACCTCAGCTCTTCCTAGACAGAATATAGTATTCCTGCAGACCACACTCAAGGCAAGCCTTGCGGAATTTTAGAATAACTTAGATGTACATTTGAGAAGGAAACAGTGCAGTCTATGTAACTGGAGGAGAGGGAACACATAAGAATTTTTTTCAGCAGCTATTGTGGAACCCTCAGTTGGTGTGACCTGAAGAAACCCAGTTTGCATGAGAATATAAGAGATCCTTTCTAGAATTTACAATTTAGAGTACAGCAAGGTCGAAGTCAGGAATCAATGACAAAGTATAATCTCCTAAGTGCACTGGAAACTTAATTCGAGTTTTTAAACAATCCACTAGTTCCCAGCTTTTTTGAAGTGCCTGTACCAGGCCATTGGGAGTCACACATATTGTCATAGGTCATATGAAGCCACAAACCACATCAGAATATTTACATCCCTGAGAATACCAATTATCCCATGAACAGTGCACCTAGATAGAAACAAGTCAGCTTAGCTTCATTGGCTCTGTTCTCTTCTTCTGTTCCTCATTGGCTCTGAGCTCTTTGTCACTGGGCTTTTTATTAATTTTACATTGTAACATACGAAGGAATTTTGGTGACAATCTTTATTTGGGATATAATTCCAACATTCAGAAAGGTTTTAATAAGTAAAATATTCTTAATATTAATCTTTAGAAAATACAAAACAAACTCCTCTTAATCCACAAAACAAGGGAAACATTGCTTTGCGTAGTGAAGTGTTCCTTTGAAAATATCAGTGTTTTGGGCAGAGACCGTAACAATCGACTTCTTAGAGAGCATACAGAGACCATAAAGAACGTTCAGAGGAATCAAAAGGATACTTACAGAATTAGTAAATAACTAGGTAGAAAGGCTTAGAAAATTGGGATTTCATTTTAGAAAGAAGACAACATCCCAGGGAATTCTTTTATAACAAGAAGAGCTATTATAAGCGGAATGATAACCAGTTTCTGTCCATATCCACTTAGAGCAAGATAAGGGGACAGGGGCTCAGGGGCAAGCACAGGGGAGCTAGGCTGGCTGTTAGAGACGACTAACGTTAACAGGGAGGGCAACGCTCAAACACCCTGCCGGCGGACGTTGTTGAACATACGCCCGTGTGCATTTCAAGTAAACAGTGGGCTGCAAAATTTAAAATTCAGAAAGTTGTCCAGAGGTTTCTCAAGAACCCCATGCTTGTCTTTGAACAAGTTAAACAAAAAATAATATTTTGATCTTGTCATCCCTTTGTCTTAATTGTATGTCAGTATTAGCAAGTTCTTATTAACTGTTTTTTCCACAATAATTTGTTTTACTGAATTCAGATTTGGCATAAGTTACAAGTTTCCCTGTGTAGAAAATGCCTGTTAGATTTAGGATGCAGAAGGTAAATAAAGTTAGTGGTTTTAAAACATTTTGTGCAGCACAGCCCTTGCTTCTAACAAAAGCCTTTGTGATTGGTCAGCAGGGAAAGGAGAGCGGGGGAAACTACGGCGCAGCGGGTCGGGCAGAGGCCCGTCGCTCTTACCCCTCATCCCGGCTCTAACACCTGCCCTTCCCACGAGCCCCAGGATACCCTGGAGGAACCTACATGGCTTTTTAAGCATAGTTTAGAAATCATTGACTCAGATAAGAATGACATATTGCACCCTGGTAGCATTTTATAGCTCCCAAAATGATTTAAAGCATATTGTCTGTGTCCTTCCTGCTTCAGCATTCACGTTCTATTAAAGCATATCATTTAAAAGCACCTGGTAATGACTTTTTAAGGGTGATCACAAGCCTAGTTACATTAAGTTTAATGAGAAAAAATAATTTAATTTAGGATGAATCTTTTTATTTACAAAAATTATGGGAAGAATGTCTAGTTCCATCATTTTTAGGCAACATATGAAATGAAAAGTGCTTCTATGGGATGAAATACAAGAAGATTCTCCTACTTAGTATTTGATATTGGACCAGGGCCAGTTTCTCCATTAGGCAACAGCAGGCATAGCGCCCAGGGCCCTCAGCTCTTTTGGGGAACATGAAAATGTTTTATTCTTTTCAAAATCGGAATTTAGAAATAAACTATGCCAAAGAAAGTGGTTTACTATATAATATTAATATTTTATTTTGATTGTCTCCTACTCATCCCATTGGTGAGGGAGAGATCTTTGAACTAGGATTACAGCAATGGCCCAGAACATGGCCCCTGGTTTTGGAAAGATGACATCTACAGCAGTTTATTAGTCACATAAACCCCAGGCCTGGGAGAGGAGCTGCACCATGCAGGGCCACGCGACAGTTGCACTCAGAACACAGTGAACACCTAGGGACTGCGGAAGGCTGGCTTGGTAATATTGAGAGGGTGAAGTGCTCCCTGGTTCCCACAGTTTGGCTAGGAACTGAAATCCACTACTTGGGGATAAGCAGGGCCTATGCCTGGTCCCTTTGATAAAAAAGGACTGTTTGGCTAGCAGACCTAATCCACAAGAACAGCGCAGGAGAAAGAACTTAGGTGCTAAGCCACTCGAGGTCCTCTAGGTTTTACTAGCTGTCAGGGCAACATTTAATACTGAACTTTTATATCAATATAGTCATAAAATACATTCTATATGAAGGAAGGGACCCACAGAAGCAAAAGTACCTAGAGTCCGTATGTGGTCCTGTTTGGAACTGGTACAGAGCTAGTATGTCATCTCTGTTTCAGACTAAAACAAGTGTCTTAATTAACTTCAAGATCCTTCACAATCTAGCTCTGTTCTTAATCTCCCATTTAAAAATAATGGGGTCCATATATCAAAAGTTACTGCATGAAGGACATGCTTAGTGTCGGAATATGTGATTAATGTGGCTTTCTTTCCTGAAAAGACACTATCTGTAATCTTAGTCAAGTTCTTCAGTCTCTCTGAACTACATGTTCCTTATCTGTAATAAAGATTAAATCAGTGATTTAGGAGAAAGCACCTCCCACAGTGTCCAGCAGGTGTTAGTTGTATATAAATAGTCATTGCAATAAACTGCAGACTTTATTATTCCTGAACATTCTCTATAGATTCTGCCTGGCATTAGTAGGCACTCAACACATACTAAATGAATGGATAGGTAGATAAATAAATGAACTTACATCTACACAGGGGTCCTTGTCTTCACTCACACTGTCTTCCTTACTTAGAATGCCCTCCCACTCTTCCTTGTTTATCTAAGTTCTTCCCTTCTTTAGAAAACCAAATTTCATCTCACTAAATTATTTTCTTATAGCCTAGATCTCTTTGATATTTTCTCCGAATTTTTGGAGGATTTATTCTCTGAGACACTCATTTTGAACTGAACCCATGATGACTTGATTATTAATTCTTTAGATTATTTCCTATCTCCCTAGACTGCAAAACTTTAAATGTTAAGCAGTACGTCATATACCTCTTTGTTTTCTTAGCTTTCATATAACTTCCTGTTCACAATAGGAATTGAGTCGAAGATAAAGAGCTATCTTTTCACTCTTTTTCTCTTACCTGTTTTAGTTGATAGCATTCTCGTCTCTTCAGTCATTTGGACTCAAAACTTTAGTTTCCAAAGATAAATGCAGATTCTTGGGACCCTGGATTTAATATGACCCGTATTTGTCGGAAGGTAGTTTTATTGTCAGAGAGCACAGATTTAGATGTAGGGAAGATTCACCTGCCTGCAACAGCAAATCCACCACATGCTCCCCGATGATCCAGGGTTTCATATCCACTTTGGTGTTTCCTCAAACTCTCTCACTCTCCCCCACTGTCCTTCAACAACTGACGCTGTTCTGTCTCTCAACTGGTTCCTGTGCACCCCAGTTCCATGTTCTCTAGGTCAGGCCTTTGTCAATTCTCTTCTGGATTATTGAAATGGCCTCTAAATAGTTCTATCTCCTTCAATTTATCCTAACTCTTACTACCCGAATTACCTTCATAAAAGAGCTAACTTTTTTACCAGAAAATAACCTCTTGATCTAAGTATTCTGTTATTTCTTCAGTACCCAGTTGCTTATAGTTTAAAGGCTTTATCCAAATTCTTTTACCTAGAATCATAGATTCCTTTCAACATTTCAGTAACTATTTTTTCAATCTTACTGCATATCATATCACACCCCTTAAAGCATTGTGCCAGATGGATTCACAAGTCTCTGAAAGACAAATAATATTTTCTGTTTCTCCTACCACATTCGAGTTCCCTCTATTCATAATGTCCGTACATAAATCGGCCTCTTAGGGTATGACCCCATCATTCTAAATCCAGCGGAAATCTCAAATCTGCAATATTAGGCTTTTTTATAGTTTCTTCAGGAAGACTATATGGACTACATCTTCAGCTCTCTATGCTTTCTAAATTCTAAACATTTTGTCCATTCTTCATTCTAGCATTTTCACAATTTATCTTAGAGTAATGAGTGTATGTGTGTGTTTGTGTGTGTATGAGAGAGAGAGAGAAGAGATACTGTATTGTGCCTTGTATAATGCACACCCACATTGTTGCCCAATCTCTCAGGAAAAGAAAATATTTCATTTTAATTTTTAATTCAATTATTTATTTATTTATATTTAGATGCTTGTTTTTGTATTATAAAGGAAGTTTATTTTTTAGCATTTATTTTTGAACATACAGATATTTTTATTGTTTTATAGAGTTACATTTTTAACACATAAACATAAATATAAGAATTAAAAACATTTATACAGATACAGAATTAGTAGTACCCATGTATAATGCGCCCATGTATAACCCACCCTTATTTTTCCCTCAAAAATTTAGGCAACAAAGTGCACATTATATACAGCTAAATACAGTACTCTGCTAGATGGTAAAATACCATTTAATAAATATTAATGTCTGATTATCTTTCCATCCCTAATAGTATTTAGAATTATGCCTTGCCCAAAGTGGGTAATTAATAAATGCCACTGAACTGAATTTTTTTACCTGAAC